>OX578272.1:52279103-52879103 GCA_951217065.1 Baccha elongata | reverse complement strand
ATGTAGAACCACTATCAAGGAAGGCACGTGAAGAACTTGTTTTTTTTTATAAATTTTTTGTCAGCCTTTTTATTTATATTATTAATTCAAATGGGAGGCAGAAAAATAAAGGTAAAAACAAACTTTCATTCAAAGATAGTTATTAACAATTAGTTCTTCCAATTTAAAAATAGTATTTTAATAAACTACAAATTCTCAAAAGAAAAGAAAAGGTATATATTGGCAAGTTGTTTTATTATTTTTTCTAAGCCGACACGTGTATATCAGACCAATTGTGACAAATAAAAAGCATCTAAGCGAGCCGGCGGATGAAAATGAACTGAAGAAAATGAAAAAATACTGACAAGTTGTTCTTGTTCGTATATCGTATCTGTTTTGTACTCTACTCTTTTCTGTAGTAAAGTAGAAAATAGAACCCTCCGGCTCCGGCCTCCTCGTCGTCATCTTGCTCCACAAGATCCAGTACAACCTACACTAACACTACAGAAGTAAAGTGTCAAGCAAGTGTGGTGAATCAAAAATTTATAAAATAAATAAGATAAAAAAGAACAACAAGAACATTAAGATATAGAGACCCCATGTCGTGTAGTCATAAAAAAGATAAGTTCTCAGTTTTTTTTAAACTTTTTGTTTGTTAATTATAATTTTGTTGTTTTTTAAAGTGTGATATTAAAAAAGTAAGATAGAAGTATATTGCATGAGAGAATTGAGAAAAAAACAAGATAACAAAGCAAAACAAAGATAAGAGTGAGGTGGGTGGGGGTGTTGTTGTGGCGGAAAGATTGTTGAGAGCAACCTTGTGTGTGATTCTGATTATATTATAAGAAAATTATGTAAATAAATGTAGAGTATCAATGCATTTGTGTCTATTTATATGTAGCTGATGGGGAATTTGTATGAAGGCAACTCAAACAGTGTTTGTTCCTCGATTAATGGAAAAAAAGCTGCCACTTGATTGAGTTTCTTTTTTTCTGAAAATAAAGCCAGGAAGATGGGTATAAACCCATACCATTGTATATAAATTTCTATAGTACAACCATGGAGCAGCGCCATCTAAAGAAAGTTGTTAACTGCACATTTGGAGGTTCTTACATTTACTAAGTGCCTATTCTGTTACCCTAACAATAGTCGTCTACGAAACACATTAATAATATATAATGTATTTTATTGACTCTAAAATCCATATTTCCTTGACAAGAGGAAACAAAAATAATATATGTTTACGACTGTTGTCAGGGTTACAGAATAGACAACTATTAAATGCACGAACCTAAAAATGTGTTTATCACACGTTTCTCAAGATGGCCAGGCGGTGATTATTCAGCATGAAAATACTATAGAAATGTATATACAATGCCCATATGATGAACGCAAAACATAAAAGTTATAATATGTTGCTCTTGAGTACAAATAACTAATTATAAAAATTATATAACTACAAACAATTATATATAGTACAGTATATAGAAAGGAAAAAATGGGGTTTACCCTACAAAAGGTCGGATAATTCTAGATAGATAGAAAGATAGATTTTTATTTCGCAAAAATATGACCCTACATTTTAAAATTAAAAGATTTGATACATATAATCTTGCAACTGAAACTTTTATTTCAATTAAATTTATATTTAAAGTTTTATAAGAAAGACAAATACGAAAAAAACCTTCATTTAATATAAAAAAAAAAGATTACATAGATATTTATTTTACATTAAATCAATAGTAGAAAAAAGTACACAAACATATAAATGTATGTTTGACACAAAATGGCACTAAAAGTTTTTAGCTAAACAACATAAAAGTAAAATGCGACGACACGTAATTTCATAAATAATTTTTTTTAGTTTTCAACAAGAGCAACAAGAACAACAAGAGCAAGTACGTGTGACCCAGTCGTGCATTTTATTTTTTTTTTCTGTGGAATAGGCTTAATGGCAAAACCACAACAAATAAAACAAAAAGCGCCAAATACTGGTAAAAAAGTGCAGTGTTACAATTTACAATTTAACATTTTTTTTTTATGAAATCGGTTGATGGTACGATGAAAAATGTTAAGGCCTTTTTTGTAGAAAATTATCTAAGCTACAATTTTCAACTTAACACTTTTTGCAAAAAAAATTATAGTTTCCGAGATAATAACAAACAAATTTGATCCTTCCGAATCGTTGGTACTTTTTAGGATTTGCTAAAGACATCGAAACAAAGGTCTCCAGCAAAATCCAACTTTGTCGGAATTATTTCGAAGTAAAACTCTAATTTTACTGGACTACATTAGCATACATCACTAATTTATAAGTTTTTTTTTTCTTACTGTGTATGCTATGCCTTCAATGAAAAAAACTAATGCTCGTAATCGTTTGCACTTAAATATTAGAAATGGAGTAAAACATTATACAAAAAAGTCCACAATCACTTACACACTGGCTCCACTGGGCATGAACGCTGCTCTAATTTTGAACACGCCATGAGAACAACCAATGGAGTTTGAAAAATCCATGCCCAATCAGGCGACATGTCGTAGAAATCCATTTTTACGACAAGACATGAGCGCTGTTGAATATTTGGACATGAATTTTGACGTTTCGTATATGTGAGCTGCTTTTTGCAGAATATTTGGACATGAATTTTGACGTTTCGTATATGTGAGCTGCTTTTTGCAGAATTTTTGTTGTATATGTGCAATTTCTTCAGGTGTTTGTCGTTCTTTCATTTTGAATGTACCTACTTCTGTATCTTTTGATATAAGAAACGGGGGAAAGGGACGCACGTTTTTTTACTCATTGTTGAAGAATGAAATGAAACGACAAGACATAATTTGCCCACAGACCGAATGAGAATTGGATAGTGGATTAGATTGCTGTTGAGTTGTTGGGCATCGGCATGGCCAGTGGAGCCAGTGTGTAAAAGGCAATCAGACTGCATTACATCGAATGCAATCTACAAACTAAAAAGACTGTAAAGAATGCAAAATACATTTAAAAGACTTCAAAGAAGTCCACTGACTTCAAGTAATTCAAATGCTCTAGACTTCTCAAGATTATTTTTTTGGTAATCTAAAAATGTATCTTGTTACAGTGGCATCTCGCTGTTTCAGTTTAAAACAAACATGCCTGGATTGCTGGAATGAATCTTTACATCAAACATGTTGTATAGGCATTCAACAAAGCCCCCAAAACAAAACACAACGATATTACAAACACAAAGGTATAAATATTATTAATTCTGTAACTTGTGTGAGCGAGAGAAGTATTTTCACTTTCATTTCATTTGAAAAAAAGCTTTCATTTTTCTGAAACTACGGGGGTGAGCGAGGAGATGGGAGTTTAACAAATTATTGATTGCATCATTATTCATTGCATTAGATTAGAACATCATTCTCTCGCTTTTAAATTTGGTTGCATTTTGCATGTATGTATAATGTATATGTATATCTGTTGCTACATTCCTATACAAACTCTATTTTTTTTGTTTTCTTTATATATTAAAATGTGACAAACGTCACGTATGATTTGTGCTTACATAAAAAAAAGCTGAACAGTATAGTATTCTGTAGCTATAGCTGCACCATTAAGTTGTAAGTAAGAAGAGACAGTACACCAGCTGAGATTAATATAATTACTCTTATCAAACTTACCGACCTTCATTCTAATTCAAGGTAACAGAAACAGATATAGGTATACCTACAACAAAATGTCATAATACTTTTGTAGTAAGGACCCTGATTACACCAGTCCTTTTTTTCGTACGTGACGTGTTTCGTCTTTCTGACAGGTACACTACGTACTATGGTGATTAGACGGTTCGTTGTTATTTGCCCGTTTCCATTCGTCATTTTGACGAAATTGTGGAAGTTGTGATAGTCAAAGGTTGTGATCAGGGTCAAAGTTTTTTATAGTTCCTTCTACTGAAGAGAGCAAAATAGTTTTGTATGTAATGTTGAGAAATAATCTCATTAATCGACATATTATTATGCTAGATTCACAACTAAAAGAGTTTTTAAATCATAGTGGTTCTAGTCTCATAATTTGGGCCTTTCTAATGATTGGTTCAGTCTTCAGGATTTTGGAAGAATGGCATTTCTGCATTTATACGCTTCCTGCGAAAAATTATACTTGCTTTCGCCGAGGAAGTTGAGTTCTACGTTTTTTGTTTAAATTATAATTTCAAAAGGATGCATAAACGGTTACAAATTTTAGGGTACACAACACACAGAGAAAAAAAGAGTATAATTAAGCAAAAACATACTTAAACTAACAAATTTCGAACTTCTTTTCATCGCAATTCTGTTTCTACTATAATTAAATCCGTCGGATTTAAATCATTATTAACGCATTCTTTTTTTGAGTAGTTGCGTTTAAAAGTTTAAGAAAAAACAGAGTTAAATAAAAACGGAGTAAAATTGAGTATGTTATGCTAAGAAGGATGCGTTCTTAAATTCAATCTGAACTTGCTTAAATTTTGACTTCCATTTTTCTTTGGGTGTACTTGTACAGCACTTGTATTACAACCGTATGCAATATACTAAAAATTACATTTTAAAATTTCATAAATATTAAAGATTTTTTGTAATTATTTCGCATTAAGTTGTAATTTTTTTTATTAAAATGTTTATTTGTAACACAAAAAGGATTAAAATTCAATCCAACAGATTAATTTATAATTGTACCTAAATGAACGGATACAAATATTATACTTTAATATTAAAATGTAAACGAACGGATTAAAATATAGACCTGAATTATTAAAATGTAATACTAAAGAACTTTTTTACTATACAGTTTGTCTTCAAGCTAAAGTTTGTATAAAAAGAAATATCCCGTGGCGTAGTGGTTATAGTGTTTCGGACTATCACCCCGGAGGTTTAAATCCTGAGTATAACTAATATCTTTTTCAGAGAATATCATTTTCACAAAGAGTCTCTACCGATGGATTACGACATTGTCGTGGTGGTAGAGCTTAAACCGTTCATTATTTCACGGCATCAATGATGTCTTCATCAGTGAACTAAGTGTAATCCGGCTAAACGCCTGATCCTAAGACGTTCACCCTTATAAGTTTGGTGAAGAACCAGAACATACCTGAATGTTTATTTATAAACATCTTCAGTGTTATGTCCGTGTTCTATTGGTAACCTATCCCAGGAAAGAATGGGTAACGGCCCCTACATCAGGCGAAAGTAGTTAGGACAGGTGAATCACAAAAGTATCCTCGACGATTACTCATTTAACGTTTGAAAGTTAGCTTTCATAACATGAGTATTTTCTTGGTTTTCACTGGGCTAGTGTCATGCGTTAGTAGCAAATAAGCAGGGTGGTCTTTGTAGCTCAAGGAGGCCACCCGAAAAGGCGGTAGATAACTACTCTATCCCAGACCATAAACTGGGTAACGAGCGTTACCACCGTCCAATATTGAGCAAGTGAAGTGGAATTGACGGAAGTTGAGATGTGTAACTTGAGTTTGGTTCCAGGTCAAAACATACTTGAGCCTGTGGCTTTGTGGAGTAAAGCCGATTGTAAAAGTTTTACAGTTGTGAGTATTTCCTTAATTAAAGGACGTTTTAGCCTTAACTTAGCATATGGGTGTTGGGAGCCCTAGAGTTTGTTCGAAAGGAATGTCTTTATGGAATTTAATCATAATCATTCTCTACCCAACGTTGGGGTGGTCCCTTGTGGGAGCTTCGTGCTGGCTGTGGTTATCTAAAGCGGATACATATGGCATTTCGGTGCAAAGATGTGGGTCGGTCTCGCTCCTTAACAAGGGGTGTGGACATACCCACATGTTCACATTATGAGAGCTTCATAATATACTCAAATTAAAACTCTAGTTATAGATTTTACGGGAGCGTAAAAATTAAAATGCCAATAAAAAAATGCTGAGTCCAAAAGAAACTTGGATAAACCCAAACTCGCACCCACCCCAAAAATTATAGTGAGGCCAAGCAGGGGAGTTGCAGGGGGTCAGCATGCCCCCCTTTACCAATCTCACTGTTTTTACGTCGTAAACTGACACTACTTTCTTAAGTGCGAGATTTAAGTTTTCGAGCTTTGCGGTTTTTTCTAATTGCGAGATTTTAAGAAACAGGATTTTGTAATTGCGAGATTATGAAAAGCGGGTTTATGTATTTGCGAGATTTCATATATTCAATCAAAACTCTAGGTATAGAAATGATCTTTGTGTTTTCGCAATTCACCACTTTGTTTTTTGTAAATTACAACTAAAAAGTGTCAATTCTTGAATCGCTATTAGAGTCATAGATTTGATGGCTCTGTTGTTGTTTGTGTAATTTTTTGTTTGTTGTAAATTACGATCTGAAATTGGCAATAAGAGCTATTGTAATGATGGAAATATAATCGATACTATTACATTTCATTTCGCGTTCCTAATGATTGCAATTTATTACTTTTTCTCCAATTGTAAATTTCAAATAATTTTATAAATTTACTACATTGGAAAGTTTGTTAATTTACGGTAGTTGGACTATAAATCGCAACTAAAAAGTATTAGATTAAGATAAATCGGCTGTAATTTTTAAAAAAGTGGAATTTTGTAAATCGATCCCGCAAATTTTGTAATCGGTGATTTTTAATTCTCTCCGTGATCATTTCCAATCGTTTCCGAGCTACATGCATCGCAAAAAAAAAAATTTGTAAAAAACTTTGACAAAGCGATAAATTGTCATATTTACAAATATGGCTTTGTGACACATTTCGAATGCCAATATGGCCATATTTGTAAATATGGCTATATGACGCACATCCTTATGTCATGGATCCGCCCCACCCCCATCACGATGATCGCACCCCCTTTCTTTTTCATTAGCTATTCTTTCGACACCTTAAAATATACTTCCAAAAACAATTCATCTGTTCAAATATAGAAAGATAAAATATCGTGCTAAAGCTTTGCACCATCTCCTCCGACGCTTCCTAAGCCAGGTAATTATATCACGTTTTTATATGTGCTTTTGAATCAGGGCTCCATCAAATGCAGTACATAATTGTTTAAAACCGGTTGACGGATGTGTTCTAATGTTCGAACCAAGAAAGAAAAATAATTGTGACCCCACTTGGATTACAATAATTTTTTAACGATAATTCTTATAAAGTAATACAAAAATAAAACTGTTTATTTCTAAAAACACATTTTACCTCAATTTGAGTCAAGTTATTTTTTTTAACGCATTTTAAATAAGATTAACAAGAAAAAAGTGCATCCGTTTTAGCATTACCTATAAGACAAACTTCATCAACTTGTTTTTTTTTATTATATTTTTTCAATCAACCCTCGTTCCATTATATCGTTCGCAAAATTAAAAGTAAAAAAAAAGAATCTACACTCCGTGTCACTTGATTAAGGACAGGCAGTTTTACCCGATTTTGGGCTCTTTTGGATGAGTCATAGCTCCATTACTATTGGTGTTACAAAAAAAATTTCCTATAACGAACTTGTAGGACATTTTGTCTTGTACAAGTTTGGTAATAATTTTTTTGGGGATTTTTTGCAGTTTTTTCCTGATAGCGAAGAAGGAATGGGCGTGGTTATTGAAATTGAATTTTTTAATCAGCCAAACATCATAATTGATTTCCATTCTCAAATGGACTTTGTTATTACGCACCCAAAAGTAGGTATGCATAAGAGCGTTATTGATCAAAATTATGTACATATGTATGTATGCATGTAGTTGGATATTCAAACATGACTTCATGAGGAACAGGAAGTAAAAAAGAATATCAAAATAAAAACACAATAAGAATTTATGAAAAAGGTTTCAATGGGTTGGAACATGGTTTTCTTCTAATTCACCCTCATTCGACCTTGAATAGATGGTTACGTGTAGTTTTACATGGCCTGTTGGACGTTACTAAACTGAGGCTGCGTTTGTTTTACCCATTAAAATGACAAAAGAGCAAGAAAATGTGCGCATGTACAATTAATACACACAAAGAAACTGAGCAAAAATGTCCAACAAATACAAAAAAAAAAACGAAAATACATGTTTAGTCAGAGTTGTTTTAAAATTAAAAGTTTGTTGAATCTTTTTTTTATCAATCAAGACGCAACGATTAACTCTGAACAAAGTGTCGTTAATACTGGTGGCTGGTTATATAATGTAGTTTATACCAACCTAGTTGCAATTATTGATTTTTCTGCTAAAGTTAAAGACAGAAAAGCTAATTGCAAAATTTCATTGCTGTTTTTGAGCATAATACAGAGGAAGAAGGTTTCCTCATCGTCATCAATCAGCTTTATTCGCAACATGTACATAAATAATTATGCATTTATTGATGAAAATATATTTGTTTTGTGACGCGTTCATATTTTAAAAAAAAGCAAAAAGTAGGATGAAATCTGCTTTGACAATTCACCACTACAGCCAAAAACTCTTTCGAATCAAATTAGATGTGTTTGCTTGATATATGTATATGAGACTCAATATCGGAAGCGGATATGATGTAGGTACCTATATTACAAAAATGTCTGCGAAATAAGCATTTTAAAATTTCCTCAATTCAATAGCACATTTTCAAATATCATCATACCTATACTGCCAACTGATTTTATTTGAAACAAAACAATATTTAAACAATTTTATGAAAACAAACGTAATGTATTCTCTGCACAAGGAATGCACACGTTTCAAATACGAAATACCCAAATGTGTTATTTTGATTTCGCAAGATAACACTGATCTGGTTATAAACATACATTTATGTACATAAACATGAATACATTTACGTTTACCTATATGGAAATGAATAATTATCGTTATTGATTCAATAATAATAGTTGACAATTTGAATGTTCTATTTAAATAAAAATTCAATCATAATGTTTGTTGGAATAGGAAAGAACATTCTGATAGATTGTCTAATCTGCGAGAGAGTAAAATGTTTATTATTCAAATTTCTTATTTATTTACCACTTGACGTTTGAGATCATAAAAAAGAAAACGTGAACACATTTTAAATTAACAGAAAAAAGACAGCTAATGCAATAACAAGTTAAATGGAAACAATAAAAATAAGACAATAACATCCCTGTTCGTATTATATCCCCTTCAACATCACTTACATAACTTACATAACCTGTTATTTACCTATTTCAGGACAAACGGTGTGTGTGAATATTTCTTTTTTGCCTTAGGGAGAAAACATATACATGCGGAAATTGAAAGTAAAAATTTCAATTTCCGCATGTATATGTTTTCTCCCTAATAGGAAGTATATAATACCAATGTCAAGGCCAGTTTATATGTATGCATGCCGTTTACTTGTTTGTATTGTTTTAAACATTCCCTTTCAAAAAAGGGAAAGGGATTGTTTTTTATGTTTTGCTTTTGGTATTCTCTCTCATTCTATCTTTTTTGGACCTGATTTTGCATTTCAAAGTATTACGTTGTGCAGGCATTGTTTTTATACCAGCTGATTTAAAATGCGTAGGTACCTACCTTCCTATCTACTACTTATGTTATGTAATATGAAAAGAAAGAAAACTAGT
This sequence comes from Baccha elongata, assembly GCA_951217065.1. NCBI lineage: Eukaryota > Metazoa > Arthropoda > Insecta > Diptera > Syrphidae > Baccha > Baccha elongata. The sequence continues at coordinate 52,869,606 of OX578272.1, read as the reverse complement.
ATTAAGGTACGTCTGTGTGACACGTACTTGCTCAACAACAAAAGAATTAAAACTTAGTAAATTTACAAAAAAATTGATTTGCAAGTTCAAGAAGTATAGCCAATTAATTTATAACAAATTCATTTAAAACTGCACCTACCTAGGTATGTATATTTTTTGCAGGACACCAAATCAGAATCAGTTCTAAATTTCTATAACTTAAATGCAGTGCTGTCGTTTCTGAAAAGTGCAAAGCAGTACATTCCAAAAAATTTTGCATAATTTTTGGACAAAAGCAATACCCATATAATTTTTTTTTAGTTCACATTTTTTTTATTTTTTTTTTTTGTTAATTCTTTCTTTATAACAAAAAATAAACTTACAGCGCGATTCTCCCCAACATCACTGATATCTCACAAGTCATAACATAACAAGAGATAAAATTGATTTTGTGACTTTTTCGGATTCTTCCCCATAGTTGCAACTTGTGAGAGTCGTAAAAACAATCGAAAATGTGATCTGCTACAGAGCAGATCGCAGCACTCAAATTTTTTTTTTTTTTAGTGAGTTGAAACAAAATAAAAGGATTTCCTTATGATGTATTTTGATTTTGAGGATGCATTGGTTTATGCAACTTTCTATTTTAATTTAACAATATCAAATCAAAAAGAAATTTTTTGGAATTGTTGCACTTTCATGTACTAATTCCTAGGTGATCACATTTTTTTATACATACGTAGGTAGGTCACTTCGACGACCCATGTTTTTCTTCCAATAAAGCAAGTTTTGCATCACCACACATATTTATTAGTTTGGAAATGTTGTAAACATTGTAATTTATAACTTTATTTCTATAAAATTTGTAAATTTGATTGAATTATTTACTTTTCACAAAAATTTTGCACAGAAAAATTTAATACTTTTTCGTGTTCTGTCACAATCAGCTGTTCCAAGTCGAAGAAAAAAATTTACCATAACGCTTTGGCTTTTCTGGATTGGGAATCAGGGGAGAATTCGATAAATGTTATCGATTCACAACAATTCTCACAATAAATTGTCACAAGGCCTTGTGACTTATGACTTTTCCCAAGGGGGAGAATCGGGCTGATGGCCCGTTTGCTCATAATCGACATATTAATTATAAATCTGCTTAGTTAATCATAAATCTGAACTTAATTTAAGGAGAAGAAAAAGTAACGCATAAAGACTTAAGTTCTAGTTAAGAATTTTTTGAGGTACAATTTTTAATTTCGATTAACAATTTTGTTAATTTCGATGTCCAAGCAATTTCGTTGGAATTGCGTTGAAATTGAGGTGTTTGAGATGATTTCAAATTTTGAGAGTGATTTCGGAAGATTTGCTGAAATTGCGCAATTTTGTTAGGTGGGAACATAGTATTAGAATACAAATTTTGCAGTTAATTTCAATTAATATTTATGAATTTTTAAACACATTTTATTATGTAATTTTAGCATACGAATATTTTGTATAAAGCCTCAAAAAATTATATTTTAAATTGAGGTAAATAGTAATAATTTTGGAAGGCAAAAACCCATTTTACATTATTTGTATTTGTACGAGATTGAAGCAGACTTGACGTTAAATTGACGAAATTACAAAAACAACAATGGAAACAAATGGTTGTTGGGGGGTAAACGTATAAGAAGGTTTACTATCTTTGTTTTCATAATCTTTGACTGAAGCCTTTCTTCCAGATTGATTGGCGTACACACATACAAAAACAAGCAGATTACCATGGTGAATAACATACTTTTGCACTGAGGTATGTGAAAAACTCATCTATGTGCAAAAGTGTGCGATGCCATGCCATTCACGTTTGTGCAATTGAGATTGTGGAACGTGGATGTGGAACTTGGAAGTTCTTTTTCATGGAAAATATGTAAAGTAATGATATCTTTACATTTTTTTTTTTTTTTGATATTTGTTTTTATGAACAACGAATTCGAAAAAGGGCACGAGTACGATAACTTTGGCGCCAAGAATTGATAACGGTTTTTTGTAGAACAGTTTAATACAAGCATTTTTTACTATGGGTGGGGGGGTCTATCTCCCTCCGTTTGGGCGGGAGGGGCAATTTTATAAAAACAGTGCTAAAAATTTAAAACAAATATTAAAAAATAACGGTAATACTTACAACTAAGTTTTATATCTTTTTTTAAAGCCAATACTTTTTTCTATTAGATGTTTTTTAAATCAAGTAAAACCTATGCATAGTCTTTGAAAAAACGGACTTTTAACTCAAAAATTGCGAAAAAAAATGTAAAATAAAACTTTGAAGTGTGATTTTTCAAAACTGTAAAACAAAATACTACTTTTTTTTATAAAATTCGTTGCTCATATTAATTTTAAATCATAAACTGAAAACAAAATGATTTTATGTTTTCTGGTTTTTGAGAAAATGGAAAATTACTAAAACTACTTTTTTATAAGAGTTTTCGGCACGAGTACGATAACTTTGGCGCCAAAAATTGATAACTGTTTTTTGTAGAACAGATCCATACAAGCATTTTTTACTATGGGTGGGAGGGGTCTATCTCCCTCCGTTTGGGCGGGAGGGGCAATTTTATAAAAACAGTGCTAAAAATGTAAAACAAATATTAAAAAATAACGGTAATACTTACAACTAAGTTTTATATCTTTTTTCAAAGCCAATACTTTTTTCTATTAGATGTTTTTTAAATCAAGTGAAACCTATGCATAGTCTTTGAAAAAAACGGACTTTAAACTCGAAAATTGCGAAAAAAAAGGTAAAAAAAAACTTTGAAGTGTGATTTTTCAAAACTGTAAAATGAAATACTCCTTTTTTTTATAAAATTCGTTGCTCATATTAATTTTAAATCATAAACTGAAAACAAAATGATTTTATGTTTTCTGTTTTTTGAGAAAATGGAAAATTACTAAAGCGTATAAACAGTGAGGTATGTAAGGGGGGGCATGCTGCCCCCCTGCAACCCCCCTGCTTGGACACACTATAGGATTTGGGGTGGGTGCGAGGTGGGGTGGGTGCGAGGTTGGGTGTATGCAAAGTTTCTGTTGCATTTAAAGATGCCCAAGCATCATTACAAAAACGAACCTACGTACAACATTCACCGTATACCAAAAAAAAAAAAGAAAACTCTTATAAGAAAGTAGTTTTTGTAATTTTCCATTTTCTCAAAAACCAGAAAACATAAAATCATTTTGTTTTCAGTTTATGATTTAAAATTAATATGAGCAACGAATTTTATAAAAAAAAGTAGTATTTTATTTTACAGTTTTGAAAAATCACACTTCAAAGTTTTTTTTTTACCTTTTTTTCGCAATTTTTGAGTTTAAAGTCCGTTTTTTCAAAGACTATGCATAGGTTTAAATTGATTTAAAAAAACATCTAATAGAAGAAAGTATTGGCTTTAAAAAAGATATAAAACTTAGTTGTAAGTATTGCCGTTATTTTTTTATATTTGTTTTAAATTTTTAGCACAGCACCTTTCCGGATAATAAAAATATTACGACTCAGGGATTCAGGAATCCGCGCCGTGAAAACCGTCGCTCCCGACCGTTGCATACCCGTGGTAAGGAGTCTACCTATAATTTAAAAGTGTATCCAGGTGTTATCAAACGTGTAGTGTTCAGTGGATTTGCTCGCTGATTTAAAAGTGATTCAGCTGTTTTGGCGAGTGCGGCGAGATGACTCACTTCTTTGCCAAAAGCGATTCGGCTATTTTAGCGAGATGGGAAAGTCCGCATATAGTTTCGAACACCCAAAACGTCATCAAACAAAGAATATCTAGAACATTCATAGCCTCACTTTTTATGTGATAAAATATTTTATTTAAAATACGTTTCATTATTATGCATATACATATTGAATTACGTTTATTAATATGCACTAGTTAAGATTTAAAAAATAAATAAAATTTATTATAGTATTCCAATGGAAAAAATTGGCCTTGGCCATCTACCCCGCCGAACCAACCATAAAAAAACAAATACAAAATGCTAGCAACAAATATCTAATGCAACGACCTTAAATTTGTAGGTTTTTGGATTAAATAGAACGGGAACATTGTATACTATATTTACAACAGTTAGAAAGAGATGAGATTTGAGGTTGTTGTATTAGATATTTGTTGCTAGCATTTTGTAGTAGTTTTTTTTTTAGAAAAATATGTAATGCAACAACCTTTTAATAATTTGTATTTTTAGAGTTGACCCGGTGGGATAGATGGCCACGGTCGATTTTTCTGCTTTGCACTACTACAGAATATAAATACAATGCTTCTTTAATTTTGCGGCACGACACGTTTGCTTAAAGTATCTATAAAAAGAGTCAATTCTTGTTTTTGTATTTTCATTACTAATACATGAATCATCATCATCATCGGCTCGACAACCGGGGTCCGGTCCTGGCCTCCTTCAACAAGTCTCTCCGCCTATACCGGTCTCGAGCCGACGCCATCCAGTTGCGCACCCCAAGGCTCCGGGCGTACTGGTCTACGCCATCTCTCCAGCGCAAGCATGATCTAACACGCTGTCGTCTGCCATAGAATGTACCACAAAGAACTTTCCGAGCAGGTTCCTCTTCGCTCATGCGAGCTAGGTGCCCTACCCACCGAAGTCTACCGAGCCTAATTTTTGTCACGATGTCTGCTTCAAGGTAGATTGCGTACAATTCATGATTGTACCGTCTCCGGAATCGTCCTTCCTCACATATGGGGCCAACAATTCTCCTTAAGACTTTTCTCTCGAACGCGGCTAAGAGGTCAGAGTGCCTTTTGCTAAGCACCCAAGTCTCGGATCCATATGTGAGTACTGGCAGGACCATGGTCCTGTACAGCAGTAGTTTTGAAGTTATGGTGAGATTTCTGGATTTGAAGAGCTTTGACAGACTGTAGTAGGCTCTGTTGGATTTGAGAAGCCGCCCGCGTATTTCTTCTTCTATATTGTTATCGGCTGCTACTATTGACCCAAGGTATTTAAAGGATTGCACCACTTCAAATTCGTGCTCCGCTACCTTGATTGTTTGACCAACTGTTCCTCTCGCATTCGACGCCACCATGTACTTTGTTTTACCTTCACTAATGTGCAGCCACAGATTTTGTGCCGCCTGCTCGATCTGGATGAAGGAATCGTGTACAGCTTGCTCGGTTCTTCCGATGATGTCGATGTCGTCTGCGTAAGCCAGTATCTGGCTGGACCTGTTGACGATGGTCCCTCTTGTTGCCGTGCCAGAGTCACGGATTGCTTTCTCCAACGCCAGGTTGAAGAGGAGGCAGGCCAAACCATCCCCTTGTCGGAGTCCATTAAAGATGTTGATTGGTCTGGATAGCAATCCGGCTATTTTTACTTGGCTTGTTACGTTGGTCATGGTCAACCTACATAGTCGTGTCAATTTATTTGGGATGCCGAATTCTCTCATGGCTTTGTAAAGTTCTACCCTGGCTATGCCATCATAGGCGGCCTTAAAGTCTATAAACAGGTGGTATGTTGGGATGTTAAATTCTAGACATTTTTCCATCGCCTGCCTATAAGGGTAAAGATCTGATCAGTTGTTGATTTGCCTGGAATGAAACCACACTGATATTGTCCGATGATGGTTTTAGCGTAGGGGGTTATCCGGTCTTGTAGGATAGAGGAGAGTATCTTATAGGCGGTACTCAACAACGTGATACCTCTATAGTTGCTGCACGTTGTGACATCTCCTTTCTTATTTATGGGGCATATTATACCTTTTCGTCAGTCTTCTGGCATTTCTTCATGCTCCCACACGTGCACTTTAATACCATGAATTGCCTGACGTAGAGCTGGCCCACCGTGTTGAAATAATTCGGCTGGTATACCATCAGCTCCCGGGGCTTTGTTTTTATTTAGCCGGTCTATAGCCTTCTCAACCTCTTCTATGCTTGGTGACGGCAACATAGGGTATTCGTCTTGAAGCAGTGGAGCCTCCACTTCTGCAGTGAGTTGACCATTTAGCAATTCATTAAAGTACACTTCCCATCGCTCCAGTATGCTTTGTGGATCGGTGATCAGATTTCCCTCTCCGTCCTTGCAGTATGTGCAGCTTGGTGTGTACATGAATAAGTTAAACAATTTGTTCAGAAAATTACCTACATGTACACCAGTCACCAACTCACGGCCGAAATGTTAGGCGAGTAATCTGACGTTGCATTTCCCTAATTGGATAACTAACAATGCGACTCATCTCACTCACTCCCTGGAAGTTTGAATTAGCTGAATCTCGACCCAGGTGTCATCAAACCTGTAGAGCCCAGTGAATTTTCTCCCGGATTTAAAAGTGTTTCCAGGTGTCATTAAACCTGTGAAGCCCAGTTATATCGCACTTTATACATATGTATGTACGTTACGTACAGGATTGTTGAAATTATTTAGTGAATGCAAACAATTTATAATAATTTTTAAAATACTTAAACTTCCAGCGGAGAGACACAATCACCTGACCAAGCCACTAAACTGCACGCGCCGCACCAACTTATTAACGATATATAAAAGATTAACAAATATTAACGATATATAAAAGATTAACAAATGTTTGCAGTAGACTGGTCATTTTGTAAAGAAACTCGGATTCGGATGTTCATTTTCAGTTGAAATTTGTTCACGTATCTCGATTAGACTCCTTTAAGCAAAGCATTCAATTCATCTGCTTGGAATGACAGACAACGTTTGACGAAAATCGCCTGACAGCAAAATCATTGCGCCACCGAAAGGTCGTTTGTTATTCCGATAATCTTTCGGCGTGGGATTTAGAGTTTCCAATATGCGTTTGTAAGCCATTATGCACATTATGCACTCCTCCAAGATGCGAATCGTGGCCAAAATCAGTGAAATCATGAATGTTTTTTTCAGTTCCACCGAGCGCATTAAGTAAGAAAATGCAGGCATTTCCGTTATCAACTGCTTGCATCAATTTATCGTAAGAAAAACATTGGGCCTTGCTAATAATCAAATTCATTAACAGTTAAAATAAACTACTCCATACTTTAGACACAATATATACCGAAATGTTCCTAATGTGTGGAGATTTTAATTTAAGCCTTAGCTAAATTTGATTATTAGTATACTGAAGGCCCAAGTATACCGAAGGCCCATTGAAACTAAAACATTCCAAACATCAGTTAATTTCGTTTTTCTTTAAACGAAATTCCCGGAAATCACACAAAAAAAAAAAATAAGTTGTGATCCTCGACAGAAGTGAAACTTAACAGTTTTTTTTATTATTAAAAAGCTTATTCGATGTGGTATGTTTTCTGGGCCCTCAATTGTTTATTTTTGTCTAAAACTGAAGCACCTTCGAGATCAGTACAAGAAAAACACGAATTTATGTGTGTAAAATAATTCTTTCTTTTCTCTTGAAATTATGAAAGGATTATTACATTTGTTGGTAATAAAATATTTGGGATTTCGTCAATCGGGATTTCGTTAGTCGAGATTTAGTACTGAAATTTTAAGTGCGCTGCCCTTAATTTGTATATTTTTCGCAGATAATCTAAATTTGAGTGATTTTATACATTTTGCCTTACGTGTATTGAAGTGCATTGGATTATTGTCAAAATCACAATATAAAAAAACATTAGCCTGATTTTTTTGCCAAACCTTTTAATTCTCTTTCATGCTCATTGTTGTTTTTGGTTGTGAATTTTGTGCGTGTTTCTCATGAATCTCGTTAACTGCAAGTTCCAAACGATACCTAAGACTATCGAGAAAACCCCAAATCGACAAATTTTGTTACATTATTTAATTTTTAGCTTTAAAAATTTAATTTAATTGATACACAATTCTCTTTCATTCGATAAAAAAAAAACAAAGTTGATTTGTATGAGATTTTTGCAGATACACAGATTACCCAAAGATGGATTTTATTCAATGTTTTCCTACCCTATGTTCTTCCTTGGGCCAATACCAATCCATCAAACCCAAAATCTTGAAAGTCGAACGATCCGTTCTTGAGTTGTGCGCGCACACACCTACGGCAGTCTCATTTATTATTGCAAACAATTACAACTCTCAATATACAAATTTAATATTATAATGATTGCCGCACACATTACCTCTTATAATAGACCCACCAGCTTCTCAACATTTTTGTGAAGAAACAGAAGTTAAGACAATAGGTATTTACCTACCTTTATTAGCTATAGTTTTTTTTTATATCTGGCCTATAACGATCAAAATTGGAATGGAGAAAGATTCATATCAAATCCGGGGAAAAACCACAAGACAAACACCAATATTGCTCTTATAATTTTGAAAAAATACTTCACTAAAGTGACTTTTCATTTTAAATAGGTTTAAATGCCCACAAGACATTTTGAAAAAAAACATTACTTTTTAATTATTTTTTTTTATAAATAGATGTTTAAAATTTAGTAGATAGTATCTAAAGGGTATCTCGCCAATGCATTAAAAACAACTTGTTGAAATCAATATTACAATAATTTTAAATATGTAGTATAAAGTTCAGTTAAATGTATGTAATTTATAATTTATTTTTTTAAAATGTCGTATTAAAATAAAATGAAATAAAGTAAATTCACCATGAAAAAAATATATTTTCCTTCCTGAAAACCTCCACTGCCAAAAATTAAATTTCCTCGAAAACATTAAGCACACACCATTGAAATATCTGGTGCAATTTAAATTATATGTATGTATATCTATATTATATCTACGAATATAATAATGTTATATATTTGGTACTTGCTGGTAAAAATATATATAAAGATTTTAAACAAACAAATGTCTGCACTCACTTTGAACGGCAAGTTGTTGCTGATGCGCTGCAGCTCGCTGTTGAAAAGAAATAAATAAATAGTAAAGTAATTTTGTAAATAAACATATTATAATTCTAAGAAAGCTTTAGCGGTGGAAAATGGAAAAAACCTCAAGCTAAAATAATCAATTAGTAAGGTTCAAGTTCTTAATTGTGACTTAAGGCCAACGAGGAGCAATGATTTTTATAAAATTTAAGAACAAACAAAGACAATAAACACTTGTTTATATACAGGGTGACCGGTTTAAGGTGCATCTTAAATCTAAAGAGAGTAGAAGAAAATAAGACAAGAAAAATAAAATTATGGGAGCGAGTTCATTTTTTCCCGTTTAGGCGGGAGGGGCAGTTTTCTAAGAAAATCACTTACAACTGAAAAAAAAAAGAAAAAAAAAACAAAGGTAAAATTTACAACACCTATACCTTAATTCTTGAAAAGCCAGAAATATCTTGTTTGATTTTATTTTCAAATATAATTGTTTTCGAAAAATTAATTTTCAAACTAAAAAAATTGAAAAATAAAATTTAAAAAAACATTTCTAACAATTTTTTTTTATTTGTAAGAGTTTTTACGAAATAGCTCTGAATTAAGAGCTTAAAAATTTACTTTTTGAATTTAAAGAAAACTTGAGCTTTTTTGAAAGTACATCGTGAAATGACATATAGGTTAGCTAGTTTCAGATTTATTTTTTTTTTTCAAGGAATTTTCATACCTTTCCCTTATGATTGATGTTAACTTAAGTTAACAAACATGAAAAAAAAAAACGAAAAAACCAACTGTAGGGTTCGCACGAAAACATTTCCCCTTAATTGTCTATTCGTTACTAAGTTATGCATTGTTTCTATTTGTTAGTCAGTGACATTTGACATTTAAAGTGTCTTATTACGAGAACACATGGCCGGTTTAGTTTTGCCGAAATTGAATAAAAATTGTTGAAATTAGTGAAAAATATAATTTGAAAGATATACTATTAAAACAACTAAAAAATAATCAGTTTTTTACAAGTTGACAAGGGGCTTCCTCATAAACAAGTATGTATTTATTAATGTGAATCCAATATTTTAAATAACATAAATTAATAAATATGTTAATATACAGGGTGATTATTATACGGTGCACCAAAAGCTTGAGCGTAAAGGTTAATTTAAGACAAGAAAACGGGTATATTTTCCCCCGTTTAGGTAGAAGGGGCAATTTTCTAAAAAAAATTACTAAATCGGAAAAAAATAATGTAAAAACCACGGTAAAACTTACAAAGCCGTGTTATTAAATTTTTGGGTAGCAAGAAAACTCTTCTTTTATTTTATTTTTCAATAAAGTTGTTTTAATGAACAGTTTTTGAAAAACTAATTTTAAAACTCGAAATTTTGAAAAAAAAATGATAGAAAGTTTCAAACTAATTTTGTTTCCCCCTCCCGTACGATTTTTTTCTTGTGCTAACCCAACCACAACGCTCAAGCTTTTTGGTGCACTGTGCTAACCCAACCAACACGCTCAAGCTTTTTGGTGCACCGTATACCAATCACCCTGTATACTGTCTATAAGTAATAAAATACGTTTTTGGTTAAAATATTAGTATGTAGGTATACTTTTTTTAAGCCATTTAAGCCAAGCGTGGGGTTCTCACGAACCTTTAATATTCATTAAATAACATAAAATCCCAGACACGTAAGAACTAAAAAAATGGAAAAGGAGGTTTTTTTATTTTTTATTGTCTCAATTTCATTTCATGTCATTCCAGTAAAACTGATGTATTCAATGAACAGAGCTAACAAATACTAAATGGGTCAATTTCTTAAATGTCAACAAATAATATTCATGGCTTTACATGAGCCAGAATGAGAAAAACAAACAGCCCTATTAATAAAAAAAAAAAAACTTCTTTTACTCATGAGTTATCTAACACAAAGATTTCAAAATTATCAGTTTGAAAACTTTTCATATTATTAAAAAGAATAATAATTTCTGGTTCTTGTTAAACTTTTCTCTCTTTATTTATCAAATCGTACTAAAATTATGACAAAAATGAGCGTGTTGTTAGAATGTGTTCTGGAGAGAGAACATTTACAGAAATGCATGTTATAAAATTATCCTTTCCTTATCCTGCCGTATTCGGTGAGTTAAATTTATTTTGTTTTTATTTCATCGTTGAGGAATAAGACAAATTATTTGAAATTACAAGTTATATGGTGTATTACCGCTAACTCATTGATATTTATTGCAATATTTGGTGTTTATCATCAATATAGGGGGGAAAGAAAATAAAAGAAGACGTTTCTGGCTTTTCAAAAAGGTAGAGCATGGTATTGTAAGTTTCATTGTTGTTTTATAATATTTTTACTGGCTCAATAGGGCAATACTATTATTGCTAGAAGCTCAAAAAAGTAGGTTTCGTCATGCCGTCTGTCTGTGCGTATGTGCGGTTGTATGTACCCCGATCTACAGCCTGAACGGTTGATCTAATTTTCTTCAAAATTATTATGGAGTACTTTTTAGTGATTCCCTAGAGAAGAAATTCGAACATTAATTTTAGCCCGGCTATAACGGGTACCCCCCATTTAACGGTTTTAGTTTTTCCAAATTTTCTCGAAAACGACTCTAACGATTTTGATGAAACTTGGTGTACGTGGTACATTTAGTAGTCCTAATGCAACTGCATTTCAGGATTTTGGATAAAAATGCACATAAAAGAGATTTGGTGTTAACGGTTTTTTAACAAATTTGGCCATAAATCAAAAACGGCTCAATCGATTTCATTTCAATTTGGTACGGTATTTAATCAAAACATTCAACACAAGACGGCGTTTGAAGTTTTTGCCTTAATAGCCATTTATTGATAGCTATTATGATAGATATTATGCAAAAACAACACATTATACTGGGTCCCAGGACATGTTGGAGTTGAGGGAAATGAGAAAGCTGATGTTTTGGCTTAGGCAGGGGCAGTGGCACCCATGATTGGGCCAGAACCCTATTACGCGATAGTTGAAAATGTGATAAAAAATCAAATCAAAGCGGAAGAGGAGGTAAAAAGATCCAAAATCTGGAATGAACTCCCTAATCTGAGACAAGCCAAAATGCTTCTTGGGAACTATAACAAAAAAGGATGTAAAAACCTGAGTAGAAACAAACTTAGAATCTTAACGGGTTTCCTCAGTGGTCATTGCAAACTTAAAAGACACCTAAACATCCTAGGTATATCCAGTAGTGCAACCTGCAGATTCTGCGACGACCAAGAAGAAACGCCAAATCACCTTCAAGAAAAGGTTAGGGGCGATAATGCACAAAAGAATAAAATATCAGGGAAGTTACCAAATAGAGGAGAGCGAATTACCCTCTCTACAAGTACTCCAGATACTATCATTCCTTAAATATATTAAGATGGAGGAAGAGCTGTAGAATGAGTCAATCATCCAGCCCTAGTAAAGAGGGCACAATAGATCTGAAGGTCACAGTGCACCACAACCCCTAAATTTATTCATTCATTCGATAGCTACTATAAAACTTCATCTAACATATATAGGCCACTTTTCCGCCTTTCAACATAATTTATAAAATTAAACTTTCCCAATCTCATAGATTGCTACAAGAGCAAGTTCGTGCGACCCAGTCGTGCATTTTATTGTTTTTTTTTCTGTAGTAAGTTAAACGGTACGATTTTTTTCTTGTCTTAACTTTTTGGTTCACCTTATACCGATCACCCTGTATAGATAGATACATTCTGTAATTTTCACAATTTTTAAGATCAATACAAGCTTATGAAGCGTGAAAATGTACATTTTTGCACTGTTATTCGGAAATGCTGCCGCAGCTATCCGAAATCTTATGAGAAAAATTCCATTAAATAACTATTTGTAGACAGAGTCGAGGCAGACACTTGGAACATATTGTATTTTTTATTAAATTTTATATAAAATAAACATCACCACTTTTCAACAAACAAAAGTTGCACTTTTAACTGATTTATAAAGATACCTCTTGTTAAAAGTCCTTATACTTGTTTTTCCATCAACCGGATGAAGGTAGTTTATATTAAAATAAACAGATAAATATACTTATTTACATTCTGCAACAATGTTCGGACTCCACTGCGTTGTAATGCTTGAACGTCAAGTGATTGACTCCGGCCGCGTTGCATCTTAGATGATTGAGCAGACGATGACGATGAAGACGAAGTTGTACCACGTATCCATCGCTTCACAGCCGACATGATTTTTTTTATATTACTATTCTGTTATGTACAATTTAAAATTTTGCACTATTTCAAATTTAAAATTCATATGTAACAATAAAGTATCTGAATTCCTCCCGGTTGAACTTTGTCTTGTTTTTGTTGTCAATTACATCTTGGAAGCTTTTATTCTTAATAATGTATTTTCATTTTTATGAATATTCAGCGACGAGCTTTCAGTGAGTAAATTTTGTAAAACTTTATTTAGGAGAAAAGTTCTCAGAAAATACCACAAAAAAATATTATGCTTCAGCTATTCAGTACTAGATTGCGTTGGGAATGTTATACACTAGGGCACGATTTATTTACTTGGATTAATTTACGATTCGATAAACTTTTAACTGAAGACTGCTTCAATTGTAATACATATTATTATCTTTTGGTAGTTTGGTATATATCCAACTTGACAAAAATGTTTTATAAGCTTTAAAAACGAAATAGTCCAGTCAAAGAATGATTCTAGGTGGAAAAATCGAAGGCAGAAAAACTAAGCAGGTAAGCAGCTTTGTTTGGACTAGCGAGGAAGTAAACATACTAAAAGTCCCTGATCCTTGATTGGCCGCAAAGGGGACGGTAAGGGCTTTAAATTTCCTTTTTTTTAATTTTTCGCTTATAACTCAGAAACGCTTGATTCTAAAAAGGAAATATTAAGTAAAGAATTAAAGCTGACAAAGTTTCCTACAAAAAGTGACATAATAGTTTTTTCATATCTTTAATAGTTTGTGAGATATAAGCCTTAAGGAATGTAAAAAACAACATTTTTATGTGTCTCTGACGTCATAATGACGTCAAATTCCGTCCCAACTGTTACATTCTGTGTAAAATCCATTTTTATGTATCCCGCATATGTTACCACTTCACATGTGTACGAAATGAAATCATCCTTGCAACATGCGAAAATGTTGCTTTTTCACATGCCGTGTACTATGACACATGCCATTTCTTCGAATGTGTAAAGACGAATGTGGTTGTCACAAGAATTCGTAACTTAACATATGGATTGAAAATGTGACAAATTTGTTAGAGTGAAAGAGTCCGTTAGCTGTTGAAGTGATTTCGAAAAAAATAAAAAAAAGTAAATATTGGCAGGCCAATTGGTAAAAAAAGATTATATCACTGTCAATTTTTAATTATCGGGGAAGGCGGGCCTTTATAAAATATAAAGAGTTATTCAATAAGTGATGAAATTATTGTTCATTTGTATAAAAACACACAAAATGCAACATTTTTCGTCTTATAAATTCCCACCGATTGCGAAAATTGCAACCATTGATTTTTATAATCAAATATAAGTGATATGAATTTTCTAAAAATTGAAACATCAAAAATTATACGTAAAAATAAAAGAGCTTCACGAATGATTCCATATCGTGGTAGTAAGCCACATTTAAGTATCAAATAGTCACTGTGCACATATGACATGTCTACATTTTACTACAAGCCGTGTACTAACTATACGTAAGTACCCATATATATGTGCACTGTTATGGTACCACATCGAATGCAACCGTCCTGGTTAGATTTGCACATGTGTCTTTTTGGGACAGTTTACACGTACACATGCCGTGTACTATCGATATATTCGTCTATGTAACATCTTCACTAAATGTGGCGCTTGTAACCAGAATACAACACTTTTACGTGACGTCAGAGACAAATTTGCATGTAGGTTTTTACATTTCGTGTACTATAGCCTTTAGAAGAACCTTAATATGTAAACAAAAATTCAACAAAAAATCGTTTTTGATTATTTTTTGAATTTTTGTTCACATATTGGCGATCACATTTGTCAGCTATAATTTTTTACTTAATACTTTTTTTTTGTAGGGTCAAAGCTGCATACTTAGTTCTTCTGCCCTCGATTTTTCCACCTAGAACCCTCTTTGGAGCATTCGTTGACTAGGCTAAAAGCTCGATAAAATTGTTATTGTATAATTGTGAAATGGGTTGGGTTCGGGAGCCCGTTTTTCAGAATCCTGTTTTTTAAAATCCGGTCTTTAAAATCCCGTTTTTTAAAATACTGTTTTTAAAAATCCCGTTTTTATAAAATCCCGCTTTTAAAATCTTGTTTTTTACCATCCCGTTTATTAAATTCCCGTTTTTATAAGCCCGCTTTTGGAATCAACACAAGGTGTTTTATTTTAAAAATCGCCGCGATTTTTAAAATAAAACACCTTGTGTCGATTCCAAAAGCGGGATTGAGTTTATTTTACAGCCCAATGCTGATGAGTGATGATGATGGGGTGACATAATCTTGCACATGTACCTACGTTTGCCGCTTTATCAAACACTATATATTTCTCTTGCTTAACCAACCAGTTTTTGCAGAAAATGCAACTAGAAAAACAGTTAGCCGTTATCTGTTGAAGTTTATATTAATAAAAAAAAAAATAAAATTAAATAAAAAAAAAACCACAAACAACTTTATTGCTCAGCCCAGCTTCTCTGCTAGGTAATATTTATGTGTACAACATTCAGTAAATTTATCAAAATACGAAACGGGCTAAGCGGCATTAAACGGGATTTTAAAAAGCGGGCTAACGAGAAACGGAATTCTGTTTAAACAGGATTATTAAAAGCGGGATTTTAAAAAAGCGGAACTTTAGAATCGGGATTTTAATTTTTTTTGCGGGATTATAAAAAACGGGATTTTAAAAAACGGGCTTCCGAACCGCTCCCTTGTGAAATCTATTAGAAAAGCAAGTATGGTTTGATAAATTTAGTTTATATTTTTTAATTTACATAAAAAAAAATTATATCTATCTATCTAGCTATCGAAGAACGCTTTTGCCAGAGAATGATTTTCCAGAAAACCGTCGATATGGACAAATTTGATGATGGAATTGCAACAAAGCCGGACACCTCCAGCGCAAATGACGAATGCTACATATAAGACTAACGCCCTCAGAAACATCATCCAAATTTCACAGACTAAACGAAACAATAAAAGTTTAGTTGTGTAGGCAGCTACACCGGTGCCACCGCTTCCATTGTACGAAGAGACTTGGCCAAGATGACATGGCTGTACAACACGAACAGCTATTGCCTGAAGACAATAGCAAGAGTATACGGAGAAGTTCGTCTTTGAATATGCTTGACAGAACTAGAGTTTGAACATCCATTTCTAGTTTCGGAGTATACATCATTAGTATCGACTTTATGAATTAATAATCCTCGATATCTGTAACCAAGTTCTCAACTATCGAAATATAGAAATTCCAATGATTTATGGCAATCAAAACCTAACAACGATCATCAAGTCATCAAGGACGATATGTCACTCTTAAATGAAGGGTTATACGTAGTTTTCCTTTAAATATAATGTTTAATTATTACATTAAAATTTTACTTCAGTTGTAAGATATAAACAATTATATTTTTCCAGATGCTTTCTTTGATTTCGTATGTTTTCTGGATCCTTTGAAAGAAGTATAACTGAAGCAGCTCTAAGATTAGTCCAATCCAATCCCAAATGTCAAAATCAAAACCTTGAAAATGTAAGAAATACCGAAAAGTATCTACCTACCCACGAAATGAAAATCCCGAATTTTTTTATGTAAAATGATTTTCTTCAAACGAATTATTTTTTTTTTTGTTCCTATTAAGCTATTTTTTTTTTTGTCTGTCGGGATTTCGTACTCGGGATTTTGATTGTCAGGATTTAAGATCGAGATTTCGGTAGTTGAGATTTTGTCAGCCGGGATTACGGGAGTCGGGATTTTGTACTCGAGATTCAGACTCGGTATTTTTGTTGCTCGGATTTTCTCAGACAGAACTATTGCAAGTTAATATTGCAATGATGTTGCTTGCTTCACCCTTCACCCCATCCCCAGTTCTCCACAAATAAGTTTTTTTCGGGAAACAACCATAGATGTCGGAGTAGTTGACGTGAGGTAGTCTAGACTACTACGCGTCACACGACTTAATTCGCATATCAAAATGACAAAAATGCTACTTTTTGTGAAAACATATTTTTTTAAGTCTGTTACGTGAATGTGGTAGTTAATGTAGTTAACGTAAGTTTAAAAAAATTAACTAAGTGGCACTGACAGCTCTGAAGAACCACGGCCTAGTGACTTACAACTTTACGTGAACTTCAATTTTACGTCGAATCTGAACTACTAAGGTGAGAAGCACTTTTCATGACAATGATATACTCTTGGAGGATTTGTCACTTCCTCGCACTTCTTATCACTGCCCCTGAAAAAAACATTAGATGTTATCGAATTTGGAAGCTGGGTTTTAACCCAGACCTCCAGCGTGTGATAGTGCGACAAACTAACCACTACGCCACGGGGCACTACTATACAATGTGCTTTCAATTTGAATATTTGACGATCGAAACCAAATTTATTAGATTTTATGTTGTTTTATCGTGTTTTATTTCACGTAAACTTAACTTTTATGATACTAAACAGAGGTAGTTACTCTGTTTAGTATCATAACCAGTAACAAATGTAGTTTATCAAGAAAAGTAGTTTTTTGCCATCTCTCTGTTTATGTGTTTGCTTATTGCTTCATTGCTTGTGTTATGGTTTGCTTGTGCACCGTGTTGTGCTTCTTGTACTTCAACTGAAGAACCCGAATACGAATACTGTACTGAACAGTATTTCTGCCATATCTGCAGCCAAAGCCAAACCATTTAATTATTTTTGTTTTTGTTTTTGCTTATTACTTCATTGCTTGTTTTGTACTTGTGCTTCAACTGAAGAACCCGAACGATACCGAAGTCTACCGAGAAAATACGAAGAGCGACCGACAAATTTCGTTGTGCTATTTTATTTTTTTAGTCCCCCTAAAGAATTTTCACTTCAAAAGCACTATAATGAACAAGGGGATTACAATTATCATGCGATTTCATAACTTAATATTCATGCTATCTTTTAGTAAAGAATAATAAGCTGCTGATTTCACTGCTCCTCTTTCAATGCATTTTTCATTGTTGAACATTCATCACATTTTTCAGCGAAGACTATATGCTATTGATTAATCAAGTCACTTACTAATATCACTCATGAAAATTCATGAAGTTTTTCATCAATCTTCTACGTGATTTCACCAATAAAGTCACTTGGTGAACGCCAATGACAGCCCCATGTTAAATTCACCAAGGGATTCCTCATGTTATGGAGGAAGGGAAACTTCTTCGACAAAAAAATTTGGTGATTCCTCGGTGATTTTTTTGAAATTTTCTACTCTGGGATACATCAAATAAATACCACGACGAAGTCTGTCCACAAATGTACCCAGTTGTTGCAGTAGCCCGTTTGTTGTTTTTTTTTTTCTTTTTATCATAATAGAAAAAACAGGGTGGAAGGGGGTTGCACATTGCACTTGCAATATACGATGACTGGCACACATCAGTTCATTTACAAATTACTAATAAATTAATTGAAAATGTAAATCTTTCAGCTTTTATTGTTTTACATTTTATAAACTCATCCATAGGAATAGGAGGTCATATCATTGGTGACGTAGATTTTGACAAGTAGTTGTAAAACTTAGTAAAAAAACAACAATATAACAACAATATATTTCCTATTCTTTAAGCTCGGCAGATTCTCTAATAAAATATCATTTAATTTGTTGTCATGTGGATTATGCAAATATATTTATTTTTTATATGAAAGTAAGGTCAAGATTGTTGACATTGCTTACATTTGTTTACAAGGGAGTATGAATGATTTAACAAAATTTTTTTTACAAATCTTCACTGAGTAAAATATGATATATATATATATACATATATAAATGTTTGTACATAGGTTAGATATGTGATATACGTACGAAGAGACACTAACGAGCAAATTAAAAATTTTAACCGATCGCGAATCGATCACTGGTCAAACTTAAAATTTAGCCCAAACGTCAATTGTCTGAGGAACATCAGAAATATCAGCGATGAAAAATTGCATGATATTATCTTTAAAACATGAACCAATATATCGAATGAATACAACGACTTATATAATATTAAGTACATTCAAATTTGTATTCATGTGTGAATAAATCAACATAAGTGAATTATATCTTCGTCTTCTTCTTGTTCTTTTCCGACAATGATATAGTGATCTCGATTGGGACCACAACTTTTCCACTTCACCTTCAGATTTACCTCTTGGGTTAATCAGGTTGACTTTAGAAAACGTCGGCAAGCCTCCCGGTTTGAGATTGTTTTATAATTGAGGCCAACTAGTGTCGTTGCATTTGTTTTTCAATTATTGTTAGATCTGCCTCTCATTTTCGTGCGATAGTAAAGGAACGTCGCGTCGTTTAATAATGAAAACAAAAACAATCGAATCGACAAAACCGATCAAATATATATGTAAGTTCATCTTAAATGCAAACAACTTGCCTCTTGACATGTAGTCCAGTCACCTTAATACTAAAAAAGGGTCAAACTTGTGACAAATTATTTACAAGTTGAAACCACTATTGAAAATTTTGTTTTGGTGAGTAAAAATAGGGAAAAAAATTCTACCGCTTGTTTTTGGAACCATAAAAAGTTATTAACAAATTAAGAAAAGTAGGATTTAAATTAAAAAATCATTTTTTTTAAATAAATTTTTTTGTTTTTTGTTTTTATGTGGATTTCGTTTTTTTTAAATATTTTGAAAAGTAAATGTCGTAAAGCAATCCGGCTTTCAATAATTGATTGGATATTAATAAAACCACTGAATCGTGATCGAAAAAAGATACTGACAAAGTTTTTTTTTTAATAAAGTGATGCCAAACTAAAAAAAAAAAACTTAATGGGATCCTAGTGCAATTATTTTTTAGTTGGGTTGATATGAAAAAAAACTAGTCGTCGTACAAAAAAAAATGTCTCAATATTTTTTGTTTGAAATTCAATTTTTATTACTTACTTACTTTTTTTATTTAAAAAAATAATTTTTTTTTTAAAACCATCTGAAAAAAATCCTATTTTTCGTAATTTGTTAATAACATTGTATGCTTGCAATAACAAGCGGTAGACTCTTTTTTCCCTATTTTTACTCACCAAAAGAAATTTTTTAAAAGTGGTTTCAACTTGTAATTAATTTGTGACAGGTTATATTTTCTAAAAATCTAAGGTGACTGGACTAGTAAAAGTCTTAAAAATTGCAAGCAAATAATTCGATTGTTAATTGACAATTTTGTATAAGCATCGAGAAATAAGCCAACATTCAAAATGAAAAAAAGCGTCTTTATTTCTGTTACTTTCTTTTATCGTAGGTTTCGCCCAGCGTATACGATGATAGGGCTGAAAGAGTTTTTATTTAAAAACTAGTCAGAAAAACACAACTGTATTTTTTTCTCGCCAAAACACCATTTGACTGGACTACTATAGTCTATTCTGTTCCGATAGGTTCGTCAGTTAGAAAGTAACATATGCTGTTAAAAACTTCACATAATATTGATCAGGTGAAGATGCATTCCTTCCTCAGCGTTGGAATGGAATCTGTTGAAGCACGCAAATTATGAAAGTCTAATTCTCTAATAGCGTTGCAGGATACCAGCATTTTATTTTTTCATTAAGCGCTAGGGGATTCGGGAGTCAAAATTTGCCTTGTTGATGATCATGTGTCATTTTAAATATTTTTAAAAAAGAACATACATTGTGCCCAACATTAAGTAATTAAAGACATGCCATCCGTTAACACAACGAAAACAAATTAATTGGAAAAGTGACAAAGATTCAAAATGACAAATGAGCTCAAAATACGCGAAAATAAGTAAATATATTCCAATATTTTCTACTCTTTCAAGATTATTGTTAAATATATCCACAAGTTGATAAAATAGCTGCAGCAAAATTAAATTAAAAAAAAAATCCCTTGGGTAGATGAACGCGCAACGACCGTTCAACGACGAGACGACACGGGCAAAAAAAAAAAAATAAAATAAACACACTGATGCATTCGGAATAATAATAAAATATATACAATTTTCGTAGTGAAAACCCAATGTAAACATTATGCAAACTTGCTAAAGATATCACATCCAGTCGCGTGAGTTGTAATTTTATTATTATATTTTTGGGATTAAAACGGAGATAAACGAGGTCACTTTTTGCATTACACAGAATAAACTTAATACAAAATTAAACAAATAAGTATAAGATAACAATCGGTTAACAATTTTTAATTTTTTCACAACAAAAGACTTTTCCGAAACAATTGGTCTCAATTTTTTAGTAAATTATTTCTATAAATGAATGATTACACTTTTGAGGTGATTTAAAAAAAAAAAAAAAAAACAAACATAGAACAAGAGAAATGTTTTTTCACAATAATTTTTACCGGCTCGTTGATAACACTAAATTAGTAATTTTCTTTCGAATTTTCTCTCCGTCGACGGTCACGATAGCGGTGATTCTATAGACTACTACTGAACGTACGATGATTTAGTTTGAGCTTGAAGCTTTTATCGTTCGTAGTACATCTGATCACACTCAGAAAACAAAAATAAATGTTGTAATAATAAAAATTAAAAGCTTTTATTGTTTTACAAATTCCAAAAGGGCATACTTCATTGCGCTTAGTGTTGAATCACTTTATCCACCCCGAACACTTAACCTCAATTAATCGATAACAGCGAAAAAGATTCTACCTTAGACGTTTTCTTATCAAACGTACCTACAGGGCTGTGAAAAAAATTCTTCTAATTTATCGATTCCTCAAGTGGTTATTTAAAAAATAACTTATAAATGAAGATTTCCCGTAATTCCTATAAGGACAAGGACACACACTGAATGGGAAGCGACAGTTCAGTCAATAGGAAGAGCTCAAGTTTTAATGCAGTTTTGTAAAGGAATTAATTCTGTGTATTAAAATGAACTTGCGGGAAAAACGGTCTAGTGCAGCAGGCGCCATATTGAATTTAAAATTTGTCCGTATTTTTGCGTTTTTCTTACACCTATGCTTGTGTTCATTTTAATGAAAAATTATTAGGGGGGTATTCTGACTTTCGTTCGGAATTGAATTCGTAAACAAATGATTAAAATAAGGTGTTCTTACATTTCGTACAAATAAAATAAAATGCACGAAATATGGGACTGCAAAAAATAGAGTATTAAGTTATGTTGAAAGGCGAAACTATCAAAAAATGGCCTAAATGTGAGTTCAAGTTGTATGGTAGCTATCATAAACCAAGAACTTTAAATGCCATCTTGTGTTAAATGTCTAAATTCATTAGTATACCAAATTTTAATGAAATCTGTAAAGCCGTTATCGATTTATGGCAGAATTTGTAAAAACCGTTAACATCAAATATTAGTTATACTAACAGTGCTCCAAATATAACGTACACAAAATTTTAACAAAATCGTTAGAGCCGTTTTCGAGAAAATTTACAAAAACTAAAACCGTTATATGGCAGGTACCCGTTAGCCGGACTAAAACAAAAATTCGAATTTCTCCTCTAGGGAATCACCAAAAAATACTAGACACAAAATTTGAAGAAAATCCGACTAACCCTTCAGACTGTAGATCGCGGCACAGACAACCGCACATCCGCAAAAACAGACCGACGGAAGGCATGACGAAACCTACTTTTTACGACTTCACTATCATCTTAATGTCAGGTTTGATTAAAACCTCGATTTTTTTTACACGAAACCAATACTTGCCCTATTGAGCAAGTAAAAAAGTTTTCATGAAGAAATTTGACAGTCAATAAACGAGTTGGGTACAAAATCCCTGAGAAAAAAAGTTAGGTAGGTAAGAGGGGGGGCATGCTGCCCCGCTGCAAACCCCCTGTCTGGGCTCACTTTAGGATTTGGGTTGGATGCGAGTTTGGGTATATGTATATTTTTTTGCCCAAATTTGATAAAAATGTATGTATTCTAAATCATACTTTTCTCAGTCGGGGTTTTGTCTCTATCCCCAATAAACAAATTATGTACTTAGATTTTCCGCAAAATTCCAAACGGATTGAAATGGATTATTAGAACACCGGTCATTTGAAATTCAGAACAAAGGTGTTGATATTTGTATGTTGCATTTCGTGAATCGATTAGAAAAACTTTTTTTAACTAGGTCTTGTCGGGTATCGTTTTCATGTAATGTTTTAAATATATAATTTAGTTCTATTAAATAAAAATATTTAAAAAAAGGCACTGTTTTCGAAGGGCAATAGCTTGGTCCTTTTAAAGTCCAATATTGTTGCAAATTGTATTAGCTTTTAAAAACGGTGGCATTTTAATTGTCGAAAATGCATTGCTAATGTCTTTTAGAGCAAAAAATTGTATCCTGTATACTAACAGGATTGGTTGAGAGTTGTAATTCACTAGGCCGTGGTTCTCCGGGGCTGTCAGTGCCTCTAAATTTATTTATTTTTACTGAACAAATGCATTAACATTGACTAGTTGAGTTTATTGCCTTAGTTTGACTTACTCAGGTTAAGGCTTGTCCTAAGCTTTAAAAGTAGGCTAGGTTAGGCTAGAAAACAATCATGGTAGTCTTAAGGCCGTGTGCCAATTGCGTTAAAAGTGTTCTTAAGCTAGATCCCAGTTAAATTTTATCCCTTTTTTTTTTGTGAATAAAATTTAAGCTGTGTCAATTGAATCAAATAGGATTTTTGGAAATACAAATTTCCCATTGAGATTTCTTACCCAATTGAGATTTCTTACCCAAAACCCAAAGACAGATGGCACCACAGAAAGAAAATTCCGTTGTATTTCTGAACACACTTTTGTCTTTATTAAGTTGGGCACCCTAGAATTACTATCGTGAATTAGCATTAAGATTTTATAAAAAGTCTAGTATAAATATAAACTCGAACAAGCAAGTGGCCAAAGAAATAGCCCTCCATCATTTATATTAATAGAAGATAATAAATTGTTATTTAAACCAAATTAAGGTGTTTTAAATACAATATTACAATATTCGATTTTTTTAACATACAAAAAAAATCTCACAACGCTTGTGAGAAAAATTGTGTGCGTGGAAAATAGCGGGTCGTTCAAGTACCGCTACAAGAACTACGATCCAAGCTGTTAAATGTTTTTATGAGTGGTACATAGCGGATCGTTCAAGCACCGCCAAATTGCTCAGAAACTGCGACCAACGCTCACAAATTAAAATTATTTGAAATTCAAAGTAAGAATTTTGTATCGCCACGGCAAAAAAGAAAGGTGCGCTTATCAGTGTTCGCCAGTTGTTACGGTTGTGGCACACTACCGTTCTGTATCAACCACAGCCACGCAATACGATTTTTTTGTGTGGCATAGTACCGTTGAGATAACCACGCCACCCCCGGCGCCACGTTATAATTTTTGTGACAAGAACCTCCAAGAAAAATTATCGAGGCATTCTTAAAGCCACCACAGCCACGCAATATAAAATTTTCTTTCACCATCAACTCCTGCGAAAATATTTTCGCTGCGCTTTTTTTCGCACAATCCGTTGTACGAGCTAAGCGACCACGATTCCGCATTCGACGAACCAATCTCGCTGCTCTGTCGCCCAAAAGCAACAGTGCTACGCAAAGTTGCACGCATCAAGGTTTTCACCAACCACGATTGCCACCAGAATTCATAGAGCCACCGTCGTTATGTCGAAATTTTTTTTGCATTCACCATCGGCAAAAGAAGCCACCACGATTCCACGTTCCATGATCCACCACCGCTGTACTGTTCTCCACCAACATCCCAAATTCTGTTTGCAGATTAAAACATCGAATAAAAACCAGCCATTTTATCAAATGTCCATCTAGACATGAACGAACATTCTGCAGCACATTACGACATCATCGAGGATAGCAAAGCCAACATTTTCAACAATCTACAAGAACTTCAATCAACATCCTCAGTCAAGTCAGAGAACACCTGAACATAGGAACGTAAAACAAGTAACCTGTAACTTATCCAAACTTGATTAAAATTATTGTAGAAACTATATATTACAAAATTTCAATATTCATCAACATTTTAGTTAAGATAAAAATGTTTTTTTCAAAAACTAATAGTTTTAAATACAGTATTGGTTTAATACAATATTATAGTATTCAATACTTTAAAATTACAAATTAAATACACAGCTATAAGATAAAGAAAACATTTCCAAGAGACATTTCTATCAGTTGACTATTGTTAACAAAAGTCAAGTTTGAATGAGTCATTGTTCAAACAAATTTTTTAAGTAAACTTTGACACATCATATTTTTAAAAAAAATGTAGAAAACTACCCACGGCAAGTTGTTGAAAAAATTGGCCCATTTTATCAAGTTTTAAAAATTTTTCAAAACCATTTTTGAGCAAGTACAATTTTATTTATTTTTTTAAATAGGAACGTATTGTTCCTTATTGATGTGGGACTCCAGTAAGCCATTCCTTCAAAATATTGTTCAGGCTGCTTAAGTAGTTAACATACTAAAATTCCTGGGAGGTGATCCGAAAGAGGGAGAGTGGTATAAAGCCCCCAAAAGTGGGCTTGTGATGTTTCTTTAACTTAATCGAAGAATTTTTTTTGTCAGATTAACAGTTTTGAAGATAATATAATGGAATGCTTGATGAAAAATATAAAGAAAACACTTGTTTTTGTAATTTTTCTCCCTTGCGATGCGTATACCTCGGAAACGGTTGATATTTGGAAAAAATAGATCATAACGAAAATTGTACAACATTTGATGGGCTTTTGTTTATTCCTAAAAAAATTCGCTTCGACACATTATTTCCGTGGTTAAAGTGTAAAGCCCCATAATCCCAATTTTGGGGGCTTTATACTATTCGCCCTCTTCCGGATCACCTCCCAGGAATCAGGAATTTTAGTATGTTAACTACTTAAGCAGCTTGAACAATATTTTGAAGGAATGGCTTACTGGAGTCCTATATCAATAAGGAATAATACGTTCCTATTTAAAAAAATTTAAATTCTACTTGCTCGAAAATGGTTTAAATGTTGGTAACATGATTATGGAAGCAGCAAGTGGCAAGTGTTGAAAAATTTTGAAAACTTGATAAAATGGGCCAATTTTTTCAACAACTTGCCGTGGGTAGTGTGCTACATTTTTTAAAAAATATGATGTGTACTTACAAAATTTGTTTGAACAATGACTCATTCAAACTTAATTTTTCTTGCGAAACTTACAATATTTATTTTGGATTTCGAGATTGCATTCAGTAGCATGGTTATTAAGGATTACGTAGAAAAAAAATCACTTGCAGTACGGGTATAAACTACCTTATCACCCGGTAACCGCTTGACGTTGAGTTGCGGGACACCCTGGCTGTTGGACCAATAAACTTATAATAACTCTTTCAAAAACAAAGTTTTCTCCCTTATTTTTTCTGCAGCAGCAACGCGCCGGGTAACAGCTAGTATTAAATATTTTTTTCATTAAAATACGCTCAACCATAGAAAAAGTTAAAAATACGAGACCCTACGAAACTGCATTCAAAATTGGAAACCTTCAAAACTTTTTTCAAATGATTTACATTAACTGTATTAACGTTGCAATTTTAAAGATCATCAGTTTTTTGTTAATTCCTTTAAATGCATACTGTAGGTACTTATCAAGGTTTGTTATCTGAGGACCAATTGTACAAACCTGATTCAGCATTGGTCTAAATTTTCTTCGATCTTGACGAGATAGATACAAAATGCAAATAATAAAAAATATGCAAGTAATAACAAAATTTTTAATAAATTCTAAAAATCATTTCATGCCGAAGCCGATCATTTATCGACTATTGAATTTTTTGCAGGAGAATATTCACAAATGTATATACACATGTAATCAACATAATCTGGTGAATACGTGTAAAGTACGCACTTAAAATATCAAAAACAAATAATTTTATTTGTCTACTAATGCAACAGATATTCCAAAACTCATTGGAAAAACCATTTGACAAAGAATTTTCTCACAGCACTGTGAAATAAATCTTAGTCCAGAGGTTGCACATACATAGGTTTAAAGATAAAAGATATAAAATATTATCGAAATCAGAAAGCTTTTCGACTATGGAATTTATTTGTGTGTTTGCTTATGCACGAGCGCATAGAGCTCAGGGGCTTTTGATGATAAGTTTAATCGCAAGCAGACGACTAAAAACATTTTGTTCATTTGTTTCGATAGTTTATGGCATGTAATACATAAAAGGTAATACAAAATATAGAATACAACTTTTTTAATAGGATAATTATACATTGTGTGTGTCATTGGGAGTACGACATAAGTAATTTTCTAAAATTACTTTAAGTGGGTGCAGAAGAACTCGTTTATAAATTGCTTTATGTTTTTGACTAGTTCTTGAGAATTAAAACACCATGAAATAATAGAAATGAAATCCTAGGAAACAACCCAAACCCTATTCTGCTATCCGATCCGATTGAATCTTTCTATTCACATGAATATTTCACTGTTTATTTGCAAAAGTTTTTAAGATTCTTAAGAGAATGTAATTGTAAAAATGTATTTTTGGTCGAAAGTTATATGCTTTTTGCAACAATCCGTTTTTCCGTCGAATAGCAGAGTGCAAATATTCACGTGAACTTTAAACAGAATAGGGCTGTTAGGTAGATAAAAATGGTGTTAATTTTTTAGCAATACCTTTTTAAAACGTTTTTAAGGTAGACTAAATTTACTACAATATTAGGTTATAATTGTCTCTGTGGACTGAGTTTATTTGTTCCAACTTGGCAATTTTTCGCAATATTTTGTAGACCTTCTTAGTCCAGTACTTTGAATCCGGTAGTTCTGATTTTTTGCAGACTTATGATGTTTATGATTATGATTAATCCAAGTTTGTGAACTCGAGCGCCGAACACAACTTTTTCAAAAATCGAAAAAAAATTGCCAAAAATTTCGGTTTTTTTTAGGTTTTGGCGATTATGACCCTAAAGGACTGGTTTTTAGAGTACCTTTTCAAAACGTTTTTGAATTAGACTAAAGGTTAGTTGTAGGTACAAGCGTTTAGTCTTGGTTCAAGTTTTTAACTCACCGATTTCGGCAGGTAAACTGTGGTTCAACTCTCGTCAAGTCATGCTTATTATTACATACTTACATGTATCTTTAACCAGAACTTTAACGAAAGATGAAAACAGCTAAACTGCGGTTCAAACATTTCTATAATTGGCCCTAATGCTATAATTGTTTCTGTAGACACAATAGCTCGTGAGATAAAGCTTTTCAAAGTGTATCATTTTGCTAACATCGAAATAGTTTGCAATATTCTGTAGAGTCCTCTTAGTCCAGTACGCCAAAACCAGTAATTCTGATTTTTTGCAGCCTTACTTATGATATGGCTCCAATGAGTAATCCAAGTTTATTACCTCGACTTTGTCAAAAATAGAAAAGACGCCAAAAAATGTCAGATTTTTTGCAGATTTTGACTATTATATAAAGGATTATCTAAAAGACTAAATTAAACTAGGACATTTTTAAAGTAGACTAAAAGCCCGATTCTCCCCAACATCAATGATACCTCACTAGTCATAAGAAGAGGTGATATTGATTTTGTGATTTTTACATGTAAGGAAAGGCGGGCGATACTGAGAAAAGCTCAAATTCAAGGCTCTCCGTAAGTAAAATTAAGGCAGAAACTGGAGTTAAAGCTAGTAGATCGACTGTTTTTCGGGCGATACAGAAGGCCGACCAGATTCGCCATCAAAAATGAAGAGGGAACCACCATTGAATACCGCAGGTAAATGCCAACGGCTGGAATTTGCAACAAGTCACATCAGGTGGAATCGAGAGTGGCATACCGTTTTATTTTTTGATGAAAAAAAAATTAATTTGGAAGGACCTGGTGAAAACAGCTTTTATTTTCATGATTTGAGACCGCACGGACAACAAAAGCCTGGATTCAAAACCAAAATGTAAACCTACTTGCATGGCCAACATATATACCCGACCTGAACATCATGGAAAACGTGTGGAGTTGGCTTTCAAGAAAAGTCTACGAAGGAGGAAGGCAGTATGATGAAACGGAAGAGATAATTGAAGCCATAAAACAAGCCTGGTCCGAATTTTCGCTTGGTCATTTGACAAAACTCTATGATCTATGAATCTCTACACAGCAGGCTACTTGAAGTGATTCAGCGATCAGGAGATAGTACCCATTACTAAAAACTATTGCAATTCTTGGAATTAAACTAACATTTATTTATACAAACAAAAATTTTCTTGTTTAATTGTTGTTTAAGCTTGAAACAGGTAAATTTGTCTACTGTCCTTTATCAAGTGAAACAAAAAAACAGGTACATTTAAATATTGCAATTATCAACATAATCCTAAATTGTTTTTACTACATAAACCTAATATATCCTTCATTCATGGTGCATTTGTTTTATCCCAAAATACCGAGTGGTTTGATAAATATCGCAAAATGAAAATAGAAATTTGCCTGTCCTTAATCAAGTGACACGGAGTGTATGTATATAAATACACTTAAGTTTAAAAAAAGCTAACCCCAACAATAATTAAAACACAATTTAATTAATATATTTTAAAACTACATATATAAATAATTTTTCTGCAAAAAATAATTATGTTTTCAACCACTAACTTATACAATTCGTAGTTAAAATAAAAAAACGAAAATGTAACTTTGATTTGAAATTGTGGGTTAAGTATTCCCTTGAAATACGAACCAGGTGGTTGTGTTTAAAAAAAAAAAATAAAATAATGTACCAGTTAACAATTTTATATATCAAAAGCAATTTTTATAATTATTTAGCAATGATTTGTTAAATACAAATTGCTTCAATTAGCTTCGTGGTATAGAAATTGGGAAAATTCTTAATTTCACAGTTGTTATAAAGTTTGATTGTGCAATTGTTAAGTTCCATAATTACTTATAGTTTTGAAGTACACAACACAAACCAATGTCACTTGATAAAATGTTATATATGGTACAGGTCCCAGGAATTTCAAAATACAAACGAAAATTTACAAATTGTCCTTGATCCATTACAATCAGTTTGACTGAAATAATCAGTTATTCTATCAATGTTCATTTTGAACTCACTGTCCTAAAAAATCTCCACTAAAACATTATTTTCAGAAAAAATGGCTTCAAAGCCACAAGCGTTTTCAAAAGGATTTGGAGATTTCTGGAAATTTATGCAAAAAGAAGAGTTTTCTGCAATAACTGATATGGCCCTGCAATTTGTATGCAGTTTTGGATCGACGTATGTATGTTTGTGAAAAAGGTGTTTTCCAAATCTGAAATTGGCACCTGACATACATATGCAGATGAATTAATAAAATAAAAACAATGAAATCTCATTGATGCACATATTACTCGAATTTAAGTTTTTTTTGCTTTGATGAATGAAATTCAAATAAAAAAAATTGTTTTCCTTGCTAAACATATCCAAAATATCCAGTGGCCCACCATTTATTTTTAACCGTCAATTTGGCCCAAGTGTTAAATTGGTTGGGCAGTCTTGAAGTAGACCGTACGTAAAATCCTGTAGTTCTGATTTTTTGCAGATTTGTTTATGATGTTGGCCCAATGAATAATCCAAGTTTGTGAACTCGAGCGCTGAAAAATGGAAAAAAACGCAAAAATTTCGTTTTTTTTAATAGATTTTGGGGATTATAACCTAAGAAAAACTTTCTGACGTTCGGCGGCCGAGATCACAAACCTGGATTATTCATTGGGCCAACATCATAAACAACTCTGCAAAAAATCAGAACTACCGAATTTGACACAAACACTAATGTATGTATAAATTTACTGGACTATAACCATTTAAAGTGATCACTGATGATTACCAACACTGTTACAATTGCAACTTTTTAGTAATTAGAATTCAGTAGCCAAACAAGACGCTTTTTTGGTTGCACATAGAACTCATTGATGGCATCAGAGCCTTATTTGCCATTTTTATGTTACTGTCACTTTGTCACATAGAAGTCAATGTAACGTCATAGTAAACGTGCCACTTGGCATAATGTGATAGTTGATATTAAGCAATGCAACAGCTTTTAGTTTTAGGAAAGTTTATTAATTTTATTAAGTAGGTATGTCTCACAAAATAAGTAATTTGTCAATAATTAAAACACTTAAGGGTAGGTACCGAGGGAAGGAGGGAACATACCAAAACTTCACTTGAACGCATGTGCTAGAGATAAATAAACCAATACCCACGAGTAATTTATTTTCATCACAATAAAAAAAAAACAACAACATTTGAATTAGTTTTCGAGAAAACATCACGTACGTCTAGGTCTAATATCCAAATTGATTTGTGGAAATTATACGTATTTTTGTACGTGTTTATCTGTTTTTTTTTTTAATATTGCAAATATTTATGTATTGCATAACAAATACTAATTATTGTAAATTAACTACAATTATATTCTTAAAATCAATACTCAACTAATGAAGATTATGTAATATAATCGGTCGTTTAAGAAATTATAGACAAATTTAAAATATATTTTTACTTAAATGATTTAACTGAGAATGAACCAACGTCACTTTAATTGAAAATGAACCAACGTCACTATTTTCATTACATAAACTAAATGCGAATTTAATATTTAATTTAAATAGCTTCACTTCTACTTGATTTCAACAAAATTGTATTTGAAAACTAAACTTCTTTTAATTCCTCTACACGTGACATTTGCCACCAAACCCATTCATTTCCTGAAGATCTTCGGAAAGACTTAAACTGTAATAAAAAAGAACAAACCATTAAATGTTGGCAATTAATATCTCCTGAAAACCAAAAACGTATTCTAACAAAAAAATTTCTTTAGAGCAGAAATTGCCTAACTGTTACGCAAAAATTAAAATACACTACACAACTGAAAATAAAATATAAGTTGTAGCATTCTCATTCAATGGAGAAACGATATGTAATAATTTTAATTATACCAAAAAATTCAATCAAACATAAGCCAAACCTAGATTGGAATCGGCTAAGGTGATTTGTGATAAGTGACAGTCAAAATCTACTTTTTTTGTCTGTAAGGTTATTATCACAGTGATAGATTAAAATGAATCAAAAAAGTATTTTGATTGTCATCTTCGCATGGTGGCAATGCGACTAGAGTTACCACACGCATACGAAATATACATAGTAAAATTTTCAATATTTTTTTAATTTCAGTTTTTTTTTTATCAGAAACCATGTAGTTTAGGTATGAACGATAATTATGTTTTTACAAAATTCTTAGAAAAAGTTCAAAATGATTCAGAAATTTTGTGACAGTTAGACGGAGCATCATTTGGATGTTTACAATGGAAACTTTTGTATCAAAATGAGTTTTTTATATCAGAGATAATCGTTAAAAATGATTTGCATCTCGAAAGTTTTGACAGTTTTTTGACAATTTTTGAAAAATACTTGTGAGTCAAAGATGTAGAAAATAATTTTTCTCATAAAACTAAAAAAAGTAAATTATTATAGGACAAACAGAAGTCGAAAAAATCGCATTAACGCTATTTTGAAAATTGCGGACAACGCAAACATTTTTTTTGTGTGAACTTTGTAGATTTAGAATCACCAAATGGTGCTCTTGAAAACAAAAATATAATTTCGACTACGGTATTTTTTGCAGATATTTGTTAATTCTTTTGCTAATTTTACTGGACTATACTGGTCAATTTATGCAGATACGCTATGATTATGATATCCGGGTGAATTGATTTATTTAGTTTTGTTTGTTCCGACGGGGCCCGGTATATTTATTTAGTTGTGCTCTTTCTGGTAGCTGGTATATCTTTTTAGCTGGTGCTCTTAGGCTGGAGCATTTAACTGTGCTTCTTCCAAGGCAGATGTATTACAGTGCATTCTCGATTATCGCAACTAATTAAAACAAGGGTGGTTGCAACGACCTCGAGTAAAACATTTTTTAGGCTCAATTCGAGATGCAGAGCGAAAATCAGAAAATCAGCCTCTTATATAATGTATTTAATGCAACAAATTTTTATTTAATAACACATAAATAATAAGAAATTTGGATTTTTTGGATTTGAGCTTTTAAAAATCGCCATTTCTCGCAGTTTTTGAAGACTCATGTGTTCAATAGGGACTGAATGCTGTTAAATAGAAATGACTGTATTCAAAGCTTGTATTGCAGTTTCAGCCTATATTTTGGAAGCAGGAATCTCAACCTCGGGCCCATTTTCATTTGACAAACGACTGATCACTGGACAAAATTCATTAAACTAACAAGAAAATTTTGCGTTGTATAGATACATAATGATATACATTAATACAACTTCATTGTACCATCACTGAAAAGTAGCGATAAAATAACTGCCGAGACAAAATGTAACGCAACAGAAAATGAAAAACCATAGCCAAGAATCTGAGTAAATAAAGATAGGCATATAAAAACAAAAGTTGCACTTATCGCGTCAATTTTTTTTTGAAGATTTGCGATTACTGCGTCAACAATGATATAAATTCAGCTGTTGCGAAAATAGAGAAGTTGCGTGATTCAAAAGTTGCATTAATCGAGAACGAACTGTATTTGACAGGCTATTTTTAAGAATTTAAAATTTGAAATAAACTGACATAATTGCGGACGAGTTTCCAAACCTTTTAGATATCAAAGTTTTTTGTTTGTTTTCTTTGAGCATTTCTGGGCAGCCGCTGAACTACTTCAGCTGAAAAAAGCAACGTCATATTTTGCTGTCCAAACAGGGAAGATTAGAAGGTGTAACCGAACACCGACCTCGAAAATCAAATTTTTGAAATCGATTTTTCACCGCCCAGCCACAACGTAAACAGCTGCAACCTGTCTGATTCTGAAGAACTGCTTAAAGATCAGAATAGCATCTTCAGAAATCTAAACTTTATTTACTCCATGAAGAACTGCAGGAGTCACTTTGGTCCAGAAATATAGACCGTCCCGGTAATATGAAGGATCTTCGCAGTCCCCTGAGTCAACATATCAAGATGCTCCGAGACATTGGTTCGACTCAAGACCTTTGCGACAAGTGGGAACATTTGGTAGAACAAAAGTTAGATGACAATATGCCTGATGAAAATCTCACCGCCGAAAAATCTACTACCAAATCCTTACCACAGACGTCGAAACCTGCCCCATCTACAAGTTATTCGCAGATAACGCTCCTGTTGTTGTCAAATTGTTGCTTAATGATTCTCGTAAGAAAATTGCAATTAATTAAAAAAACTAATTCATTGTTTTCCCAACGTTCCTCTTCTAGAAAAAAAAAGAAAAAACCCTCTGGAGTATTAGATCTGCAACCGTCAGACAACCTTGCTAAGCCGACGAATTACTAAATCAACCACCCTGACCCTGTTCACTTTACTATGACAGCACATCACCTCCACTCAAATCATCAACAGTAATACAACCAGAGTTAAGAGAAAGTGGGGGTTAAATTTTGATTGTAATTTTTGGAACGAATCTCTGAGCTGACTTACATTCACAAGAGGTTGATAGAAGAAATAGAAAGTCGAGAAAATTTAAAGCTGAGACAATTCGAGAAAAAGGTGTCAATTTTAAAGTAGAAACATAACCAGAAAAATTGAAGAAGTAGATTTAAAGTGGATTTCCGGTAAATGTAATACTTAGCAACTTATTTTGGTAATCTAAGTCGGAAAACTAACCGTTATTTTTCGAATTTGACTTGCATTATTGCCAAGAACAAGCAAAATTTGTATTCTTCTGAATAGGTTCAACAGCTTTGGCTCCCTTATCCCTTTCAATTTTTCAATTGTACGAAATTGTTGTTTTTAAAACATGTATAGGTGTGTATTTCTTAAAATAGCCTATAAACATGGTCCCGTTATACCATGTTTCCACCAATCACTTAGGCCTTATTGCGATTGTCAATTATTAATTGGTAATTGCTTTTCATCATCCAATTTCTTCAAATGGCATTGCGATTGTCAATTAACAAAGTCGATAAATTTTCAATATTTATCAATTCTCCATTGTGAATGGAAAAATCGGTATTGTCAGTGTCAATTAGCATCAACTTTATTGGTATCGGTCAAGTTCTATTTCAATCAAAACATTTTAGCTGATAAAGAAACATTTCCACGAGACGCACAAAAATACAATTTTTTTCTTGCAACTAGGTACCTACTAAAGCAAGTTATAAATTCGCGCAAGAAAAAAAAAATGAGTTAACAATCAAACATGATTTTAAATATGTATTTATTTTTGTTTTCACAATACCAAACTTTCAACTTATTGATAAACTTAAGCAGTTGTCAATTTGTAGATAATTGACAATCGTAATAGGGGTGTTAATTTTGATTTGACGAGATTTATCTATAATCGCCTTTAAAGTCACTAGATTTACCCTACAAATTTAAATCTTAAATCTTCATGATTAAAACTTAATCTCTTATAAATCTCTTTCAAATTACTTACACCCTTTCAGGACTGAACGCTTTCATTTCAAATGCCATTTTAGATGTTAACAATGAATTTGTCAATAATTTTGCAATATATTTTTTTATTTTTGTTAATTTTTCTCCAATAAAAGTACTTAAATTGCATAATTTCGACAGTATATTATATATTATTAGTGAATTTTGTGAAATAAGTGAATTCGAATAAAATAACCGGCAAACTGACAGAAAATCCAAACAAAGGACATCCGCCAATTGGGGCCCTTTTTATTTTAGCCGGCCACCGAATTAAAATGTTATTTTAAATTTTCTCAGAAAGTACAAGACATAAGTATCTGGTTTTCTAATTTTGACCAAAAATTAATTAGAGTTTTGAATTTTGAAAACAAAAGTAGTACTTAATACAATAAATTTTGAAAAAAAGTTCCAAAAACATTTTTTTTAAATTTTTTTTTCAAAATTTTGAGTTTGAAAATTAATTTTTCAAAAACCATTTACTGAAACTACTTTTTTAAAAAATAAAATAAAAGAAGAGATTTCTGGCTTTTCAACAATTTTTAGGAAAATTGTCCCTCCCGGATAAACCGGGGGAGATAGACCCCCCTCCCGTACTGCTTTTTTTGTCTTAAACCAAACTACCCGTTCCAGCTATTTTTATTTATTTTTTATAAAAAGTGATTCTTTTTATAGTTGATTTTAGGTGGATGAGACACTTTGAGGCTGAATTTCTCCTCAGCCAACAGACTTAGGACTTTGGTGAAGTAATATAAAATGTTCATTTTAATACGGTCTATCAGAATATCGACTTTGTTTTTGGTGTCCGGCTAAAATGAAAAAGGCCCAAATTTAGGAGAGTGGCGGATGACGGGCGATGCTGGTTAAAGCGATGTAGTGTACAGGTTTGTATTTTCATTCGTTTACGGATGTATGTTTGATTCCATTGGTCCAATTCGGGTGCCCGAGCGTACTGCGGCCGATGACAGGTTTGGTGTACGCAAGTCATAACTGTTCTGATTTAAAGGCAAGTCGAAAATGTTTCCCAAAACGGTTGGGAACTGTTTTGATAAGGACTATCAAGCAGCTTTCAGAACATTTCAGCACAGCCATTTTCTCATTTTGCACTTATAACATGTTCTATTCTATTCAGTATCGATTCGTTATAAGTCGCATTGAACACAGATAAAATAATTTCTATTGACAGTCCACTTTCATTTCTCATTCTTCACAATTGATTGAGTGCTGAATGTTTCACTAATTATGTTTGATTTGTTCATCTCGCAATTTCAACTGGGTTTTTGATAGGTTTTTGCAAGAAACGAGTGGTTTTTGTAAACTTGTTACTGCCAAAAACGTATGGGAAAACCTGTGTTTTTGATGCTGTGTGAAAAGGCTATTAATAAATATAAAATTTCTGAACGAAATGTTGCTGTGTTTTTGAGTTGTAAAACCTCTTGACAAGTTTATCACATTAT
Organism: Baccha elongata; assembly: GCA_951217065.1. Taxonomy (NCBI): domain Eukaryota; kingdom Metazoa; phylum Arthropoda; class Insecta; order Diptera; family Syrphidae; genus Baccha; species Baccha elongata. The sequence continues at coordinate 52,832,852 of OX578272.1, read as the reverse complement.
GAATCTATTTGACCGGTGGAAACGCTATTAAATCATCTTCTCTCAAATCAGGGTTTTATTTTTGGTGGAAACGTAGCATTAGTCTGACCCATAACTCCGCATTGATCTTTTCATGTGGTAATCAATGTAATCTATTACCCAGCCAGTGAAAATCACGTCAAAATCGGTCCAATAATTTCTAATCGGTTCGCATATGCGAAAAAAAGCGACCCGAGCGGCCGCCACCGAGGGAGTAATTAAAATAGCCTATGTTAGAGATAAGCCAGCACAAACAGACAGACATACATTTTTAAAATGTATGTTTTGTTAAAAGTACCACTTCTTCTTCTTCGCCTTTTCCGGATAATAATCTCGACTTGGGTCACACCTTTCCCACTTCTCCACTTCGCCTACTGATCTGCTTGTGGAGTTCGTCGAGTTTACCTCAGAAAATGTCGGCAAGCTTTCCGGTTATGGATTGTTCCATGTCTGAGGCCAACTGAATGCTGGTGTCGCTGCACTTGTTTTTTCAGGTTTTCTTGGGCCTACTTCTCTTCCGCAATTGTACCGGAACGTTGTATGAACGTTCCTTTTGGACGGGGTTCTCAGCGTGTCTCCTAAGTACGTGACAGTACCAGCTAAGTTTGTCGTGCTGTATTTTATAAACGATGGTATTTTTTTTTTTAGTAAGTACCGCTTATGCTTTCACTATGCATCTCGTAAAAAGCTGTTACTTTGAGACAAACTGACACTTCATTTTTATTTATGTGTAATAGATAATAATAGATGATTCAATAAAATAAAGTTTACTAATATTCATTTTAAATTTTGAATAATAACCGATATTTTCTGTCTACTCCTTTGCAACACTAGCGCCAATCGGTTAATTAAGAACAATACATGGTAAATGAACGCACTAAATAACTTTCATAGTGTTTGTTGTACGTGCTACTAATAATCTAACCAAGTTTCTTAGGAATAATAAAAACAAAGCTTTTACTCCGAAATTCTTAACCACTAGCTTTCGATTTGAAATTCAATTTAATTTAAAATAAATACAACCGTCACTTACCGCTTTACGTTTATCAGCCTCCGATACCGCAGAATTAGATCGATGTCTAAACAAATCCATCACCTTGGTCATTGGTGAACGTGTTACATCAACTCGCCGAACTGCTGTCACTGTGTGATAGTACTAGAACAAAAAAAAAAATATTGAGTTTAAAACAGTTTGTCAAGAAAATCTAAAAAAAAAAAAAAATAACCTGTGCATCACTGCCTTGATGTGGATGCGCTGAGCCGTCTTTTAATTTTGGTGTTGGCGTTGGTGTTTGGGGCGGATGCCTATGTCCAATTAATCCAGTGTTTTGCATCGCGGTTTTCATTGTTGCCATAATACCGCCAGCCGCTCCAGAGCCACTATGATTGCTTCCAGTACTACTATTATCGCGTTCTGAACCACTTACTGTCTTGCTACCGGTCGTTGAAGATGGAGCAGTCAAATTCACATCTTTGATCTTCTTCGATTCCGATCGGCCTCGTGGCCGAAATACATCGAATATTGTCGGTCGACGATTGGGACTTGCGATACCATGCACTGTGGACTGATTTAATACCGGGGAATCTTCACCACTTCGTCTTCTCTCTAGGGATCCAGATCGTGGTGCGACGCGTTCAGTGCTGCGTGACATCTTCTCCTGATTGCGATTGAACTTCTCGAGCTTGGCAGCTTCCCGTTCCATTCGACGTGCGGTTTCACGTTCAATTTTCCGTACTTCTTTCTCATTGCGGCGAAGCTCTTTTTCCTGGCGTCGAGCCTCTTTCTCCATTTTCTTTGCTGTTCTGCGGGCTTCTTTGGAATTTGGCTCCGCTGGAGCGCTGGCTGGTCGAGATCCTCCTGGAATTTTGCCATCGTGTTCCTGAAAAGAAAAAAAAAAAAAAAAAAAAGAAGTTATGTTATAGAGTAAAATACAATAATTAAAACAACCATCTTGTCAGCACAATCAAAAACAAATTCAGTGTTGTTCTTATTGTTTATATATTAATAAAGACGTAAACGCAGACTCTACTCAATGCAACGACGACAGGATGAGGTTATTCTTTATATGATCACCTGCTGTGTAAAAAGTTTTATTGTTGTTACATATTTATTAGGAAAAAACAGCTACCAATGAATGAATTAATTAAATACATTACCGCTAAACGTCATTTCTTCGATACAAACGAATGGCGACAATTATTTACATATATGTATAAAACAATTGATGAAGAAGAGGAGTTCCGTGAAGCTTATTTTAATGTACGGTTAAGTAGCATCGTATCAAAATTTGAAGAAACAAAATTTTATTGCCTTTAAAATTATTCATTTGAATAATAAAACTAAAAATTTAAAAAAAATGTTTTTTGAATTTTTTGGCAACGATGTTTTTACAATTTTTTTATATTTATCGGTCAGTACCTACCTATTTGACGTAATTTTAAAAACGACCACCGTCTGAAGAAAACACTACAAATAACAATACAAACGACAGTTGCACGACAGTGATATAAGTCCTTGCAGGGCAACGTAAGGCAAAACCTCTTACCGAAAAAAAAAATTCTGTACAGGAAAAGAAGAAGTAACGCAGTAAGAGATCCTAATTCCTTAACGGACAAGGACCAATTATCCCTTTGACAATCTAAAAAGAAGTAGCTGATATTACCGGACAAAGGACGGACAGAGCTTTGAGGAGTACTCCGAAGAGACAGTCCCCGAAAGAGAAAGGGGGCCATTGGCCCTCTACTCCCATCGCGATCCGACTCAGGAGAACCGCAATTGTTAAGAGTGAGGACGAACAACCCAATATTGAACTAATTGCGAGAACTTCCAATAGGAGAAACACAAAAAGAAAAAACACAAGTTTTCACGTGTGACTGTAGTGGGTCAAAAAGTTGCTGTAGTTGACCACGGCAATCCTAGACGAAAAATGACATAGAACCAATGGCAACTTCTGAAACTTCAAATCCTGGACGAGGTACATATATGAGAAAATAGCAAAAAGCCTCTGGCCGATTTTCGTGTTTATTGACAGGAAAGAAATCGTTCAGTTGAACAGACCAAAAGGTCCACCTATCCGTAGGGATCGTATCGGAAAATACCTTGGATCCCTGAACCAACATAGCCATGACTGGGAGGTTATTGAGATGGGAGAACATAAAACAGACGGTACGGAAGTGGTACCGTTGCTCTGTCATAAATTCATATCCCTTCTGAGAAGGATACATTTTAAAGTCCGCGTTGGTACAAACCGATGCAAGCTTAGGCTTATAGACAATCCGACAAAAAAAACAAATAGGGATAAGTCGGCTAAAAACTAAAATATGAAGACAATTAGAAATTGCCTTTATACAAGAACCCTGGTAAGCAGATGGCAAAATAAGGGGACTTCACTCTAAAGGACTTACGCTGTACAAGCCCACTCATGTAGGCACAAACAGTAATTTTATAACTTGTATAGTAGCCAAAAAACAGATTAATCTTTTTCTTCTATCCACATACAGTGATTTAGACCAAACAGCAACGCTAATTTTAGCCTCATGCTATATGCCACATGATGCAACATAAGGACCACCAGCAGAAATCACCAGCATAAATCAGACCTAGTTCTTGGTTGTGATACAAACTCACATCATATCCAGTTGGGAAGTACGGACTTAAACACGAGGTGAGTTACTTTTTGAATACATTATAGAAATTAACTTATTAGTAGCAAAAAGGGGAAAAGAACCAACATTTGTAACTAAAAATAGAAAAGAGGTACAGGATGCTACTCTAATAAGTAAGTTAGTAGGGTATCCAGGATTTAATTTTGGGGTGGGGTTTCCGAAAAAACTTGTTGCACTTGTTGCATGTTTTTTTAATGTCTTGTTACACCAACAAAAAGTATGTTTTCTCAGTTTCTTGGCGCCATAAAAGCATCGCTTTAACTTCGAAAGGAAAGATAAAAAGAAGTTTCCTTATTTTTCAAATATATGAACCCTAACATTTCTTAAACAATTTTTAAAATGACGAATAATCTAAAGCACCTAGTTACTACCTATACTGAATTAAATCAGTTATTTTTAAACTTACTAATGTTGATGTTTACTCTAAAAAACGCTCTACAAACCCTACAGACTGGCATACATAATTACCTGCAAGTTAAAAAGGAGAAATGAGATTTTTAGAAAATGCGGATCAAAAAGTTATACGAAAGTGTAAAAAACAACAAATTTGTTCTTTTAACAAAAATTAGTTCCTGCAAATGTTTGACAACAATAACCTAACAATGCGTGTTACATATTTCATTTTGTTCGTAAGCGTCGATAGCGCTGTGCTATGGCATGTTGTTATTAGGTTCTATAGTTTGTTCACTTTGTATTTGCACCATTGGCCTTATGGGAGAGCTTTTTCAAAGAAATGCCACTGAAAACGAAGTCATACGCACAGAATTACATGTAAATTGTTGTATTAATCGTCACTGAACTACGTACGTCGTACATCCCCCCATGCAAGGTGAGAAGACTGATCGATCCGATCGCCATTCGCCAATGTGCCATTAACAATGGCTTGTCAGATGTGGCGATTTATCGCCAAACTGGTGATTCGAAATTTGATTTGGCGACGAAATCTAACAACTGCTTATAAGCAGTTGTCTGCCTACTAATTGGAGTTTATTTTAGATTATTTGACAATACAAATAATGTAATAGATTCTAATATGTGATTATTTTAGTATTTTGTTTTTTACTTTCGAGTTTAAAAAAGCTTTAAAAATTGTGTTTTTTTTATAGGTAGGTAGGTTTTTGAATAGATTGTTTATTGTTTTGTTGCTGAAAAAATATTTGATAAAAAACAATGTCGAGGCAAACACTTTATTTTCGTACGTTGAATAGTTTTTCTTTTTTACTTATGTTTTTTAAATATACATTAGGTAACAAGGTACATATTTTCATTAATAAAAAAAACACAATTATAAAATTCTATGCTCAACAGTAGTTTTGGGCTATTTTTTACCACAAAACTACTTTGTTGGCTTTTTCCTCACATAAAAACAAGTCAAATGAAGTTCCCAATTTTTGATTCGTATTTATTAATAGAACAATGTTTCTTTTATTTTTCGTTCTTCTATTGGTTTAATGAATTCATGTTTGATGCTCAACAGCTGATTCTGATTTTGACAGAAACGACTCCTAAAAGACAGCAACATTTTTGATCTACACAACTGAAATTAGCTGTCTTGTGTTATACCATTGTATATAAATTTCTATAGTACAGCCATGGAGCAGCGCCATCTAAAGAAAGTTGTTAACTGCACATTTGGAGGTTCTTACATTTACTAAGTGTCTATTCTGTTACCATAACAATAGTCGTCTACGAAACAAATTAATAATATATAATGTATTTTTTGGCTCTAAAATCCATATTTCCTTGACAAGAGTCGTAAACAAAACAAAAATAATATATGTTTACGACTGTTGTCAGGGTTACAGAATAGACAACTATTAAATGCACGAACCTAAAAATGTGTTTATCACACGTTTCTGAAGATGGCCAGGCGGTGATTATTCAGCATGAAAATACTATAGAAATGTATATACAATGGTTATACGAACAATTTGTTTGGTTGTCCAGTGGTTTAGTTGACTTGATGACAACTCAACTAAGTTGAGTTGTGTTCCATAACAGGGGCATATATTTTTGGTATAAAAATTACCACTTGGAGAATCGTAAATTGTTTTATCATTTTTAATTGTTTGTGAAAATAAAAGTTTTTTTTTATTTTTTCGAATTTCTAAATTTGAATTTGGCGATTTTTATTTTAGAGTTGGCAGTTCCTCCTTTTAAAACTTGACAACTCTTTACAAAGGCAAATAACCGTCATCGTCATCCTCATACCCCATCTCATCTGAGTATATCGATGTCTGATCAGGGTTCCCAATGTTCCCATTCCCCAGATAAGGACATGTTTAGGTTTTTTTTTTGCTGTGGGTTTTGCTAGGTAGGTTTGAGAATTAATGCTTTTACAGCTTTGCTCCGTTGCTCTCTTTTTAGAAAGTGTTGCCACTTGATGTTTTTCTGGTCTCGTGTTTTCTGTTTTTATTTATAGGTATGGAAAATCAGTTTAAATGCAGTTATGCAATTGTTGGTTATTTTCTTTTAAGAGTACCTACTTACATTTAGGTGAGTTTTTGAAGGAATTGCATTGTGTCATACGTGCTAATGAGCAAAAACAAAATATGTATGTGTATCCGTGTAAGTGAAGATATTTCGCAACAAAAAGAACAAAAGCACAATTAGAAAGGATCATCAATCATCATGGTATTGTTAGCAACTGGTAAAAGTATTATTTTGAGTTCAAGTGACAGTTAAAATAACTAGTGAAGGTGTTATTTTGTGTACCAGTGACGGTTCAATAACTTGTAAAGTTAAGGTGTTTTGGTTTTGTAAGAGCAGCAACTATTCGTCGGATTAATGTGATATTAGTTTTTTTATGTGGTTTTTTGTATTCAATTTATTTTTTTTATTATTATTTTTAGAAGAAGGGAGAAGGGATTAGGCCTCCTAGGGATACCCTTAAAAAAAGCGCCCATTATCTTACCTCTGGGTGGTAAGAAAAAAGATAGACTGAATTTATTTTGGTAAAAATGGTTTTAACAATAAAACATTTTCATAAATATTTTTTTTTTAATTTTTAAATATAAATTTTTTTACTGAACCAGACACGGTTAAAATAAAACCGGATGTTTTTCTGTTTAAAGAAAACAAATCTTAATAAACAGTTGGTAACCCTATCGAAATTTTTGAGAGAATTGCGGCAATTTGTAATGCTTACAACGGCAACTCTTTAAGAGCTTTAAGATCGAGATAGCTTATTGAAATCCATAATGGTTCGAATGAGAGGCAAATTTCCTATCTTACCTGTGCTGTGGTGCAAATACGAAGTGAACGAACTATACGAGTTATTTTTTTCAGTGGAATTATTGAGAAAAAAATTGGTGTTCGTTCCGATTTATAAAAGTGAACAAAACATTTTTTGGAAATGATACATATTTTAGCAAGTTTCCCTTTTTTACTTGGGATTTTAGGTACTATAAGGCAAGTTTAGCATTAGTAAAAAAAAAAATTGAGATAACAACCAAACATGACATTACGATGATAGATAACATGAAAAAAGTAGGTACAACAATTCTGTCTTTCCGTCTGTCAGTCTGGGGAAAATGACTGGGTCGATTTTCCTCAAACTTGGTACTCTGTATTTTTAGAGTAATATGCTCAGGCGCATTTTTGATTTTTATCCTAGGTCTGAAAATACAGATAATTCAATATATCTCGTAAAAAATACGACCGACTTTGATAAAATTTGGTATAATAGATTTGTAGACAAAGGTAATGTTTTTCATGTTTTCAGAATAAGTTTACATATTAACGGCACCTCCACCTGAAAAAATAAGCCGGCACGAGTACGATAACTTGGCCACCAAGATTTGATGACGGGTTTTTTAGAGGAGTCAAAAACAAGCATTCGTTTAGGAGGTAGGGGCACTTTTAGAAAAAATGGTTTAAATTGGAACAAAAAAATATCAAAAATTAACGGCAACACTTACAATAAAGTGCTATTATGCATTTGAAAGCCAGAATTTTTATAATCCAGCATTTAAATTAAATTACTCATATCAATGGTTGTTGAGAAATTCGCATTTCATTGGACTTTAAATGTGAATTTCTCAAAAGAACCATGCGGTTTTTGGGTTCGATTAAGAACTGATAGTTACATGGAACACATATAAGCTTATTTACAATTTCATTTTACAATTTTGAAAACAATTAGTCTAAACTTTTTTTTCACGTTTTTTATCAAAATATGGACTTTAAATGCGAATTTCTCAAAAACCATTGATATGATTAATTTAATTTAAATGCTGGATCATAACACAAACTTCTGACTTTCAAATGCAGTATAGCACTTTATTGTAAGTGTTGCCGTTGTTTTTTAATATTTTATTTTATGAAAACACTTACTCTACGTTTATATTTTGAATTCCAATGAATTTGCATTGATGCGAAAAAAACCAATAAGTTTCTGTGACTTACATTACATTTATAACTTTTAATTGCTTCAATTAAAGGCAATTGAAAAAGACACATACGAAACGTTACTTTTACAAGCTTTAGTTCGTTTCTCGTGCCAATACCATATTCCGTGGGAAACGTATGAGTTGCAAAGCTATTTTAAAAATGAAAACAGTTGAAACAAATCAATAAAATATGTTGAAAAAAAAGAAAAAAAGAAAAAAAAAACATATTCCGAACAACGGAAATTGATTTCTCATTTAGTTTGTCTCTTGTCACAAAAAACGTTAAAATGATGGGTGACATAACTTTCGGCAGTTCTAATTGGGCGAATTTTGTGGTCTTGATGAAACAACTTATATTAGGAAGCAATTATGTTCTTTGTTAGTAAGAGATGATGAAGACAGAGCAAAGACAGCTTTTTGCACTTTACTTTAAGTCCAAACACTCTTAAATAAATATCTATGGATTTGTGTATCTCAACGACAGAACCTCGTTTTCTCGACAGGGCATTACAAACATGTGTTCTTATATACCTATAGAAGAATGAGATAAGAACAGAATGATTTTTTAAATTGTAATCTAAATGGATTGGCATTTCATTTTAATTAATCAAAGTATCGTGCTTTAGTAATTTAACGTTTAAGGAATATAAGAGACATCGAAACGTCGTCAGTTGCGGTTAAAAAGACAATTGCAATTTCGTGTTATTCTGCCGTGTTTACTTGAAATGATGTATCTGCATTTTTGGATTTTGATATAAATGCATATTTCATATACAATATTTTAATAATAATAATAATAATAATAATCTTTTAACTAAAATATTCATTGATCAAATTTAATGGCTAAAACATATAAAAGTAAATGTTAATAACATGAAAAATGCATTTATACCAAGAGACCCAAAATGAAGATACGTGTCGTTTCAAGTTAACCAGGCAGTATTTATTTACATAGGAGCCAGAGTGAGCACAATTCTCCCACTTTAATGCTTTATAAATTATTTTTTGTTTTACAACTTATAACTTTCAAACTCATAACTTTTAACGAACATCTATTTTTTTCGAAAAAATACGATCGCTTTTGATAAAATGTCGAATGAATTTCTTGGTAATAGGGAACAACATCTTGATTTTATCTGTTGCAATGACATACAAGATTGAAGTGTGGAATTTGTTTCTAATTTATAGATCTGAATCGAATTTTTTGATATTCTTATTTTTTGGATTTCTAGAAATATAAATGAATGAACCTTAGTGGCAACAACTATGAACTAAATTATGTGGAACAATTTGAATACCTTGTCGGTTTTCAACAAATAGTTAAAGAGTCTACAAGAATAACACCTACGTCAAGAACTCTCATTGATTATGTTATGACCGATTTCACCCTAAATGCAGATACAAAAGTTTGAAATGATTGGAAAACTTCCGACCATGAATCTTTTTAAAATCTTTACAAAGCAGTGTTTTCCTTCAGAACCAAACAAAATAAAGTATATAAAATATGATAAAAATAGATTTGTTATATGAATTTGAAAATGGCTTAACTAAAGCTGAAAACAAAGACTTAAATACGAATGAAGTGAAATTTGAAGAAGCAATCCAAAATTCTTTACTAAAGCTTACAAAAACTATAACAACTAATAGCAAGTGTGCGGAGTGGTATAGTGATGAATTGTTCCATTACAAGGCGGAAAAAATACGTTAACATATTAGGGCCGTTTATACAAATTTGTCGAAAGATTGGTATAGATATAAAACTGCGAGAAATGTTTACAAAAATCAGTGCCTTCAGTCAAAAAGAATCCAAAATCCATTGAATCCAAAATAGTAGAAAACGCCGGTGACCAAAAAAGTATGTGGAAAACATTGAAAACCAATTTGAAAGAACAAAAAAGTACATTTAACAATTTAAAAATAAATGGAATTACTTTAATGATCAGTCGCAAATACTTTAAATAACTTTTTTATTGAAAGTTATCTGGAATTAAACAATAATATCCCCTATGTTCAGTTCACCAATAATTTTCTATTGTGTGAAGATGCATTCAAACTTCAGCTAATTGATGAAGTTGCAGTACCGGTAGAGAAGATAAAATATGCAAAGAGTCCAGAAGATTGGAGGCCAATAAACATGTTGCCAACATATGAAAAAGAACTTGAAGTCATAGTCAGCCCTATCGAGGTATCCGTTCGGATGAAAATTTTGACCGATTCGTACAAAATTGGAGAATTTTTCTGTTTTCTGACACACAAATCGGAGAAACTTACGATATAGTATTTTGATGTGCGATGCGAAGCGTTGATCATTTTATTTTTGACAGCTGCACGGAAAATATTTTCAGAAGTTCTCCGATAACAAATTCAATAAAAAAATATTTTTAAAAAGTTGTTGCTGATTCGATTGAAAATAAATTGGCTTTGTTATTTAGTTGCTATGCTTGTATTTTCAAGCTACAGAATGAAAAAAAACAATCTTTTTAAATTGTTTTGATTAATTGTGTGAGGGCATGTATCTACATTATAAAATTCTAACTTCATTGTTAATAATTATGTTGTTAAATTATAAGAATGTATTTTACACTGTATGTGAATGAAGCTTTGGATGGAAAATGTCAAATGAGTCCATTTATATGCTTTATTTATTCTGTTCCCAAAGGGATACCTCGATCGAAATTTCAGTTCCGATCTGAAATCATTTCTGATCTGAACCTCTTACGAACGGATACCTCGATAGGGCTGAGTATGTGCTAAGCAGTCTGGTTTTCGACGGGCCCATTTGTGTTAAACATCCATTAGTTTCGTTATTAATGAATGGAAATAGATATGGGAAACGTCATATTGGCAGTCTTCTTAGATTTTAAAAGAGCATTTGAAACCATAGGTAGAGATATTCTAGTTAGAAAACTTAACAAATATAGAATTCGAGAGAAGGAGCTTCGTTGGTTTCAAAGCTACTTATCAGACAGTATTCAGAAAGTCAGAGTGAATGATGTTATTCAAACACAAAGGAGATTCCTATTGGTGGTACACAAGGATCGGTTTTGGGTGTCTTATTGTTTTTATTTTAAATAAACGATATTGGGAATTGTTTAACAAACTCTAAAATATGTTTATTTGCTGGTGATACTTTAATATATATAAGTGGTAGAACTGTCAGTGAATGTGAAATTATGCTTCAACAAGAGATTGATATAATTTATAACTGGTTGTGTATGAATAAACTTATGGTTTACATTCAAAAGACTAAATTTATGTGCATAAATGAATTCTAATGTTAAAGTTAGAATAAGCAACAAAGAACTTGAGTGTGTGAAAGAAATAAAATATCTCGGTGTATATATTGACAATAAGCTAAAATTTGATTTACATATAAATAAACTGTGTTCAAAAATTTCTCAAAAAATAGGATTCCTTTCAAGGATAAGAAAATCTATAACGAAGAGCTGTGCCTTAACGATATACAACACAACTGTATTTCCGTATTTCAATTATTGTTCGTCTATCAAAATAAGCTGCAAGTACTTCAAAATAGAGCTATGAGAGTAGTTCTAAGGTGTGGTCGGTTAACTCCAAGAAAAGATATTCTACAGTCTCTGAAATGGTTAAATGTTATTCAGCAACTCAAATTAAAAGTTTTAATTATGATAGTTAAAATAAAACTAAATGTATACCCTGTTTACTTACAGAACAATATTCAGTATATAAATAATGAAAGGTTCCCACTTCGGAGAAGTCAAACTCAAAACAACATGTTTTACAAAGGGCTGTAACTGTTTAATCTTCTCCCTAGTGATGTAAGAAACTTGACGAATTTAAGTATTATAAAATCACGTCTCAAATACTTATTGTATAATAGTTTTTTTATGATTTTAATGTAATTTGTTTTAAGTCATTGAAACTAATAAATTCAATTAAAAAAAAATTAAGGGCGACTTGCACGAAAACAAGGGATACATTTGCAATTCTCACAATGACAACGAGCACGCGCTTCGAAATATTTGCACCTGTGAAATTGCTGATGAACCATCTTCTCAATGTTTGCTAAATATAGTAGAAAATTTAGAGGCGAGTTATACATTTGTGGAGGATTTGATGATAAAAAAAAAATGCTTCAAGTCATTAGGCTCTTCATTTTGAGGTACCTGACTTTAAATTCGAACCATTTAGAAGCGGATTCGAGGATATTTTGCAACATATTTCAGACAGTAAAAAATCAATTCGCCCATTTCATAATGCTCAGCGCTGACATTCATCCCGGGAATTTATTTTTGGAATAAACTTTCTCGTCTGGGTTATTTAAGTCTATTCTTCTTATAAGAAGAAATACATTTCAGGATGCCATTTGGCTACTCATCTGCTCATCTGCGATACGACTAGCAGATTGAGCTCGAATAATCGAAAAAAATTCGTTGAAAGCTGCATCACTGGATTTTGTACAAGGTTTAGCACATTTAAGAAACCCATACTTAAGAGTAACACAGTCGACAGAATTAGAAACCATTTGCACCTACCTTTTCTCAAAAAAAAAAAAAAAGCTAACTGCTGATGAACTTTGGTATAAATTAATTTCCCAAAATATCGACAACGGTTAAAATTTATTGAAAGGTATTCAATAACCCGATTTCGAAAGTTGATTTTCTTACAGGGAATTTAATGCTCTTAACCATATTAAAAAAAAAAAAAAAAAAAACTTGTAGAAAATTTTATGGGCTTTAATGTAGTCTCAGAAAATTTTTCTCTACAACCTATCATATCCATGGTATAAGCGTTAGTCCAAAAAAGGGGATTTTTTTACCCCTCCCCCTCCTCCGACTCACCTCCCAGATGTCAGGACTTTTGGTATGTTAACTACTTAAGTACCCTGAACAATATTCCGATGGAATGACTTAGGTCCCTGCTCACGCACTCTACAAATAGTTAGTCAGCATTATATTAAAAAAAATAATGTTTTCTTAAAATTTGCTAGTTAAAAAAAAAAATTCAATGTTTTTTTTAAATAATTTTTTCGATCCAAAATTTTTCTCACTTAATATTTTTAGATTTAAAAAAATTATATATTTCGAGCAATGCTCAATTCGATTCTACAAAATTTTTAATACTTTTGAAGTCTGTGCAATGTACCGCTAATTAAATATAAAAAAAAAATTAAGCAATCATATTTTTTAAGTTCTGTTTTTAATTAAAAGGAATGAAATTTGTATCAAATTGTATCAAATTCATAACACTTTTTCTTTCAGTTTTTCTAAAAAATAACACTTTTTTAACTGTGATACAAAATTTTACCAATTTATCGGTATTATATAAACAAAAATTATACGCTGAACGGTGCAAAATGTATTTCTGTGTCATTTAAATTAGGTAGTTTCTAGGTTTAAGTAATGAACCGTTAATTTCTAAAAACTTTTTTTTACTAAAATTATAGTTGGCAACCTGATTGTAGGGATTGCTCAACCACTAGAGGTGGGGACTCTTGTTTTAATACTCTCCTCAACTAGCTCTACAACCATATAAAATATGGTTCCAATTCAAATTATATAGAATTTTTGCACAAAATTTCTGGGCTATGAATAAGGTATTCAAACATTTACGTGCAATTCTTTTTTAAGACAAAACCAAAGAATTCTAAACAAGTAAAAAATGTCATAAGTATTGTCGAAATAATAAAACCAAATGTTAAAATAATAAAAAAAAAAAAAAAAAACACTTACACTTACATCCTCTTCCGATGGTGCCTCAGTTGTATCACCTTTAACCGACTGTGGTGACACCGATCTCTTAATCCACACATCATCTAAATGGTTTATAAAACCTCTTGGGGAATTTAAAGAAATACTATCACAGTTTTCCAGTGAGCTACTACTTATCACTGGCGAACGAATTTCGACCAACGATGTATCAAAGAACTTCTTATCCATGTGAGGAAATCGGGCAGAATTTCTTTGCCCGAATAGTGTTTGCACCGATGAATATCCCCCCGAAGTACATGGGAAACTAATCGTATGGGCATTCGACTTCGAATCCATATTCTTTAACTTTTCAGCTTCAGGTTTGATTCTTAAAATATCTTGATTTTCAAGGGTTTTGGTAACAGTGAATTTGCCCCTGTAAATAGTCATCTCGGGACTTGGCGACTTTGGAGGCGATTGCTCTTCACTGATTTTCAAATCAATAACCAGATCTTTGATAGGCATTTCGGGTTGTTCATTAAATGGCAACAATTGTGCCATGACTTCAGGTGGTAAGATTGTCGGAACTGGAGGAGGCGGTGGGGGTGGGGTTGGAGACCGTCTGTCCATCACATCCATAATGGCTTGAATATTGCTGGTATTGATAATATCAATCTTCTGCATAAACTGCTGCCGCAGACGCTCCAGGTCTCGAAACTTTTCAGCATCGCCTTTATCTCTATGAGGCAATGGCGGCGGGGGAGGTGGAGTTTGTAAAAAAGGCTTTTCTAGTTTCACATCCCCGTTTGGTGTCAGCTTTTCACTATCCTCTTCATCTTCTTCCTTGCACTGGGACAGGCGACGTCTTTCCGTGAAAGGCAAGAGGAATGGTCGCGTTATCAAGAGATCATTATTGTTCGACTCCTTGGGCATTATATTCGGTGACAGGTTGATGGCCGAAATGAGTTCGTTCTCATCGTCACTATCGCTACTTGTGGCATACTCAATTGAATTACTACGATTATACTGAGGAAAGCAAATAACACGAGGAGCAGATGAATCACTCGTCGTAGGTTCATCACCACCACTTTCCGAATCAGATTCGTAGCCATCTTGGTCTAAATCACCTTCAAATGGAGTTTCGAAGACATCCTCAGCAATAGCCAGAGGTGCTCGGCCTGGTAGATGTGATGGTCTCGCATCTGATACGCTTTCAAGAGATCCCGCTGATGTCGATGATGGCTGACATTTTTCATGCTTCAGCGAAACGATAACTTTAGAATTTGTTGCCATTTAGGTTTATATATTTATTTTATTTATGTTCTAAATTTTTGTTTTAATGTAATTATTTTGTTTTGTGAAAATGAAATATTTGGAAACTTTTTGTTTGTATATGTACCTTATACTATTTTGTACATTGATTATAATCACATATGGTTTTTATTAATTTGTTGCAACACTATCACTGTACACGGAAATATTTTCTTTTGAACGACATTGATGACAAAATTTTGTTGCCGAGACGAAGTATAGAAGTGTAGTTGTATATTTGTATAAAAACTAAGTCACGTGACGGTGATGTTTTTGTTCAAAATTTGTACTTCTGTTAAATAAATGTACGTCTGAAAAGTAAAATGAAAATATTTGAGTAAATATTGATTGTTAAAAAGTATGTTGAGATAAACTTTTCTGGTGTTTTCGGTGTATGACTTTTTGCCTTGAGATTTAATATTGCAATTGTTTTTATTTCTTCTCTTATTTTAAATTGAAAAATAATAAATTTTATACATAGTTTTAGTTTTTTTTATAAAATAATCAAACTTATATTTTGTATTTTATTTCGATTTGTAATCAACTCATCATCATGACCTGATGATGATTTTTTTCTCTTGAGCTTTCTTGTTAACGGAATCGATTTAAACTCAAACCCAAACAAAATTCTCGGCAAACTTTGATTTTGACTTGAATCTTTATAAAATGCAGAATTAGCATATTAACAAAGTTGCATATATTATTTTTCTTACGTAACTTGCCCGCAAGACCAAGTTTGTGCGACCCAGTCATGCCTTGGTCTATGATGATTATGTTTGCTAAGCTAAAATTAAAGCATTTTAAGAATCACGATGCTGGTGGCATAATGAATGAGAAGGCTCAACGCAAAGACAGTGACTATCCGAGTGAGTCATTTAAAGAAATCCTAAGGAAACTTTCAGAAACATATTTTTTTATCGTTATCTTTACTTGGGGTTGCTGGCAATCTCCTCAGCTTCCACTTGGTGGGAAATAAATATTCTTCGCCTTCCTGTACTTTCGATGGGATCGGCGGCAGCTTGTCAATTTGACTTGGGTTGATTTTAATCTCGACCGAACACCAGCGCATTAAAAAACAAAGGCAATTCGCAAAATAAATTTATTAATTTTATTTCTTTAAAATATTACCTGTTGAACTTGAATTTATAATATTCAATTATATGAAGGACTCGCAATTTTTCTTTAGCTATTTTTTTTTTTGTTTTCTGGTTTTCGCTAGGCAGGATGAAAGAAGAATGGAAAATTTGACAATTTGTAATTTGACATTAGATTATAAAAAACAAAACAATTACACCTTATTTACTACAACGGTTGGAATTTGAATTGAATTGAATTTTATTGAGTCTTTTAGTTTCGAGTTACATTTTTGTCTTATTCTAATTCTAATTCTTGTTCGCTTTAGCGAGTACAAAAGTGGCTGTAATGTATGGCCTTCTTTTTCAGTTGTGTATAATGTAAAGCCTCGTGGCGAACGGTTATTATATAAAAGATATATAGTTACACTACTTTTGCTCATAAGTGTTATTTTTTTTGCTTGAGACGGAAAGTCACATATATATTTACAAATACCTTAAAAACTAACACTAAAATAAAATAATTTACATTGAGAATAAAATTTCTTTTGAAGTTAGAGCGAGAGCTCAGTACTTTTACTATATATGCAATGCATATATTATGTTTAAATTATTAACACTTATAGATGGTATGATTAGATAGCTTGATAGAGCGAGACCGCCCTAGGAATATACGTAAATAATTAATTATTAAGTTTTCAATTAAAATTTGATTGAAACAAATTATATTACATTAAAATATCAAAACGATAAAGTGAAACTATCACAGTATACTTAAATATTTGAACACTTTATATGTATGAAGACAGAAACACTGTTGCACGCTGGATTGTCACGTTATAAAATTGTTGTCACGTTATAAACTTTACTGTTGTAGTCGATGCCTGATGTACCGTTGGGTATCTAGCAGTAAAATATTAGCTGGGTGGGAAGTTTTCGTCCATCGATGTCGTTATATGGAGCGCTATTGTACATCTCTCACAAAATGTTACTTCCATCCTGGCCATTGCTGGTTGCTTGGAGCGCTGTTGAACACCAATCCCTAATGTTGCTTCCTAGCTTCGTATTTGCTGCTTTTATAAGCAGTCCGAATTACTGGGGGACAAGCCACCCTGAAACTACTAACTTGAGTTACGTTTTTATCTTAAAATTGACGGAGGTCCAAAGACCACCGTCGCTACCACTTAATTGACGGTTTTTTTTTTTTTTTTCTAGTTACTTTTTGCTTTTTACTTTTTATTACTTTGATGGTGGCGCAAAGGCAGCGCCACCGTGTGTACCCTACAAGGGTTCCGATTCTACAACGGTTGGAAAAACAAAATAAATTGACATTAGATGTCAGCTAGCGGCTAGCAAGGCGGACAGGGTGAACCAAATATGGTACAAAAATTAAGGCGCAAACACATTGCGCATATTTGCGTGCGCTCATACAAAATTTGTTGTGTGATTGATTTTACTTGAACACGTATAAAAATAAAAAAAATATTTCTGAAATGTTTCTAAAATGTTTTTTTTAAACAAATTGAAAGGCTCAGCATGTACATTGCCGAACGAAAACATCAGCGACAGTTTCTATAAATTTTCATAAATTTCCAAAACAAGTCGAAAAAAGTGGGTCTGGAAATTCTGTCTGTCAGTCTGTCTGTCAGATTCGCACCAGCAGCCTTTAAACTTGGTATGTAGGTTTTTTATGGTAACCGTCTAAAAATAACGGTACCTACCATGTAACGTTAATGAAAAAGCTTGTGTTATTCGAAAACTGCTCTAACGGTTTTAATAAAATTTAAAAACCATGAGTGATACAGCGGAGAAGACCTATTAGACGTTAATCTAAAAAACGAGTTTTAACGGTACCTGTCATATAACGATTTTTTTTTTAATTTTTACTTTCTCGAACGACTCAACGGATCTTATTCAAATTTTATTTTAAGAAAGGCCAAGATATTTGAATGATAATGGCGTACTTAATTTTTTGTATAGCTTTTCAAAAAAAAATTATATTAACTAAACATTTTTTTTTTTGAAAATTTAATATTTTGAAAACCAATTGATGAATAATTTAGTTTTCGAATAGAATTTATCAATTTTTTAAAATTGACATACTCAAAATTTTTTATAAAAATATTTTTAATAAGTTATTCGAAAAAAATCGATTTTTACAAAAACTGGTCTTTCTATTTTCGTAAAAAAAAAACTCAAAAATATATTTTATTTTGTAATAGTTACTGGCATACCACGATTTTCTGGGAAAACTCTGGTTTTTTATAAGTTATTTTCCAATGTAATTTTTTTTTTATTTATTGCGATTTAAATTAATTAAAAGAATTTAAAAAAATATTTCATATACAAAAATTGAAAGACTACAACATGCAAGAGAAGTACGCCAGACCCATTTATGCCTGTTTACTGTTAAGTCCTAGCTTACCTGCCACAAGAGCAAGTTTGTGCGACCTAGTTGTGCCTTTTATTTTATTTGAATGCACAAAAAGATATCTTTTAGAGGTTTTTGGAAAACATAAGTAGCTTATTTTACAAGGTAGGTTTTCCCCTAAATCTCTGGTTCGATAATGAAGTAAGACATCTAAAAATTTAAACTAATGCAGGAAAACAGAATGCTTAGCTACGATTCAAAGAAATAATAGGAAAGTGTTCACACCCCGGCCGGCGTTAAGCGCATCAATGAACCATTCTGTCAGATTAACCACATTGCGACACTAAACTTCTTGCAGCCAACGAAGAAATATCGCTAGGACATTTAACATTAGAAAAGCTGTGATAGCAAGAAATAACCTGAGAAAGTATTAGGTATACGACCTCTCTCGTATAGGTATACCTATCTCGTGAGTGGCAAAGATACAATAGATGGAGTGTTAGCTTGTTAACCCAGATGTTGCCAGTTCAATCTTCACTCGGGTACAAAGCATTTTTTTCTTGTCAGCATAGCTCTCTATCCATTGTACAAAAACAATTCCTTCCTATCTTTCTACTCCTTCTAACTAGTGTGGTGCAACAACTGTTGCATTTAAAAGGTTAAAATATTATTATTATTATACCTCAAATCCAGAAGAGCATTAAAATGGGCGCAACCGATGTGCTTCGTTAGTTCATATACATTCTACATGCAAAAGAAAATGGTATGTTTATGAAAAAAAAACAACAGATCTTCGAAGCTACCTAAGTGCGAATTCATTGGAGAGAAAGGCAATACCAACGGTTGTGTGATCAAGCTGAGGAAAATCAGAAAGAAGATAAGAATAACAGAGTGGAACTGGATGCGACTAGCCCGAGTGGTTCGAAAATGGGTTGGAAATGAAGTGAAGGTATGAGCAACAAAAGTTATACAATTGTATGGTCTAAAATATAACCATGGAGATTTTTTCCTTAAACTTACCGTTTTCAAGACATAGGTAAGCGTAAATCCCAAAACAGAAAACTTCATACCCCTCCCCCCTTCGGCTCGCCTCCCAGATGTCAGGACTTTTAGTATGTTAACTCTTGAATCATACTGACCAAGTTTTTGAAGAAGTGACTCAGGTTCCTGCTCATGCACTCTATACATTCATACAACCCCTTGATTGATTATTAACCTCATATGTGATTTTATTTTTCACTTGAAAAATTATGACTATCCATTTTTCAAATTCCTAGATTTTGGTATAATGCATTCAACAACCCAATTTCAAGAGTTAGTTTCTTAAAGGAAATTTAATTGTCTATAACTTCCTTTTAGAAATAGTTTACGTCAAGGCCAACCTTCTAAGCACTTTACCCAAACTTTTAAGCACTTGGGCCAAATTGACGGTTAAAAATCAGTAGCAGGCCACTGGTAATTTTAAGGTTCTTCATTCACTTGATGATTCAATTTCTGTATAGAACTAACTGTTTAACCATATTTCAATACGTAACAGCTTGCCAAATCACTTAAAATGACAACATTTGCTTCTGAGTCTTTGCGATTCTATAAAATTTTGGGTTAGCAGCTTCAGCCCTTCAAGCCCCCCCCCCCCCTGCCTACGCAGCTGGCTATAGCCTATAGAACACATAAATATAAATGCAAACTGGTTAAGATCAAGATCTATACCTAAGTATAGGATTATCACCATAGAAATTTAAAAAAGGACAAATGACTGCTGGATAAAGTACATAAACCTATACATTTTTAAGGATACAGAAGGGGTTTGATGCTCTCCAAGTTATATAAGTTCGTTATAATAAAAGTATACCTGCTTTATTTATTACAAAAAAAAAATCAATTTTTACCTGCTTTCAAAAATTTTCAAGGGTGCTTATGAGAACCACATTTTTCAAGTGAAATGTTTTCTTCAAAAGATTTTTCAAACCTTTTTATTCACATTAAACTGAGTGTTTGCTATTATAAAACCACCCAATAGTGTTCGTGCACCAAAGTTTTGGTTAATTCACTTCTTCTAATTCGCTTGGCTTCGAATTCCGGCATTGGCAAAATTAAATAGTGTTTTTCGAATGAACATGAGATTATAATTGACCAGTAGCTAGCTGAAATATATAGGGTCTGATGATCGGTATGACCGACGCCAACGTGAAATATTTAGTTATAAATACATACTGTCAAATGTGTTTGTACACCAAAGTGTTGGTTTATTCAACCTCCTCAAATATTCTTTCATCTTTGTGCATCAAGCGTGGTGTAAAATAGTCGCCGACTACTAAAAATAAATATTATTATTAAAAAACTTGTTTGGATTACTAAAATAATAAATCTTAACGAACATCTTGTTTATAACAGAAGCCACCAAAACCAGAAGACCGTCATAGAATGTCAATACCGACTCGTCCCTATAGGAAACCCTTTTCCATAAAAATACCCCAAGTGAAAACAACATTCCCTTTTTTACATATTTACTTTCAAAAATGTTTTACGTTTAACGAATGTCCCGAAAAATTATAGTTGTAACTAAGAACAGCTTTAGTAAAAATACCAACTGACCCAGTTCTCCGTCGATAAAACTTGCTTAGAATTTGTAATTACCTACATATACATGTGTACAATTCATCTAATCTTTTACTTACTATACACTACGTAGCAGGTTAACAAAAAATTAACTACATGAAAAAATTCATTAATCAACATTCTTGAACGCACCATGGAAATAAATGTTTAACATAAAACACTCCTAAAGAGACCACGGTCTTTCAACCAAATGACTTCACTCAAACTTATCCAACTTCTCACCTTGTCATCGTTGTGCAAAAAATAAAAAAAAAACACTCCTATGCAATTGCAATAAAGCAATCAACAAAAATACAATATTATTGATTATAGATTGACACTACTCACAACACAAAACACGCATAGACATACGGGCGCCCATATCAACAGTTTTATTGGAATCATTATGATTAATTTGTCCCGTATTAATAATAAAAAATATAATTAATATATGAAAATCAAAAAGATATAGACACAGAATTACTTTACTGTGCAATGATATCATATCATTTAATTTTTAGATCCAAATTTGGCGTACAAAGTGCCATTAATTTGTATTATTTGTTGCAAGTTGTATCTTAATTTTGATCAAATCAAATACATATACCTAAACGAGAATGATTTATGTACATACCTTTATCTCAGATAAATAGTCTAGAAAACATTATGTTATTGAACAGCTCCAAAAAACAACAATAATTATAAAACATTTATGGTGGATGTATTCATCTTTTCAGTATTTGCCATCTATTGCTTACAGCCTATCTCGACCTCAGCACGCATAACATATTATGATATTTAATAATAACGCCGATAAATTGTCCGCCGGGGTGCATGTAAACGTTACTTATTTATTAATTTACTGCTGCTTTTCAACTCAATTTGTTGCATACAATATGCTTATCAATATCACTGCATTAAGGTGAATTTCTACAGTGGTCTAGTATGTGTTGGAAATAAAATCGAAGAAAAAACTTTTATCATTCTGTCAGGAAATGATTGCAATTTATTTTCCACATGCTAGGGATGAAATTTAGCCTGCGAGTCATTTATTCAATTTGGCGTTTGGCCGAAAAATTAATCTATTTTTTGTTGAAGGATAATAATATAATGTCGATATTACCCAAAACGACCAATGCCGCCGATGTGATTTCTGTTATGCGTGCTGCGCAAATTAAAACAAACACAAAGTTAAGCATTACGTAAAATTTTTCATTTACTTGCACTGCATTTTATGCAATTGTTACTGCCTCGATAGATGGTGCGGACACCATAACTGCCGCTGTTTTACGCTTTTCAAAACTCTTCGTTTGTTGATTCGTCTGACTAAACTATACTTTAGATGGCGTTCACAGTCCAGGATGGACTTCGGCCTCAACCAACATGTCTCTGCAGCCAGCTCTGTTCCTAGCTAGCCGCTTCCAATTTCGCACAATAAGTTGGATGCGGTCGTTTTTCATTTGTGTGCGCCATATATTGGGGGTCTTCCAAAGCTGCGTACACCATCCGAATTGGACTCGAAGATTTGTCGGGCTGGGGCGTTGGCTGTATATTTTCAGCTATATTTTTGGCTTCTTAACCAGGGGCCCAACTATGTATAACTCGATTCTACTTTTGATTCTATTTGCCAATTATTTCCTATTCTACTTTCGAACATTCAAATCGAACAAAATAAGTCACAAAATATCCCACAATATTTCTAATTTTCGAACGAGTCTCGCATTCTATTTGACAGTTAAATTGAAAAAAGAAACAATATGTTTTTTTTTGTGAAACATATTAAATGTTGTTGAGTTTTATTAGATGCTTTTCCAATGGGAAACATATTGGACCGAGAATACGAGAATACGCTGTAAATGCACTACATTGCACATAATATGAAGGTAGGTATAATGGTGCTTATCGAAAAAATAACTATTTATTAAAAATGCAAATATATAATAAAGCGATTATAGTGAAATGTTTTCTTTTCAGTTTTGCAATAAAAATAGCGCTATCAGAAGGTAAATGTATGTGTTGATCCTCGAAAATCTTTGTACTAATTGTGTGCTTCGTTATTGAATTGAATTGTGAAGCTTTTGTGTTCGCACTTTTTTAGTGATACCTTTCGCAGAAAATTTATTATTTTTGATTACAGTTAAATAAATATTAAAAG
Source organism: Baccha elongata (assembly GCA_951217065.1). Classification (NCBI taxonomy): domain Eukaryota; kingdom Metazoa; phylum Arthropoda; class Insecta; order Diptera; family Syrphidae; genus Baccha; species Baccha elongata. The sequence goes on along the minus strand of OX578272.1, from coordinate 52,809,600 downwards.
GGTTGCTCGCAAGCCATTTGCATCAGAACAATATTATGCGAATTCGAATGGTTTTGACATCTACTTTCGAGTTAGATATACGTAGTGCCAAATTTGCGAAAGAACATTTTTTACATTCGACTTTCGTTTATAAGAGGGTTCTTAAAGAATTACAGAGTTCTGATCATTAATTCGCAAATTTTAATTGTAGAATTGAATTACATAGTTGGACCCCAAATTAATGTCGTCGTATAGCCCATATAGCTCGTCATTGAATCTTCTTCTCCATACTCCTTCGATACACACATGACCAAAAATCACTCGAAGAATCTTTCTCTCAAAGCACCCAAGTTACTTCTCATCCGAGTTTTTACGCCCATGCTTCCGCCCCATACAGCAGGACTGGGATGATCAAGGTCTTATATAATTTCTTGGTTCTATGAGAGAGACTTACTTCTTAAATGTCAGAGCTGTAAAAGAATGCAATAATTTCGGTATTGCAGTTAATTGAATTAAAAGACTTATTTTTGAGTACTTTGACTTCATCCGAGCACTTCGTCTTAACAAAAGTCACAGTTAATTTTGAATTATTTACTATAATATCATCGTTTAGAGCAGTCAAAAGACTTAAAGTATTAAGAATGCAGTACTTTTAACTGCTTGAATTCTTTGAAGTCTTTTAAAAGTCTTTTACATTCTTTTGACTGTTTTTTTTTTGAGTCTTTTTACTTGAAGTCAATTTACTATACTAAAATCTCTTGAATAATTAACTTCAAGCATTAAAAAGACGAATATAACAAGGTGGTCTACCATCGTAGACCACGCGCCCACTGGAGGGTTAAGGGCCGTTGTGGTTTGTGGATTATTTGCATGGACTTGCGACTTCAGAAAACCCTACAAGAAAAAGTCTTACGGTTTCACTGTATTTCGCAGTCTACACCATTTAATTGCTTGCAGTACATAATTCACGAGTTCTTCTGGAATGCGAAGAGCGAAAAATGTATTAAATGGTGCAGGGAACTAACTTCACGGGAACTAACTTCACATGGGAACTAACTTCACCACTAGTGGGAATTAATTTCACTTTTTTTTGTGAAGTTAATTCCCAGTTTGAGTGGGAAACAACTTAACTTTGGTGGGAAATTATTTCACTCTTTTGGGTTAAACTTTTCATACAAAATGCACTTATTTCATACACAAACTTGCACCCACCCAAACTCGCCCCAAATCCTATAGTGTGCCAAGCAATCTCAACTGTTGGAGACACCTGGAACTAAAGTCGCCCCATATTTTCAGCTTTATATCTCCTGTAATATAAAAATTGTAGATGGGAATTAACTTCACACAATCTTCAGATGAAATTAGTTCTCACCTTTAGTGGGAATTTACTTCACCGAAAAAAAAGTGAAATTAAGTGGGAGTTTTTTTTCGAAGTCTAAGTACCTACTCAGAGGAAGTCAAAATATTGAAAAAAAAAAATTAAAAGTTTTTATTCAATTTTTTTCGTTGTTATGTAATTAATTATAATTACCTATACTGATTTAATTTATTCTATTTAACAATAGTGAAATATTTTCCAGGTGTCAACTTATGAATCAAAAATGTCTATTACAATAGTCCTTGCAAAAAAAAAAAAAAAAACATCAATAAATATTCAAAGAAAAAGGGAAAAATGCCATCTGTTACTGCAATTGCGACAATTGATTGCTATTTTTACTTGCTCAATAGGGCAAGTATTGGTTTCGTGTAAAAAAAAATTCAAAGTTTCCAGCTACATACAGCCTAAACGGTTTGATGGATTTTCTTCAAACTTTTCGTATAGCACTTTCTAATAATTCCCTAGAGGACAAATTTGAATTTTTGTTTTAGCCCGGCTATAACGGTCTTAGTTTTCAATTTTTTCTCGAAAATGGCTCTAACAATTTTGATAAGACTTGGTGTACATTATGTTTGTAGTTCTCAGGTTTTTTTTATAAAAATGCACATAACAGAGATTTTTACGAATTTGGCCATAACTTGATAACAGTTGAGCCAATTTCTTTAAATTCGTTTTAGATTTTCAGGTTTGACATTTAGCAAAAGATGACATTCAAAGTTTTTTTGCTGAACAATAACCGTTTAATGATAGCTACCATACAACTTGATGTCATCAGGCTTTGGCCATTTTCTTTCATTTTCAACTATACCAGAAGAGCAGCAAGAACGTACGACTCTAACTTGGATTTAGATTTTTTTTTTTATAGTTTCTTAGCCAATTTGAAGTATTTCAAAATTTCATTGATAAAAGTTTTCCCATGACTTATGAAGGGGGCGGAGTGGGCAGTAACTAAATCATACACTTAGACATTACGTTTTGCAGTTCAAATGACTGTACTTTGCAATGAAATGGGCAAAACACATTCGTGACTTTAGCACGCAGGAGGTTGGAAATTTTGCGTAGTTTTAAAGAGATTTTTCTTATTTTTTTTTTCTTGATTTCTGAAACTTTTAGACATAAATCAAAAGTTATAAATTTTTATTTTCCTCAGTTTGCAAAAAGATATAGAAGTGATAAGTTTACAAGAAACAGAAAGTTGCACAATCGAAGATACGGATTTCAATATTCGTGAAGAAATAAAATAACGAACAAAGATGAGACTCTTAATGAATCGCAATAGATTGATGATGTATTCTGGTGGAATTTTTTTCTTTGGTATTATATTCGGTTGGGTGCTCTTCCCTAAAATTTTAAATTTCATGCTAAAAAAGGTACGCAAATATAAATTTTCCTTTTCATGCACATATTCAATGTTGGCATTCTTGTGGTTGGATATGACTGTAGATTTGCACAGTTATTAAAAGTAGTTTTTTGGTAAAGTGCATAACATATTATTGTTAGTTTATTTTACTTATATTTTGTTATTGGATTTACTTTAAACAGTATTTTTTTTCAAGTATGTAGGTAAGTAAAAGTAAAATAATTAATCCCAGTGAATGGAACGAAGTGATTTAAAATTTCGAGGTAGAGTCTCAAAATTTCTCAGACCATTTGCACATTGTAACAACGTTTGAATAAACTACGCATGAAATGAGGAATGACGAGACTACGATAAATCTGCTACCCAGATTTAAATGGAAACAGAACGAAGCAAAAAAAATATCAACTTAGCCTGAGTAGACCAATTGAAGCAATTACTTCGGTTGACAATATGGACGATATAACTCAAATGGTCAAAAATTCTATCGATCTTGTACTACAAAAACAAATAAAATCAGATTATAAACAGTCATGGTTTGACTTGGAATGTGAAGAGCAAAGAAAAAAATGCTTTTGTCTGCTTGATCTATAACGGAAATACGATGAACCAACGGAAATATAAAAATACATGCCAACAAAAGAAAATTGAATTTCAACACTCCTTGGCAGTTGAAATATTCCAATGTAGAGACCCAGGGACTCTGTGGAAACTACTGAAGAATACAAATGGTAAAAAGATTAAAATTGGACTTAGCATACTGAATTGGAACTACACTTTCGACTTATGCTGAATCCACCTAACTCTTTACCCCAGCCCAGATTTCAATATGCGGTTCCTGATACAAAGTGTGATCTCTTGAACAGCCCATTTTCACAAGAAGAAGTAAAACTATAGCTAGACAAAAGCAAGGACGGCAAAGCTCCGGGAACAGTCGGTATACCAGTGGAGTTTTTCAAATATGCAAATAATTTCTTACTAGAAATTCTAACGAATGAATTTAATAGAATTTTTGAAAATGGAGACATCCCAAACAAATATTCCCAATTTTTAAAAATCCAAAACTACAGTGGAATATCGATTTTAAATTCCACTTTAAAAATACTAATGGGAGTTTTAGCAAAGCGTTTTTAAGATTGGGTCTCACAAAAAAATCTACTTAGTGAATTCCAGGCAGGGTTTCGTGAGAGAGTTATTCTACAGTAGATCAAATTTGTATTCTTACCGTTGTACCACAGAGTTTCATCAGAGCTAAGAATAAATTGTATGCATTCTTTGTTGACATTAAAGCATCCTTCGATACAGTGCACAAAAGTGCCCTTTTCTATAAGCTGAACAATATTGGAGTATCAAGGAAATTTGGAAGGCTTATTGAAAATATATACGAAAAAACTTCGTCAGCAGTTTGGGACGGAATACAACTACCCAACTTTTTTGAAACAATAATAGGTGTGAAACAAGGAAGTTTCTTCAGCCTTCAAGCAGTTTTGATGTTTATCGACGACATATCAAATAACTTATGTGGTGGCGTAAGAATCGGCGGAAACCTCATTAAAGTTTTTTTATGTATGCAGGTGATTTGGTGTTACATGCAGACTCACCGGAGAGATTACAAGGAATGATAAATCCGCTATAGAAGTACTGCGAAGAGAGGAGGCTAAAGGTCAACATATCGAAATCCAAAAATATGGTCTTCAGAAATGGAATATGCAAGAAACAAGAAATGGTTTTAAGATGGACAAGAATAAGAGACGGTTTAGTCGTATAAATAAATGTACTATGTATAGTAATCTGAATATGGATTTACTTTTTAAGGAAAAGCTTGCATCATCTAAGTCAGCCAACAGCTTAGCGTGGAAAAATTGTCTAGACGATAAAAATATACATACGAAAATCAAATTTCAAATATCCCAGGTGGTGTCGAAATCAATTATGTTGTAGGTGCCCAAGTGTGGGACTATAAGAGCTCCGATATGGTAGAAACACTACTCCGTTTCTTCTTAAAGAGGATTTTTAAATTACACAGTGCACGCCAAACAACATGCTGTTTGTTGAAACTGGGGTCCCGCCCAATAGAAACCTCAAAACTGCACTTTAATTACATTCTTAGATCTATATCTTTGAATAATGAGAGGTTGATTACGCGTTTAGTAAAATATGTTATAGAGACGAAAATATTGTCCAACGAGGAATGGAGTTTATTAGCAGAGTTCTGTGGATACAATTTGACGATAAGCACAGAAAACATCGGTCAATGTAATTATGACTTTCGTAACTTACTCAAGGCGGTCGATGAAAGAATGCATGCCGACATTATTCAGCGTTTAAAAAGCTCAGTACACGGAGAAATATATGCAAGTTTTAATCACGTGATCACGATCTATGTGGAAAAAATTATTTTAACGAGAAATACTCAAACGATTTCTACAGTTTTTCCCTCTGGGCAATGTAAGAGAAAGGGAAAATAATTTTAATTTATTGGGTATAGGTGTCCTGTATTAAGAGAATTCAGACTTCAATGGCTTGGTAAACGCATCTTGGATGAAATGGAGATAAAAATGATTTTGAATGGAAATGACTGGATTAAACTGTAGGTATCACTACTGTCAAAAAGCTGCAAAATATAGAAAAGCAATAGCTGAAGAATCTTTTTAAATACCTCTGTAAATTTCTTCAAAATCGGGCAGATGGCTTTAAGTCATGTCTTAAAAATAATTGTATTTAACTCATTGTTAATTAATTTAAAATAAAAATAATAAATTATATCTTATGAATCCCAGTTTAATAATCAGTGAGTTTTTACTTTGTTCAGCGAACCCTAATTCTCCTAATAATGGAATACCAGTGTGTTCCTAATATGGAATAGGATTTCAGTAACATAGTACTATCTATCCTGTGTGGTCGCTTAAAACCCCTTGTAAATGATCTCATTGGCCCCTATCAGTGTGGTTTTAGGCCAGGCCTATCAAATGCTCAAATAATTCGACAGATTTTGGAAAAAACCCAGGAATTCCAGATCGATACACACCACCTCTTTATCGATTTCAAAGTCGCGTATGATAGCATGGATAGAGACGAACTGTACATAGCCATGTTGCCCTGCCAAACTTGTCCGCTTGTGCAGGATGACGGTGGAGAAATCTCGCTGCTCTGTCAAAGTCAATAAGAACACCACCGAACCGTTTAATGTTGGGAAAGGCTAAGACAAGGCGACGCGATATCATGCAACCTATTTAACATCGTTCTTGAAGCAATTGTACGAAAATCGCGAGTCAACACCACTGGTGCAATTTATCAAAAGTCCGTTCAATTACTCGCGAATGCAGATGACATAGACATAATCGGCCGAAATAAGCGAGCTGTGACTGGTGCATTTGCCAGTATTGAATCGGAGGCTGCAAAGATGGGATTAGCTGTTAATGAAGACAAAACGAAATATATGCTATCAACGAGAAAGGAATCTCAACATCGTCGACTTGGGCAAAACATCACGATGGATAGATATAATTTTGAAGTAGTCAAGGACTTTGTCTACCTGAGATCCACTATAACAACGCAAAACGAAATCAGTGCAGAGATCAAACGAAGAATTAATCTTGCCAATCGCTGTTTCTTCGGGCTGAAATAGCATTTAAGTAGTAAGGCCCTCTCTCATAGAACCAAGGAGGCGTTATACAAGATCTTGATTATCCCAGTCCTGCTGTGTATGGGGCGGAAGCATGGGCTTTAAAAGCCTCGGATGAGAAGTTACTTTTGTGCTTTGAGAGAAAGATTCTTCGAGTGATTTTTGGTATGATGGAATATGGTTTGTTAGTCTCTCAAGAGTCTTAAAAAAAATTGTAGAATATTAGGGCGTTTACTTTAGCCGCCATATTGAAAAAACGCGTTTTCTCAAATAACTTATAGCAGGTATACCATTATTTTAAATAAAATATTAATGTCAATTTCTCATCTTGGAAATGGTCCACAAATCCTATACATATAGGTACCAAATTTGACGCAAATGGGTTCAGCCGTTCAGGCTGTAGTTACTGATACAACCAGACTGACAGACAGACAGACAGACATCATCGTAATGTCATGTTTGACTGTTATCTCTTCTTGTTACCTAATATACTTCGTCAATATTTAAAATTTAATTATTCCAAATAAACAAAAAATATATATATTTTCTTTCAGCAAATCAACCTTAAACCAGGCACAGATATTCGTGAATTATGGGAAAGTACACCATTTCCCTTGGATTTTTTAATTTTTGTCTTTAACATCACAAATCCAGATGAAGTGATAGCTGGTGGAAAACCAAATTTAAAAGAAATTGGACCATACTATTTCGAGTACTTTGTTTAATTTTTGTTTTATAATGCTTTATTTAAAGTGTAATAAATTTAATATTTTAGAGAATGGAAAGACAAATATGACTTGGATGATGATGTTGCTGAAGACTCAGTTACCTATCATATGAGAAACAAGTTCATCTTTCGGGCGGATTTATCAAATGGTTTGACTGGAGAAGAAGTGATTTCGGTTCCACATCCATTGATTCAAGTAAATGATTGAAACTAAATTTCGAAGGCAGCAAGGGATTTGTTATAGATATCAAAATAGCTATACAGAATAGCTATTCTCCCATTTCATACAAATTCTCCGTTCTATAAAAATCGGCCCTCGGAAAAATATTTGAATTAAAAAAACCTAAAACTCGGGTAACGGGTAAAATCAGAGAAAGTTTTGACCCGACGGATACCTCTCTAGGGCTGATTATGAGATATTGTGAACATTTTCATAACAACCGTTTTTATACAAAAACTGAAATATATTAAGTAGGTGACCAATTTTTCTTGAAACTGTAAAGACAATACACATTAGCTTTTTTCATCGAACCTCGCTCCGTATGTTATTTAATTAGGTACCAAATATTCTATACTTCTGGCAATAAAACCGTAGGAAAAAAGCAAAGTAAAAAAAAATTTGAAGAAAAACGTTTTAGTTATTAATAAGGAAAAAGACTTCATAAACTAAAAATTATTGACGCAACATTATAGTCGATTTAATTCGAAACTAAAAGCAATTTAACTTGAAACTTGGTTGAAAATAATTTTTTTTTAATACCACACATTGAACACTCTGAGAGAATGACAGCTTACTATTTTGTGGAATGCAACTTATACACATAAACACTGCAAAATTCATAAACAACCTTCATCACTGGAAACAATAACGTGGTTATTTTTGAGTAAAAGTTAGACAACAACTGTGCTAAAGATGAAATAATTTTAAGTAGTGTCACGTTAATTCCTTGGAAGTATAGGTTTACTATAATTTTGCCCCATTTAATTTAATGCAAGGAATGCTAACGATTAAAAATCAAACAACTACAACAGAGGTCTGTAAATAATGCAAAAGACTGCAAATAAATAGAAAAAATTACAGTATTATTTTGTATTGTCAAATTAACTTCGGTCACCTAGTACAGTCAAAATAGAGAGATATATGACCCATCTGACAAAAGTTTGAAAGGCCTTCAAGTTTGAATGCAGTTTTGTAGGGGGGGTTTATTTTGAGTATAAAACTGAATTTGCGGGAAATGTTGTGTTGTGCTGCAGGCGCCATCTTGAATTTAAGATATTTTCTTGTTTTTGCGTTTTTTTTTTTATGTTTGAGCGTTTTTAAGAAAAAACTAATAAGGAAAAAACGAACACAAAAATAAACATTAGCACCTTAATTTTCGAATTGCTCGCTAACTTTTAGATTTTCGAGAAAAAATATTCAACCCTTTTTTAACTATAATTTTTTTACAAAAAAAAAATATGTATGTTTAGTTGATTTTTGACCTCACTACGACACCGGAACAGTATGAAATGCATTGGGGCATATTCATAGTTGTTTTTAAACTCGAGTTTTTCTTAGTCTGTGTTTAAACAATGTAATTTAAATAGGATAAACTCGAGTTTTTCTTAAACAGAACTTAAACATCTTCTATGAATATGCCCCATTATATTTATGTTGCTTTTTACTAGCAATTATTCAGGGTGATTTGCATGGGATGCAACTAAAACCTAAACCAAACACTAATAAAAATAAACCATAAAATTTGTGTAGTTCTATTTTTTCTAGGAATGTCCCTTGTTTACACAATAAACCCCGACGATAGGGGTGCCGCTGGGGCAGGGGTGCGGTTTAAAGGTATCCTCCCACGTTTGCGTCTGCATATCTCGAACACTGTGTAACGTACAAAAAAAAAACTTGGATGAATAATGTAGCTGATAATTATTATTATCCTTTCTCGTTCCGTCGCACTAATGGATGGTCTGCTCAAAACATTGCAAAAAAATGAGTCAAAGTTGCTGAAAAAAGTTGCGTTGACCTTATTTTGCAAAACAAACTAATTCCGAAACGTAAGAAACATTTCCATCACTCCAAACCTGTTCAACTATTTTCTAAAGAAATAATGATGGTATTTTATGGAGTTATATTAGAAATTTAAAATAGGTTTGACTGTGTTGAATTTCGATTTTCTTAATGGTACTAATATTTTGAAAATGTCAGTTGAAGAACTGACTAACGGTTTCTATCTCTCGCAACAGATCTCTGAGGATGATTTGCAGGATGCTTTTCCTTATATTTGTATTGCCCTACTACATCCGAATATATCGAATATTTGGAATTTTTGAGTCAGGAACGCTTGTCGAGTCTTGTAATCTTAGCGAAAGAAAATCGAATTGCCATAGATTTATTCGCTGGACAAAAAAGCTCGAAGAATAAACTTGTCATTTCAATTCACAAATACAATAATATATTTCATTTTTATTTTTATTATACTTATTTTAATTTTAAATCCTATCCTGCGTTGTGTATAAAATATATATATCCTTCACTTTCATGTCGATCTGTAAATAAATAGGCTTAACATAAAAAGAACAGCGATGGATGCATTATTTCCGGAAGGCCTATGTCCAAATTTCAATCAATTAGTGGGCATTTCATTGCTGAAATTGTGTAGATGATAAAGATACAAATTAATATAAGTGGGCGGGTGCGGCAATTTTCATTTTTTGCCCCGCCTAAAAAAAATTAGGATCCGGGGCTGAGTAAAGTTATGGGGATTTGCATAGAATGCAAAAATAGGCTAGAGAAAGTATAAGTTAGGCCAAAAGAATAAAAACAATTTTATGAAAAAAAAAAAAAAAAAAAATTGAGGGGATCTTTGGGTTCTATCTTGCATTGTTAAACGCAATCTTTGTTTATAATATTGAGATCCCTTATCAATTGTAAATCAAATGCAAGACATCGGGTGCTAAAATATATTTTAGTTTTTGAGAAACAAAAATGTTTTTCTGGGACAGAAGTACCTTTTATTGTTTTCTATTACTCAAAAACTAAATTACCTAACATTCTAGGACCGGATTTATTGCATATAATTGACAGTTACGGCCATATTATTTTTATGGATTCCTTAATATAACTAAATAGTTATAAACGCAATAGACTTTATAAATATCTCTCCTTTTCCAGTGGACAACAAAAGGGATCAAAAGAGCAACATGATCCCCGCAGCCTTCTCAGACTGACAAACAGATCAAAGAACTGTGTGAACTCCCGTCGCAATCAATATCAAAGCCGTGCAGGCAGACTATGTTGGCTTCGTGAACCACATTGTTCTCTAAAATCGGACGCCCTAGATGGGAGGCCGACATGCCCTCAGCTATCCAGTACCATGTCCAGATGGCCGGACTTACCAACTAGTTGCGACACGAACCGTCTTTCTCAGCTAGGAATCCGAGGATCCCTTGTTCCGTCTTGGGCTGGATGTCATTAAAAGGACATACTCCCAATATCACACCCTAGTTAACACGATCACCCAACCTAAACCCATATACTTAATAGTTTTCATGAGTTGTTGGCATCAAAACGGCGCACCTAGAGCTAATTGGGTTTATTCTAGTTCTAGAATAAACAGCCATTCTTATCTACCTACATATTCACTCCTTAAATCCAGATGTAAACTTAAATCCAAAAATTAATTATTCACTTTATTCATTTCTTAGCCAAGTTTAAAATTATTTGTTCGCAGAAAATAATATATACACATATAAAAAAGACATCTAAAGGAAAGAAAACAAAGAATAATTTACATCTGGATTTAAGTTTTAAACTACTGAATAATATGGCCGTTAATAAAAGTTTTTTTTTTAATCATCGCGATCATCTGGGATTTTTTATGACGTGTACAATGGACTCTCCCATACACTTTCCCGAAAAAATTGGAACGAATTTTATGGTTTATTTGTCTTTTTCATGCTTAGTTTGACTGGACTTAAAGGTCCCAGGCTGTGCATGTTAACTAAAGAATTCTCTAGATCTAAAGTAGGGCTGAGTATAAGAGACGCTTCTTTTTAAACAAATAAGATTTACTTTGCTACGCTTTTACCAAACATTTTAAGATTATTTGCTCTTAATTACCCTTATAGAGCGTATAAGTTTAAGATGGAAGAGTAAATACGAAGATTAAATGCCAATATAGACAATACGGGAGGCACGGGCGGCGTTTCTAATGACTTTTTTCCTTCTTATATTATAAAATTATAATTTATGGTGCACGCGAAAAGGGAAGATTAACACCAAAGGGTCACACGAAGCTAATCCTATTAAAATCAATTTAGAACAGTATGCAAACAAAAGAACAGACTCTGCTAATGATTTTATTTTATTTTCTTATAACAGGCAATCGCTATAGTTGTTCAACGCGACCGGGCACCAATGCTTGATCTAGTTGCCAAAGCAATAAAAATAGTATTCCCCAACCAGTCAGCTATTCTCAAAATAAAGTTTATGGATCTTTTTTTTCGTGGATTCTACATAGATTGCTCGTCGGAAGAATTTGCAGCGAAGGCACTTTGCACTGCTTTTTATACTGGAGAAGTCAAACAAGCTAAGCAAGTAAATGATACGCATTTTCTATTCTCGTTCTTGGGAGGGGTGAGTACCTATGTATATAAATTGCTTTTTTTAATTAAAACAAAAAACGTTTTCTTTTTTAAGGCAAATTACAGTGATGCAGGTCGCTTCACAGTTTGTCGGGGTGTAAAAAACGTGCACAAATTAGGTAAAGTCATTCGATTTGCAGATGAACCCGAAATGGACAATTGGGCGGGAGATGAATGTAATCAATATATCGGAACAGATTCGACAGTTTTTCCGCCATTCATGTCCAAAGAGGACGGATTGTGGGCTTTTACTCCGGATCTTTGTAGATCTTTAGGAGCTGTTTATCATTCGAAATCAAAATACGCCGGAATGCCTGCAGTTAGGTATTTTCTTGATTTAGGTGACATAAAGGTGAGATTTTTTTTTTTTTTATTTGGCACTCATTGTTGTTATGAGTATTAACTCCTTAGGCTGATCCAAATCTTCATTGTTTTTGTGATGATCCAGAAGATATTAGTACGTGTCCGCTAAAAGGAACAATGAGTTTATTTGCTTGCGTCGGTGGACCACTAATTGCTTCAATGCCACACTTTTTCCACGGAGATCCGAGCCTTTTAGAAAATGTAAACGGCCTCAATCCCAATGAAGAAGATCACGCAGTTTTTATTGATTTTGAGATTGTAAGAATACATGTGGAAAAGATTCATTCACTCATTTGTTTTTCTTATAGACGTCTGGAACGCCATTTCAGGCAGCAAAACGTTTGCAGTTTAATTTGGACGTTGAACCAGTTCCAAAAATTGAGCCAATGAAAGATGTCAAGGAGCTTGTGATGCCTTTATTTTGGATACAAGAAAGTGTAGCTTTGAATAAAACCTGGACGAACATGCTGAAGTATACTTTGTTTCTGTAAGAATGATTTTTTTTTTTTTGATTTTGAATGATTTTAATTATTAAAATTTATTTTTTCCAGTGGTTTAAAAATTAATTCTACAATACGCTGGACAAGTCTAAGCGTTGGTTTGTTAGGACTTTTATTTAGTGGTTATCATTTTTATAAAAAGTCTGAGATCATCGACATAACATTGCCAGTTAAGACATCACCAGAGACTACAACGGTGGTACCAATCAAACAAATTCAACAAGATAGTCCACACACGCAAAATAAGCGCGAACATGGAGAAAAGTTTTAACATTTAAATAGAAATATATAGACTTTATGTTAAATGCACGTAAAATATTTTATGAAATGAAATAAATTTTGTTATGTCCGGTTCAAAAAAGCACGTTTAATCGAAGTTTGACTTGAAAGAAAGTAAAACTAAATTCAATTAAACAGTTTAAATTGCTTTCCAAAAAGATCAATTTATTGAGACTGTAAAATTAAATAAATTGTGTTATTTAGTGACAATCAGGAAGTAAATAAGCTTAAACGTATATTCATAAACTCAGCTTCAACGCACATTATATTCATGCCCAGTTTCACAGTGAGAGTTTAAATCTAAACGAAGGTTTAAACTTTTCGTTTAATTTGTTCGGATTCACATCGAAAATTTAATCTCACCGTTGGCTAAGCTCTGTGTTATGAAATTTGTTTTGAAATGTCAAATCATTGTTGTGAAAATAAAATAAATCGTGAATTATTGTGAAATTTGGATTTTTATCAAATTAATTAAATCCAAATTTAAAAATTTAAGTGAAAAATATTAAAATATCATGTGCCAGAATTTACATCAAAATAATGTTGTCTGTGTGTTTTAACATTTTAAACAAAACGGCGGCGTTTAAACTACGAAAAGAAATCGTTTAACTTAAATGAAAAGTTAAACTCCTATCTGTGTTAAACGATAACTGTGAAACCGAAAAATTGCAAAATGGTAGTTTAAACTGAAAATAGAGTTTAAAGTTTTTAGTCACTGTGAAACATCCGTAATTTTTATTTGGTTTAAAATATGTTTGTCTTAAAATATAAGAAGTTTATGTACTTAGTGAAAAGCTTGCAATAAGGTGAGGACATTATTATCATAATTTGTAAAATTTATAACTATATGCAACACTATAGAAAATATAATAGGGCTGAAAGCTTTATGGAGCGTTCATAAATGACTCGCGATGACTCGTAGGAAATCTGGAAGTATCACAAGACTAAAGGTTTTCATTAATATTTTTTTCTGTAACCTACATATTCTAACAATTGCTTTCGCATGCTTTTTATATTACTAATGTCCAGTTTCACATTAGTTCGGCTGTTTAGCCGAAACGCGTCATCAATAAAATTTTATATAAGCAAGACTATAAGGCGTTTTTATTGACTTATTTCTTAATTCAATTACAGTCTTGTTGGCCGAACTTCTTTATTTAATAAGAATTCTAGTTAACGGAGTTATAAAATTTATTGGCATTTTAGCTTAAAATGGTTTGCACCAACATAGAGATTTGAATTTTTAAAAATGAGGAAACTTGATGCCAACCCCGTATTTTTATTCACCACTCATGGCTCTTTTTCACTAGAGCAAGCGAGAGGAGAGCATATCAATCGAAAAATTTCAACGTTCTCTTTGGCTTGCAATTTTAAGACGCCTTTAAAATTTATTTGGAACAAAATGGGACTTTAGTTTATTGGCCCTTTTAAAAATGAAAATGGTTGGTGAAATTGAAAAATGTCATTTTAAAATTTAACAACCCAATAAATATTTAAAAGTGTTTGGAGAAACTGGCCATAAATTTGGTTTTCTTTAACGAAACAGGATCGTCCAAGGTATGTGGTCATGCTGGTTCGTGACTTCATAAAGACAATGGCGCAAAATTATAGTCAATTTAACTTGAAACTAAAAGAAATTTAATGTGAAACTTGGTTAAAAATAAGTTTTTCCGTATTATAAACAGTATAAAGCATACATTTTCATAATGAAGTTGTCTAACTTTAAAAATAGCAAATCTTCGCACTATATTTTTAATGCAACACATTAATTGTCATTCTCTGAGAGAATGACAGCTCACTCTCTTGAAATCGCTTTTGTGGAACGTAACGTAACAATGCATACATTCATCAGCCAGCAACCCCTTTCAGTGGAATAAATAACTAGAAATGCGCAGGACGCTAGCGGACGTGATAAAAAATAACATCCGAGTGGCCGTTTTTCCCAAAAATATATACGGATGTTATTTCACAGGCCTAGCGTGCATTGCATACATATGTGCAGGCCAAATCTTTTAAAACAGCTATTCATTTATTTATTTGCAAAGAGTATACAGTATTTTAAGATATAGAAGGTACCTTTGTTAAAAACAGTGCAATTCTCTTAACTCTAGATTCATTTCAAATTGATACTTTTCTTCACCTGTGCTTTGGCTTTTTTTTTGTAAAAATATTAATATGCCATATTGTAGAACTGCAAATTTGCAACAAAAAACAAACTATGACTTAATACATTTGACTTACCGCTTACCGTTAAGTAGTTATGGCTGTTTCGAGGTTGCCTATTTTTTAAATTGGTTTAAAATTTAGTCTTTGTTTTCGGCTTTTGAAGTGCAGTTATAATTTTCATGTATTCCTAGAACCCACAGAAAGATTAAATCGATGTATCAGATTTTTAAAACCTTAACAGCCTTCAACTCCTCCTGGAGGCAACAAGATCCTTCCATCTGTCCCGATTCGCCGCAACAGCCCTTAGCTGTAGCCATGGCTGAATTCCTTGAGACTGAGCTTCTTTAACTACAGATGACCTCCAAGTTGTTTTTGGCCTTCCGACGCGTCTACTTCCCTGAGGATTCCATTCGAATGATTGTTTAGCTATATTGTCGTCAGGTTTTCTCAGTGTATGACCTATCCAACGCCACTTCCGTTGCATGATATCCGCATCCAATTTTTTCTGCCCGGTCCTGTTCCAAAGTTCCACGTTCGATATGGTTTGTGGCCACCGGATCTTTAAAATGTACCGCAGAAAACGGTTTACGAAGGCCTGCAGTCTCCTCGAGATGTTGGCAGAGCATTTCCGTGTTTCGGAAGCATATAGCAGCATAGATTTAACGTTGGATTCGAAGAGTTCCATCTTGGTGCGAAGCGATATTTTACCTGGAGTTCCACACAAAAGAAAGGATTCCAAATGAAACACGGGCTTTGCTTATTGTATGGTTAACATCCAGGTTGGTTCCGCCATCGCCATCGAGTGCTAAATAACTGCCCAGACAATTAAACTGCGTAACCTCCTCTATGGTTCCCTGCCTCAGAATAATTTGTTGCGTGCTGTGGCCCCTGGTCATTATTTTGGTCTTGTTAGCATTGATCTTTAAGCCAGCCACTTCTCCATTGAGTTGCAGCAACTGACAAATTTGATTTAAACCGGCCGTGTTGTTTGCCATGAGACATAATCTATAATCAGCATAATCTATGTGACTTAGTTTGTCAAATGGTCTCCATTGGATACCATGCCTTTCATTTGTACCCACCGTAGCAGTCATCACATCGTCAATTGCCAGCAAAAATAGAATAGGTGACAAGACATCTCATTGTCTCACTCCTTGGCGCACATCAAAGGAGTCGGAGAGCTGTCCGTTGTGTAAAACGAAACACCATGCCTCGTTGTAGGACTCTTTTATAACAGCGGCAATTTTCTCAAAGACACCTCTCGCAATAAGCGATCTCCAGATGCATTCACGATCTACCCGATCGAACGCCTTTTCAAAGTCTACAAACATAAGATACAGCGGTGACTGATACTCAGACGATTGTTCAACGATTATTCGCAAGGTGTTGATGTGGTCCACGCACGATCGACCACTGCGAAAACCCGCTTGATGTCTGCTGAGAGTAGATTAAATCCTGGACTTGATCCTCTAGAAAATTATGGTTGCCATTAACTTCGGAAAAACAGACAATAACACTCCAATTATTGCAGTTTTTGAAATTTCCTTTCTTCGGCAGCTTTACAATAACTCCATCCTTCCAGTCTCTTGGATAAGTTTCCGTTTCCCAAACAGCCTGTACTAGCTGAAGCAAAATACCGGAAGCTGCTTCAGGATCTACTTTAGAACAGCCCTATTAGATAATCAAAAATGCTTATCTCGTTTCTAACTCATGATTTAACTACCTACACCATGGAATAAAAGATATTTCACGAGTTAAAATTTCTTATTAATAAAACAAAATAAATCATGGAATAGTTAGAGTACATTCGTTCAGAAAATCTAAAGCAGTTCTATTACAATTTTATGGTCTCAAAGCATGTTTCCACCTGAAGAACGTTAAGTGTTTCCACGTAAATATTTCTCAGCATTTTGTTTCTCTCTTTGTATTTTGTATTTTCAAAATGCTGATAAATTAAGTTTTGAATGAACAGAAGTTTTGAACAGACAGATGAATGGAAAAAAGGAAGTACAAAATAATAATTTTCTTTTTTGAAAAGGTTAAATTTTAAATTTTCACCGTAAGTTAAAAATTTTTCAATGATTTTAAGGTACAAACTTAATCCATCTTTGTTTCAGCAATCACTGAACCAAAATATCAAGACCAACTTAGCACAAGTCTTTCGAAGCTGCAAACTTATTTTACATTGAATTTTACCTAACAAAATTTTGTTTGTTTTGATTAACTGGCCTATAAAAACAAAAATCGTAATTTTGTTTTTAAATTGCTTAATTTTCTAATCAACCAAAGCTATACTGGATACCAAATTTAAAAGTACCCACACAAAAATTTTAGAAGAAATAAACTCACGCAGGAACGAAAAAAAAACAGCGTGGTCGTTGGAAAATGAGTTTTTTTGCAAAGGAACGAATGGACGAACAAAAGAGATGTCAAGCATTTTCACAAATAATTTCTGGACTAAACCAACATCAATTCAAAGAGAATGAATTTTAAACTAAGTCTTTAAAATATGCACTTTCATTCTTGTGTTGCGAACTGTAATACAAGGTGACTGCATTTGCAAAGAACTTTCAAGCTGTATTCGCCTTCCACATACGATCCACATTCGAACGAATCAAATGTTCGCGCGCGACCACCGTCATACATAACCTCATCTTTATTTTATTTGTTTTAATATGTGGTTGATGATGCTCATTCACATGGTCAGAACTCGATGCGGGTACCCACGTAGCAGAATGCTCATAGGAACATCAGACTTTTGTAAGGAGTGCAAGATTGGAGAAGTTGAAGAGGACTGAGTTCACTTTCTCACTTTAAAATCATCCGAAACGAATTTTAAACAAACTAATATTTGTAACTCAAAATTTGTTTTATCAATAGTAGATAGATATTTAAAGCTGATAGATTTATAAGTTATACATCTAATTTTACTAATTGGAAGAAAATTTTCAGTCACTTAAAAAAGCTCAACTTAAACTAATTGCCACATTTAACAATTTATGCAATAATGACGACATGCATAAACTACAATCGTAAGAATAACAAAAAAGTTGGTGACACCCTCTTATAATATACAAGTCTCGATTATCTCGACGACACAAAGTGTTGATTCTCGAACATTCAGTATTACATATGTATTTCAAAGTCAAGCTAAACAATTAAAATATTTGTCCCATCACATGGATGTTTATTTATTTTAAAATAATTTATCTATATACAACACAATAATTGTATGTAATTATACGATTGCATTCTTCAATACAAAAACAAAACAAGATCGTTCTCATTTTGTTGGTATCACTTCGGATTCAATTCAATCTGCTCAAAAAAGTAGGGAAGACAGGCCTTAATTTAAAAATTAAACGACAAATAGAATCAGCATTGAAAGTTTTTTTTGCTAGGCAATGTGATATTACTACTTACATTAGATTGATTTGTATTCACATTTGGCAAATAGCTTGTCAAAACAATGAATACAGAGTTATGAAAACGTTTAAAGTGGACAATATACAGTGAAAGCTCTCATAAGACGCTCACTGTCGCCGAATAATTGTCCTGTTATCTTTTTTTGTATTATTGTTTATAAGAAACTTTTTTATTTGAAATGTGTAAAAAAATTGTGCGCATCCATTTAAAGGAGTGTCCGTTTATAAGAACGCATTTTGTATGGGAAGTAAGGTAAAACATTTCACTGTCCAATGTAACATTTTTGATACACATCACACAATTTGTACCTGTTTCTTCACGTCCACATATACAAGACAAAATATATTTTGTGCAACTGTCCAATGTATGATTTTGAATACACATCGCACAATATGTACCTGGTTCCCTACGTCCAATGTATCATTTTTGATACAAAATGTATTGCAAAAATGTATTGGAATTAGGACGTGGGTGACGTGTTTTTGTAACTTTATATAGGGACAGTGAAGCGTCTTGTATAAATTTATCAAAAATTATACATTGGACGTGGAGAATCAGGTCCAAATTTTATGTCTGTGCTTTGGCTACCAGATCCGTAAACAGTCGTTCGTAGTTGTTCGTAGAAAAAGCGATTTCTTCGTTCTGATTTCTTTTGATGTCTGAGCTGTTTTCAGTTTTTCATTATGCGAAAATATTTATATGAGATTTGGATATTCCTATTAATAGCTGTCGGATTAACGAAAATTCATATCAGGTTCATCTAAATTGCAGTTTTTTTTATTTCTATTGGTGTTTAATTGATCACATTCACTGATAAATCTGTGTAATTATCAGCAATTATTCAGCGTGAACACAATTGTCCAAAATTATGGTCCCCTTCTATTATGTAAGTTTAGCAGAGACTAAGCACAGTATGCTAACTTAACTTTCATATGATAACTTTGTATTAATTTATAAACACTATAGTTACTAATTTTCCAGAACTAACTTCCAGTGACAGATTTCGTTGTTGCATTTAAGCAGTGTTTTGTGTGATTTCATTATCTATCGTACCTGTAACTCCTCCAAAAAATTTAAAGGGTTGTGTTCAAAAGGTAACATGGATATTTACTTTGAAATTAAAGAATGCTTTATGCAATCCAAAATATAATAAAACTTAAGTCAAGTACCCTTTAAAATTCTCTTTAGGTTAGTGTTGCCATTACTGTAATTTGCTCAACTATTTTTATTTCATGAATTTATTTCTCTCATCTCTTTCTAGAGCAACGCTCAATTTCATCTTTAATTTATCTACTGTAGGCCCCTTTTCATCATAAGTTGCAAAATAATTCCATATTATACCTTTTTTATTTTTTCCTGATCTGTTTTAGAATAAATGCTGACACCATCCAAACATTCCAAAACATTCAAACAGCTGGAAATGTGTTCTTAATTTAACGGAAAGGACAATAAAAAAAAACGTTAAAACCGAAAAAGAAAATAATTTTTAATCGGTTTTAATGGTGTTTACTCACCTTAATATAGTTAGTTCTAATTAAAAGAAATGCTACTTAAAATGATTCCAGCAGCTTCAGGCCACACTATTATGTAGCTAACTGTAAATGACGTTTGAAACTTGCTGCCACGTCTTCCCTACCTCACCATCATCAGCGTTGGGTCCCTTATTTTAGAATGCGGTTTTCCAGCTCAAATCATAATAAAGTGACCTAATGTCCTAATCAATCGGTACAATTTCTTGTAATGTAACGCTTATTTATATAAATTTGTTATTTTAACTTTAGCCTTTGAGAGATATGTCTCGAAATATATCATGTTCGAATAATGAATGAAATCAGATTTTTTTTTTGATTTTCGCTTCTTTCAACATGTTTTCGTTTCTTTAAAAGTAAAGATAGCTCAAAAGCCCGAAAAAGTTTTCCTAAATACACATTTTGTGAGTGTATACAGACACAAACCACGAAGAGCAACAACAAATTTTGGTCGACGTTAGTCTGGTGATACGGTATACAAGAGAATCTGACCAAACACTATCCGCGCTGCGCAGAAGAATTTACTTAATCAAACAAACAGTAGAAAAAAGAAATAACATCTGCGGTTAGTCTCTTATAAAACGTAGTTTCAATATTGGCCCCTATTGCGATTGTCAATTGCTGATCGATAATCGATAACAAGCGATCAACGATCGCTAAATTGAGAAATTGGTATTGCGAGTGTCGATCATGATCGATACTTGTCGATTTTGCGATCGCTTGTTGTCGACGCCATTTTCATGATCGTTGCGGTGTTTGATAGTTGTGAAACAGTTCGTTGCAGACAAAATTAGTGTTTTTTGATAAAAATAAAAGTGTATTTTATATTTTTTTTATATAAAATTCAGGGCTAAACAAGTTTCAACAAAAAAGCAGTGAGAAGTTTTGGTAAATTTTATGGAAGAAAATAAAGAAATCGCTACAGGAGTTTGTACCAAAAAAAAATATGATACATGGATCATACATCATACACGGAATAGACTATAATATGCATGTTGTATTTCTTTATGTGTGAGCCATCAATGCAACCAATAACACCAGGGAATCCAAACATTTTATAGAAATACAAAATCTTAATGCAATGTACAATTTTATGATGTTAGGAACTGATGAATTTCGTATGGCAGCTCTTACTTTTGCATTAATTTTGGAAAGCAAGTCTCTAAAAGCTGGTTTAGTTAATCGAAAATAATTTTTAAAGCTACGAAAAAAGGTGAATAACAAGAATCCCAAAGTTTATCATCCTGCTCTAAGGGATTGGAAGCATCTCTTATTTTCCTTCGTCTTCAGATAGTTTCTAAAACCTAACTCCTTGCGTTTTCCTCTTCAGATTCAGAAACACATACATCAATTGTATCCATTTTTGTTTTACTTTTCTAATTTTGTTCAAAAATACACTATTTTATGGAAAATCTTCTCTAAATAAACAAAAAACAATCTGAAAAAATTACTTCTGTCAAACGTCAAAGTATGAATAATTCACAATAGATACTTTTTCATTCACAATAATTCAAGTACTAGTCGATCAAGTTACACAATACCGATTGTGCGATCGATCGACGCACGGTGTTGGTCGTTGTTTTTGCGATCGCTGATCGACAACCGCAATAGGGGCCATTATTTCGGTGAAATTTAGTAAATTGAAGATAATTTCGAAAAAGCGTAGTTTGGAAAGTGATTGGTCAATTTCGTTAAGTTCGAACGTAGCTTTCGATTCCAGGAGGAAATAGGCCCAATTTAAGTTCTTGTTATGTATATCTGGTAATCGGGCACTCACCACTCAATATCAATTGTTGAATTGTTATTAATTCAATGACAACCAGAAAAAATTAACAAAATCATCGTAATAACTTTCCAGTTGAAGAAGTCAAAGAAATGCTAGAGGCCGTTTCCTTAACTAGAAATGCTGGCTTTTAAATGTCGTCGCCCACCATGGATGCCTTTCATAAATGTGTACAGAAAGAGCTCTGTTGAGACTTAGAACAGTTCGGCGGTGCATTAAGAAAGCAACAAGCGGTGTCTATCATATACATTTTTTGGATTAGACACAGGCACACAGTAGGTACTCATCACTCTTGGATCGTTATTAACATTGTAAACGTATGCTTCAGATTCTATGCCCGCACAATAGGTACCGTTGGGCTTCGCCCTGCACTCTGTAATGATGTGGTGGTTCAGTTTATTGATATGCCGCACATCACACCGAATACAAGCTATGCAGCATGTATATACCTACTATTATAAACGTGGTGGCTCAACTCAATGCAAATTAATGTGATGATGTGCACTTTACTGATGATAGCTTCTAGTTGAATCAATTAAAAGAAGTGAAGTAATCAAAATAGTCAGCTGAGGTTTTGATTGTTGGATTGAATATTTATCGAAATAGTTGATGCCTGTGGAGCGACAGTTAATGCCGGTAACCCTAACGACAAATACTGTAAATAACGCACCCATTGTTGTTCGTGAATCATTTAAAAAAAACAAAAAAAAACCTGCGATACGATACAACACAATAACTGAAAGTGATTAATTCACGTTGACAGTGATTGGTAGGTATATTTGCAACGTCGTTGTACATAATTGAACACCTTCTTTAGACATCGCTTCCAAGTTGCTAAATTTTGAACAGTTCTCTCACTAAAAATTTTTCGGATTCATTTTGTAAAACGAAAACCATAAAGGTGATTTGAACATTTTGAAAATCTAAAAAAATTAAATATTATGTATAGATATTTATTTGTTTCTTTTTTTCTTATTTCTTTTTCTTATTTCTTTTTTATTAAAAAGTTAATTTACAACAATGCAAGAATTTAATATAATGCACTTAAATAAACAAAAATGGAAGCCCTTCTTTTCATTATATTTTTACCCGTTGAATTCAAACCCTTTCGGTTCATCAGTATAAAAGTTAAATTTCTCTAAAAATCTTTAGGAATAGTTATTATAATTAAGTATTATACATTTTCGAAAAGCTAGTACAATGAGCTGTTAATTGAGTTATAAAATAAGTGAAAAGAAAAGTATTCTGCAAGTTCATTGAAACGTTTTATAGTTACCGACGCTTCCCAACACATAACATTTATTTACCTTCAAAAGAATTATGTGATAAAACGTGCATTCTCCCAAGTTATCGAAAAAAATAATGATAATATTTGTAAGAAAACGGCACTTTATGATGCAATATTTCTTAAAAATTAAATTTAAAGACAAAAAATTATTTTTTTTTGTTTTCAAAATTGTGACTTTAAATTTATGTATCTATAGAGTAAAACAACTATTGTTAAACATTTTATTGAATATTAGAGTTTCAGTTCTAAAAAAATGTTTATAACATTATCGTATGTGCTTTCCTTGATTAAAGTTAATTATTTGAAAATTGCCTACACGAGGGGTGATAGACCCTCCCTTTTGTAGGATTTTTTGCTTGCCTTGATTCGATCTACTCGCTAGCTACCTTTTTTGTATTTATTTGGAATATTTTTTTTTTTTTTTTTAATTTTATAACATTTTGATTACAGACGTCTTTTATTCTTATTTTCATTTGTCCGAAATCTAAATAATCTATCTTAAATAACAAAGAAGATTTTGATTCAAAGCAGACCCATATTTTCTAGTCGAACCATTATACCAAAATCGATTTTTGGTATAATTTTTTGACTTATGTCCCACTTTGATGGGACATAAGTCCAAAATCGAATTTTGGAATTATGTCCCACCAAAGTGAGACAAATTTTATTTCTGAAGTGAGACATAAGTTCAAAATTTTAATACCAACTTGCACCCACACAAACTCGCACCCACCCCGAATCTTATAAGTGTCGAGGGGTGTTGCAGTGAGGCAGCATGCCCCCCCTTACTAATCTCAATTGTTTGGAAATACAGGTGGGCCACCCAGGTACTGTGACTCCTCGGGACATAAGTCCAAAATTCTTTTGTTTGGACTTGTGTCCCAATTTGGTTGGACATTATTCCAAAATTCGATTCAAAATCTTAATTTTGTTCAATACCAAACTTGAACCCACCCAAACTCGCACACACCCCAAATCCAATAGTGGGCCAGACAGGGGATTTGCAGGGGGACAACATGCCCCTCTTACCAATCTCAACTTTTTGTGACACAAGTTGGTCACCCAGGTAATGTGACTCTTCAAGACATATGTAAGTCCAAAATTCCCCGTTTGGTAGGACATAATACCAAAATTCGATTTTGAACATATTTTGGGACATAAGTAAAATAAACGAAGCATTTTGGACTTATGTCTCTGCGCCATCAAACCAGGGCGAAAAGCAAATTTTGATGTAAAGGTCACAAAACCTTTAAAATTGAAAATAATAATAACAACACAAAAAATAAAAATAAAATCGACTTCTCTTTGACATGATCCAACTTTTTTGAACAACAATTTCGAAACAAAGTTTTATATAGGCAAAAACTGTCTCCAACTTTGATGTTAACATTTTTTAATGTAATATGAAAAACAAAAAAAGATTCGAACAAAACAAGTAAAGGTTTGATTTTTGTGTTTATCTTTAACTTATTAAATATATAAGCCACCCTAAAAGATTGTAAAAGAGTGTAAAAAAGATAAACAATTAAAAAATAAAATTAATTGTTTATCATATCGACTTGGGCTCTAAGTGCTTCTGGTATATTTAATGCAACAAAGGAATGTTGAATCAAGCCAGTAAACATCGAAGGAACTTAACATGTTCTAAGCTCAGTTGTCAACTTGTACTACAATTTGTTTCTCATTTCATCTTCTCTCGGCTTTACAACCATATTATATTTTATTTCAAATAACGAAAGTGTTTTATTAGTTTAGCAAACTCACTTAACTCAACCTCGTTCATGTTCATTAACTAAATATGTGTTTGCCCTCATTAGTTACACATGAAGCGACATACCTAACAGAAAAGCATGACAACTGATATTGTCATAACTGCTCATCATCATCATTTGTACACAAGAGAAATATTTTCATTATTCAAAAACATAATGTTAACAGTGAATAATTTTTCACAATAAACAACCCCTCCAAAGCTACATTACATTTATTTTTCAAAGCAAAATAAAAATTGGAAATCCCATCATCCCAACACAAAAGCGCACCGCAAGCCACGTCTAATCAAATATAGATCTTTATCATTATCTGACAGAATATTTTTTTTTTTTCAAAATTATAATTATAATTTTTTATTTTGCATTCTATACATAGAGGTCAATTAAATTTTTTTTTTCGCTTGTTGAATCGAGATTAAAAAGCTTCCCACAGTCTCAGTAATTTTTTGTTATTCGTCGCAGTGAGAACGCGCACATGAATTAAATTTTAATAATTTTAATATTCGAAAAATGCTATTACTTTCGGTTTTATTTTTGACAATCGTTTCGATATCAAACTGTCAAATAAATTCAATTGTCGAGATAAAAATTAACAAAACGTATTGTTCGCATACAAAATGTCACGGAATGAAATTTCCATCGCCGGAAGAGGTTGTGTCTTTTGAACCAGACAAGGATAATAAGCAAACGTCAATTCTATTCGAAGATACAACATTTTCGAACTTTCCACTAAATTTGTTTTTGGCATTTGAAAACTTAACAGAATTGGATATGAGAAACTGTTCGATTAGCCATATGACGTGGGAAAACTATCTTTGGGCGGTAAATTTAAGAGTACTCTTTCTCTCCAACAATTCGCTGACCAATATCGATGAGTTGGTATTTAGTTACGCTTTAAACATGCAGTTTTTATGGATTGAAAATAATCGAGTTCAGACTTTAGTAAGCGAAAGTTTCAAAGGACTTACTCAGCTTAAATACCTGTCTTTATTAGGCAATCGAATATTATATCTACCTGATGGGTTGTTTGATGATCTCCGAAGCTTGGAAGTTGTGATATTGGCCGAGAACAAGATTAAGTATATTCAAGACAATTTGTTCACCAAAAGCCCAGAACTTCTATCAATTGATCTCAAGGATAACCACATCCATAACATTTCTGATGATGCCTTCAAGGGTTTGGAACACATTTTGAACTTAGATATATCAGGGAATAAACCTCTCCGAAGCTTGATCTTAAACGTAGATGCGTCTTATTTCTATGCGAATTCATGTTCACTGCGCCAGCTAAATATCTACGGACGTGTCAACTTCGCAATCATGAATGGAAACCGAATTCTCGAATTGTATTTTTCTCGACCAGAAGCGTTGCAGAGTTTAGATCTTAGAAACAACTCTCTGCAACAGATAGCCTCACTAACACGTGCTGAAAATCTTAAATTCTTAGACCTATCCGATAATCCTAAACTCGAATCACTTCCTGATCCTTGGGGAGTGGTTTCATTGGAAAAACTTCACTTAAGCAATACGGGATTAAAAGAATTTCCTGTCTCAATTCTTGGTCAAAAAGGGACCCCACTTCAGCTGTATTTCCTGAATATTTCTAGTAACTCAATCAAACAAATCGACCCGAAGATTTTCAGTCGTTTGGAAAACATCACAAACTTTTACTTCAACGAAAACAACTGGAACTGCTACCATCTTCGCCTGATAATGGATCTTTTGGTGACTCCAAGACATATGTCTTATAGCAGCGATCCATTCGACTCATTTTTTCCAGGAGAATACATCGAAGGTGTCAAGTGTATGTACCGTTCTTTCGAAAACGAAGACGACAATTCTTCCCCTATAAAGAAGAAATCGTCGAGCGCAATGGAAGAAGTTGAAGAACTCCGAAACGAACTTAAAACAATTGTTCGCTTTTATGAGCGCAAGTTTTCTAAGATATTAGAAACCATAGAAGCTTTAAAAACTAGATTGGATACATTAACAGCGGAGAACGCTACAGTCTGGAAGCATATCACAGTGATAACTTAATTTTTCAACAAAAATTTATATACAGGGTGAGTCATGAGCAATGCGACAAAATGCTAGGGCGTGTAGGTTGCGTTGAGACAAGAAAAAAATCGTATGGGAGGGGGGGGTCTATTCCCCTCCGTTTAGCCGGGAGGGGCAATTTTCGAAAAAACTGACTTAAAATGGGAAAAAAATTATTTAAAATCAACGGCTTCATTCACAATGCTGTGCGATACGTTTTTGAAAAGCCAATAACTTTTTCTTTCATTCTGTGTTTAAATAAATCTATTCTAAGAAATAGTTTTTGAAATATTAATTTTCAAAATCAAAATTTTGAAAAAAAAAATTGAAAAAAAAATTTCAAATTCATTTTTTTCAAAATTTTACGTAATTAAGTGCTAATTTTAATTTCAAAATTCAATGCTGTTATTAATTTTTAGTCGAAAACAGAAAACCAGATGTCAAAATGTATCTTAGTTTTTGAGAAATAAAAAAAAAATTAAAAGTAAAACTAGTAAAATAAGTAAAAAGTTAATTCGTTTTTTTTATTATTTGATTAAAATCGGATGGTATGTAATGAAAAATAAGAAAGGAATAATTCCCTTATTAATAATTGACCTGAGCAGGTTAAATTTGGAAAACCAAAAAAAAAAAGTGTTTTTCTTGGAAAAAAATACTTCTAGTTTTTCTTATTTTCTCAAAAACTAAGATACATTTTGGCATCCGGTTTTCTGTTTTTGACTAAAAATTAATAACAGCATTGAATTTTGAAATTAAAATTAGCACTTAATTACGAAAAATTTTGAAAAAAATGAATTTGAATTTTTTTTTTCAATTTTTTTTTTCAAAATTTTGATTTTGAAAATTAATATTTCAAAAACTATTTCTTAGAATAGATTTATTTAAACACAGAATGAAAGAAAAAGTTATTGGCTTTTCAAAAACGTATCGCACAGCATTGTGAATGAAGCCGTTGATTTTAAATAATTTTTTTCCCATTTTAAGTCAGTTTTTTCGAAAATTGCCCCTCCCGGCTAAACGGAGGGGAATAGACCCCCCCCTCCCATACGATTTTTTTCTTGTTTCAACGCAACCTACACGCCCTAGCATTTTGTCGCATTGCTCATGACTCACCCTGTATAAGAAAAAACATATTTTATGTAATTCTTTCCTTTTTTATAAACAATAAAAGCTTTACTGGTTGTTAATCATGCAAATATTGTATACTTCATATTTTTTGTTTGTCTTGTTGCGCTTCAGTAAGTTTGTGGGGGTTAATAGATGGATTTCTATGGCTGAGAGAGTGTATTCAAGTCGTGCATGACGTCAATATTAGACTGAACACATTGCAGAACTAATATGTATTTCTCAAGTTGTATTTGGTTTAACTTTTTTGAATAACCTTGAACTTGTTAAAATTTAATATAATTTTAAATTGAATAAAGTAATGTGACATTATTAAAATGATTGTATGTGCAAAATACAAAACATTATGACACATATACATATTTAGTTGGTGATGAACAGACTCCAATGCACAGAAAAATAAAAGGAACGACTGGCAAATTGGCAACAAAATTAAATAAAATTTCATTAAAAATAAATTCAATATTTTTTTTTAAATATAAATAAAAATAATGCGAAAAAAATAATTAAATAATTGAATAAGTCGATGTTTACTTAATAATTTTTAAAAACTTTTATCTTTATCTAGAGCCGGAAATGAAGAGTGTGATACACAAAATATGTGAAATTCTCTGCAGCAAAATTCCCTTCAGAACGCAAAATCACTGCTTGGAACCGCAAAATGACACAACCATCGACGGGACAAAGAAACATGGTGGTGGCGCGAAGGAGCGATGAAGCCAAAGCAGTGATGGTGAGCATCAGTTATGAGTAGAGAACTCAATCCAGAAGTCTTCGGTAGGAGGATTGGGAACTGGTAGTCCTCAGGGACAAAAGCCTCGCCAATACGAACACCATCACGCAAAATTCCCTTTTCATCCAAGAAAGTATTAAGTGAATGCAACCGGCTGGCATTAGTTAAACTGGAAGCATTTTGAAGGTTATGTGTATCGTTAGAAAAATATTTACCTTAGTCTATCTGAATCAGCTTGGTTAACGCTTCTTCGAGTTCTTGTGCATCAATAACAAATGATATGGTGCCTTGTCAAGTCCTAGTGCTCTTCGCGCGTTCTCGAATGTCTAAGTTAATGAATGTGCTGCGCACAGCTCCAGCTGTAGAATAGTAGCACATTTTAGAGAAGCAACCTTCGTGCGAGCATTGTGTAGTAGTGAGATATGCTGCTTTTCGTTTCGAAGAATTGTCTTGACATAGATACAAGCTGCATACGCTCAAGCTAGCGTCATAATCACAAACGCCATGAACTATTGTCGGTTCTCCGTTTACTATACCCAGCCACCTTGTAACTCGAAATCGATTAAATTAATGAAGTCCATTGCGAAAAGCCAGCCAAGTTTCAGTCAGAATGGAAGGAAGTGGGGTATCCAAGTTTATACCTGGGGTGGAATTGGTTAAGGTGATTTGTGATAAGTGACAGTCAAAATCTACACTTTCTGTCTTCGTAAGGTGATCATCACAGTGATAGCTAAAAACCAATCACCAAAATATTGTGATAGTCATCTTCTCATGAAATTGACGTTTTATTTTTATTTTTGTGGCAATGTGACTAGAGTTACCACACGCATACAAAACATTAAAAAAATTTCAACGTTTTTTGCAAAATTTAGTCACCAAATCATCAAAAACAACATTTCTTCTACCATATGAGTATACAACAATCGAAAACACTGACAAATTGAACAAAGTTAATTGAGTTGAATTGGTGGATGTGATCACCTTACGCAAAAGGAAAAATCAATTTGATCACAAGTGATGATCAAAAATGTGACAATCAACTATCATCTTACGCGATTCCACACCTGGTGTCCAAAGTGTCTGAATAAAAATCTTACCCGTGATAATGACTGGTGCAGCCATACCTGTAGGATCAAACCGTTGTGCCACGTCACTAAGCACGCGTGTCTTTATCGGAAATTTGTATTTTACTTGCAATTATTGGTATTATATAACCATAGTTAAGCATTTGTCGAAAAAAAAGTTTTGAGAAAAGAATCAAACATAATTAGCTTTATATTTTAACAAAGTTTTAAATTCAAGTTTTAAAGTCAAAGTTTTTAAATTCAAAAAATGATGAATAATATAAAGCCAAAACTGTGTATGTAGAGTTCTTTGCTTGGACAATAAAATAAGTGCGTCTTTTAAAAGTATATATATCAGTACTTTTGTAATGAATATTTTTCTGTTTTATTTCAATTTTCGTCTTATACTTGCTCTAATAGACAGAGTATCTTTAATTATTATCAAACATTTTTTGAATAGGCGCGTGGTATTGACTCTACCAATTTTTGGCACGTTTTTGGGATATGGAATACCATTCCTTCTTAATAACTTCCCACAATTATTTACCATTTGTAAAAATTTTTCTTCCTAATTTTTAATTGAACTCATTTCTCAATCCAATCCATCAGGGGATTGGCTTGGCACGAGACAACAGACATTTCTTTCTCCCAAAACAAACTTTAACTACCACTGTCATATGTTTAGGATGGGTATCCTTCAAAAAGGCAATCCCAGGTCCATTTTTTTCTCAGCAAAAAACAGCATGACATTATCTAAAATGTTCCCAAATCCGCATTTTGTCAAGATGTTTAATAATATGGAATAAGAGACGACACCATATAATTAAAAACAACACTACACAATATATGTATTTCCTCCTCGCTTGTTTATCGTTTGCTCTGCATAGCGAGGGTTGTACGCCTGTTTCAGGTCTGTTCCAACTTGTATGGCAAAAGGCAAATTCTTTTCGGGGCCTCATAATATTAGGCCCGAGCAATGGGACTTTTCTGGCGACTCTTCCCGATTAAAGTGCTGGTTTTTTCTGCGGAATGTGGGTGCAGTAACTTCATTACCAATTTGTGTTCTTATAATTCTGTGCGTATTGAATCAAAATAAAATTAATTCCTTATCACTGCACTTCATAATTGCAATAACGTTATTGTCATTTTCAAAAGGAAAACTGGTTTTTCGTAAAAAAAATGTTTAATCCCCAAACGGCCGGTGTTGCTTTTTGGGTAGGTATGAACGATCATATGGCTGGAAAAAAATACCAATAATAGATAAGAATGGTAGGTAGTACTTTCCAATTGACCAGTTGACTGAAAAAAAGCAATAGAAATTAATTTTATGTGAAATAAAACTCATTTCACAGAAAAAAATTGAAAAAGCTTGGAAAATTGTTCGACAATGACTATCATTATTTTAATATTTTCAATCAATTTGTTCATCGTCGGCCACTGTGTCAAATCGTTTGAATAAAAAACATATTATTTAGGTACACTACTAAAGCATTGACGACCGCATAAGGTTCTAGACATCGGACATCAAACAGATTTCTTATATATGCACTCTCCAAACAAGTCATAGGATCTCCTAAAAATTTCATTTAAATCGATCGAGCCGAAAAAAAAGAGTTCGTCCACCAATATAATTTTGATTGTTATTATATTATGTAAGATTACGCAAAAAAAGTCATATGAATATTTTCAACTAACTGAATTTTAGCTAAAACTCGTGCTACGATGTATCAAAGCATTTTTCAGGATTTTCTTTCATATAGTTTACTTTCTTAGTCGTGAAAAGCGAAAGATCCGTTCTCTAGTTATAAGTGCACATGGCAGTCTCTTTTATATATATGTATTAAAATAGGTTACACTGTTAGAAAAAAAGGCTCAACTTTAGTTCACGGTAAATAAAAATTATAATTCCTTCGAAATTTGGACCCAAATCCTATAATATACCAAGCAAGAGGGTTGCAGGTGTGCAGCATACCCATCTCAACTCTTAGGGGTTCAAGTGGGCCACACACTTATTGTTATTCAAGAAAATTGCTATACAAAAAAAGCTAGGTTAAATCCGATAACCCCCAGTTTCACAGTGAAAGTTTAAACTTGAGTTTAGCTGAACGTTAAACGGAGTTTACATTTTTCTTCTGGTTTCACAGTGAAATCTGTTCATTAGTTCAGTTGAACGTCGTTTAACAAGATTTTATTAAAAGAAGCTGGCAGCATTTTTCGTATTCAACTATCTTTCCTTGTCTTCCCTTACTCTCTTTTAGGCAAAGAACACGTGAAACAAGCAGCAAATATTGTTTGTTGTTGACAAACGTGCTACCGTGAACTAAAGTCGCCCCAAAAAAAATATATTAAAATCATTTCGGGAGGAGCTTTAGCACCTCAAGACCCTCCTGGCTACGTGCCTGCAAACAGCTGACTACGAATATGTGTTTAGGTGTCTTTTGACACCTATCCGGTTTTGGTCGTTTACAAACACATGTTCGTGCACACGAACCTGACCAATTATTATTATATTATAAGATGCATGAAATATGTTATTACCCTTCTCATTACCGACATCAATGATCTAAGCAAGTTACAGAATAAAAACCAATACAAAATATTATGAATATCCTTACAGTGGTTTGATTTTAAATCAAGATTACATAGTAATTAATAGAATTCTGTTTTCAGTCAAAAAGATATATCTACCAACCAGAAAAGTTTAATAAATTTAAATAAGTAATTAGGTAACAATTTTCAATGCTTACCAAAGTTCTTCAAACAATAATCGGAAAATCCTTTTGATGTTCATCTAAGACAATGAGCCAACTCGTGTTAAAATTAAGCTTTTCTAAAATTTACAGAAGCAAAAAAAGGCCAAACAACGGCTGCACCGAAACAATAATTTGCACACTCCGTTGTCCGTTCAGAAAGAAAATTCCAGCGAATCTCCTCTTATTCTCTTGTTGTGTTTTGGATTGTTGATTTTTCAGTTTTCACTAAATTGCATTTCTGATTTTATAGACAAATGAACGATGTACAAGAAAATGCGTTTTAGTTGGAGGCAAATTCCATTAACCTTCCAAAATAATAATGATAAAATACACATTCACTGTCGATCCGAGACCGCGAAAGACAATGGAATTGAATTGCACTTAAGCGAAAAGATAAAAAGATTAAAGAAATAAGCTCTAGCTGACAGACAAAATAAAGAAAACACAATAATACTCAGCTGTTGCGCTTCTTTATTGTGTTGATGGCATTGGTGACTTTTCCTTTTTTGGGGAAATTTTCGGAGAAATTTTTCATTTAGTTTTGCTGAATGCTGATATAGAATTGCACAATAATTTCTATTTTTTTTACTGACACCAAGTCACGCTCGTTGGGTACGAACAATATATAGGTATGTACATATATGTGGATGTTTTCTTATCTAAAACTTTCAACGATGGGACAGGGGCACTGGGCAGTAGAAAGAAAATTTACGAACGAGTAAATTATTATTTTT
This sequence comes from Baccha elongata, assembly GCA_951217065.1. NCBI lineage: Eukaryota > Metazoa > Arthropoda > Insecta > Diptera > Syrphidae > Baccha > Baccha elongata. Next base: position 52,776,347 of record OX578272.1, on the reverse strand, counting down.
GCTGCTGATAAAATTTGATTACAAAAATGGACATATATTATAACTTTTCTTTCGTTACACAGTGAAATTTTGATTTTTTAATAGAATTTTCTTATTTCATTATTTGCTGATGTTGAATTGTCAAAAAAATTTGTTTTATTTTTGTTTCACAGAAACGAAGTTAGGTAGATCGCTGTGTTGTTGGTTAGGATATTTTGTTTGTTTATTAATTAACACTGTTTAATTTTTAAAACAAGAATCTTATTGGATTTTTTTCCGACATAAGATATTTTTTATAAAACGAACAAACAATACGCGAAAAAAAACACAAAAATACCGATCACTCACTTTATTAATTCATTGCTGTGAGACTGTGACAGCTATTTTTCATTCTACGTATAGGAATTTTATGAAACTAAACAGGAATGGCACTATGGCAGACTTTTTTGTATGCAAATGGAAATGGAAATATGGAATTCCAATTCAAGTTCCATATAGAACTAAACGGGAATGACAGATTTTTTTGTATGGAAATGGAAATGGAATTCCAATTCCAGTTCCATGAACCAATGTAAGTTCCCCTTATTTTGTTTGGAATTTTGGATGATGTACAAATGAAGTCGTTCAAAGTTATTGATGGATATTATGGTACATGAACGTGGCGTGCGTTGGTGCGATTTTCTCGACTTCTGCTGGTCGTATAATAATTTATTTTTTTAGTTTTATGAGGAATAATATTTGCTACAATTGTGTGGCTCAAACGTTTATGACAGATCTTTCCCATAAAAAGTAATTGGCACAAAACTATCAAAATATTGGAGATGGAAATCGATTTCAACGATTATCTCACCTCCTGTTGATCTAAACAAAATACAATCTATTTTGTTAGAACTTTAAATTTTCCGACATATCTGTATGTTCAAAATTTCTGTACAACCAAAAAAAACCAAAAAACATCATGACAAAGCTCATATTAGCCGTGTTTTACTATCCCATCTGATCCGGACCGGACTTATTTTAGGGGCTTACTACCCCAATTACGAATATAGTGATTGCGTTCGTCTGAACGGTTTCATCCCACCCTTTTTAGAAAGTCCGAGGCTGATATAGGAAAGATTGGTGGTTTCGTTAATCTAGCACGTGTTCCGTATGACTATGGATCGGTGACTACTTTGCAAACCTTATTTGTTAGGTAGAAATAGGTAAATTAATTAGAACAGTAACGGTGGAACAAACATAAGATACAAAAATACATAAATGTATATATATATGGATATGTGCATTTTGGGCTTTTATATATGTTTGTCCTTACTTTATGTTCAAATATGCACATGTACATGAGCGTCGGTGTATGTCCACTGCTGGTGGCTGTTCTAGTTTTAAGTTATTAATATTTTTAATTAGTAAGTTATACTGTAGCAGCCTTATTTATTAGGATTCCCCATTATCCATCTGCACGGGTGAATAGTAACATTGTCAATAAGCTATTATGCAGCTGTAGATATCCATGCCTATTTTTGGCACTATTCAACCCGCCCAACCCGCGTAATAGCTTATTATGCCACTATTACTTGACCTAAGGTTTTATAAATAAGGTTTTTGCTTACCATAATAAGAACTATGCATTTGCTATTATACGTTTATAAATAAGGCTGATAGTGCATAAAAATTAAATTTTTATGTGAACCCAGTTATGGAATTTCCAAAAACATACATTCAAAAAATAATTAAAATTAAAACTAAACATTTTTTTCAAAAATTTGGAATTCAAATTTGATCAAGTCAATTAGTTCTTTCCATTTAAAATTGGTGGGTTGAAATCCAAAATTACGGAAAAGAAAAAAATTACGGTTATATGGAAAGTACCCCTAGTAGGTCAACAAACAATTTTTTTTACAACCACAAAATAAAAACAATTTGCCTAATTTTTTTTAAAAATCGTTGGAGCCGTATTCAATAAAGTTCCCATTATTTTGTTTGGAATTTTGGATGATGTACAAATGAAGTCGTTCAAAGTTATTGATGGATATTATGGTACATGAACGTGGCGTGCGTTAGTGCGATTTTCTCGACTTCAGCTGGTCGTATAATAATTTATTTTTTTTAGTTTTATGAGGAATAATATTTTCTACAATTGTGTGGCACAAATGTTAATGACAGATCTTTCCCATAAAAAGTAATTGGCACAAAACTATCAAAATATTGGAGATGGAAATCGATTTCAACGATTATCTCGCCTCCCGTTGATCTAAACAAAATACAATCTAAAATATTTTTGGTAGAACTTTAAATTTTCCGACATATCTGTATGTTCAAAATTTCTGTACAACCAAAAATACCTAAAATACATCATGACAAAGCTCATATTAGCCGTATTTTACTATCCTATCTGATCCGGAGCGGACTTATTTTAGGGGCTTACTACCTCAATTACGAATATAGTGATTGCGTTCGTCTGAACGGTTTCATCTCGCCCTTTTTAGATAGTCGGAGGCTGATATAGGAAAGATAGGTGGTTTCGTTAATCTAGCACGTGAGCCATATGACTATGGATCGGTGACTCCTTTGCTATCGAGAATTCGGCTCTGGAAAAGCAGCAGTCTGCGGTTCAGTGGAGCTGCCCCTTCAGGACAGAAAGGACTAAACAATTCTGGTGGTTGGGTCTGGGTGACCACCTTGATATTGATGGTTATGACCAATGTTGTTGCCTTGGCCAACCTTATTTGTTAGGTAGAAATAGGTAAATTAATTAGAACAGTAACGGTGGCACAAACTTAAGATACAAAAATACATAAATGTATATATATATGGATATGTGCATTTGGGGCTTTTATATATGTTTGTACTTATCTATATGTTCATATATGCATATGTACATGAGGGTGTGTGTATGTCCACTGTTGGTGGCTGTTCTAGATTTAAGTTATTAGTATTTTTAATTAGTAAGTTATACTGTAGCAGCCTTATTTATTAGGATTCCCCATTATCCATCTGCACGGGTGAATAGTAACATTGTCGATAAGCTATTATGCAGCTGTAGATATCCATGCCTATTTTTGGCACTATTCAACCCGCCCAACCCGCGTAATAGCTTATTATGCCACTATTACTTGACCTAAGGTTTTATAAATAAGGTTTTTGCTTACCATAATAAGAACTATGCATTCGCTACGTTTATAAATAAGGCTGATAGTGCATAAAAATAAAAATTTTATGTGAACCCAGTTATGGAATTTCCAAAAACATACATTCAAAAAATAATTAAAATTAAAACTAAACATTTTTTCAAAAATTTGGAATTCAAATTTGATCAAGTCAATTAGTTCTTTCCATTTAAAATTTGTGGGTTGAAATCCAAAATTACGGAAAAGAAAAAAATTACGGTTATATGGAAAGTACCCCTAGTCAACAAACAATTTTTTTTACAACCACAAAAAAAAAAACAATTTGCCAAAAACCGACTCTAATTTTTTTTAAAAATCGTTGGAGCCGTATTCAAAAAAAAAAAACAATTTTTTTCATAACCGTTATATGCAAAGTACCATTATTTGTTGAGCTAAAAAAAAAATTAAAAAAAAAGTTTAACATTGAAAAGTTGTACTAATCACAAAAAGTCGCCTATTGCCTAAACGGGTCGTATCTCTAACTCTAGGAACTATCTAATACCTTTGACACACACCTTGTGTAATTTTCGTTGACAGCTCGGTACTAAATAGTGATTGATTCTTTTTATTATGATGCAAAGATGTTAGTTTTGAATGTTTTTTTCGAGGTTTTCTTTTTATTTTGGCACACAATAACCACTAAAAAGACATTAGTTTAATAATTTTTGATCTACCTTTCATTTTTTAATTTTATTTTTGCACGTTCATTTTGCAACAAAATAACCATTTTAACTGATTAATCAGCAATACTGCGATGTTAACATATCGGCAGTCAAGCAGATAATGAACAAAATGGGAAAAAACTTGATTTTGGAATCGGAACAGTACTCACTCTTCCGATGTTTATAATTTGAAGCTGCCTCACGAGAGTACTCACCCCTCACCACTCTCGTCAACGAACTCTCGTGAGTCAGGCATTGTATATACATTTCTATAGTATTTTCATGCTGAATAATCACCTCCTGGCCATCTTGAGAAACGTGCTATAAACACATTTTTAGGTTCGTGCATTTAATAGTTGTCTATTCTGTAACCCTGACAACAGTCGTAAACATATATTATTTTTGTTTTGTTTACGACTCTTGTCAAGAAAATATGGATTTTAGAGCCAATAAAATACATTATATATTATTAATTTGTTTCGTAGACGACTATTGTTAGGGTAACAGAATAGACACTTAGTAAATGTAAGAACCTCCAAATGTGAAGTTAACAACTTTGTTTAGATGGCGCTGCTCCATGGTTGTACTATAGAAATTTATATACAATGAGTCAGGTCTCAAACATGAATGAAAGAATAGGGAATTTTACCATCTTGTCAAAAGAAAAAATTACAGCTCACACTACGCGGATGACAGATTGAAATATGTATCGCTCTTTTTTCAAACTGTCAAACTCAAAATCTTGTAAAAGTTTTTTTTATAAATAATCTATTTTTTTTTGTAAAATTTGAGATTTCCGTGATTTAAAAGTTAAATAATATACTATTCACAATTTTCGCGCACATCATTAAAACGTCCGCTCTTGTTTTCAATCAATTTGTCACCAATGATAAAACAAATTTGCAGCTGTCATCCGCGTACTGCTGATTTTGACACTGCTCTGCGAACGAGAAAGAGATATATCGTTGTTACCTAAAAAGCCCTATACAAGATTACGACACTTTGGCATTTTCACTTTGTTGTTGTTTCACTTGTGACGTAATTTTCACTTGTTACGTAAGCACCTTGCACACTTTGCTTCATAGGTTTGGGTTAAGTCATTACAAAATGCTGCCATTTATTTGTTTTTCTGTTGTGCTTACGTCAGAAGTGATAAAAAAAACAACAACAAAAAGCTGAAAAAAAACCAAGTGTCGTAATCTTGTATTCTTTCATTCATGGGTCTCAAATTTCCCAGTCTAAACACGATCTATGGAACAGATTGATCACAAAGCTGAAAGCGGATAAAGAGAACCGCACCACCACCCGCTAAACCCAATCATGCGCTAAACCCATGAAATTCATCGTATTCAACAGAAAATGACAATAACAATGAATCATAAGGAAGACATAGATAATAAAAGCCCCATAAAAAGTGTTGCTATCAGTAACAAATTTGATTTGTTTCTGTGATAATGGGTGATATCATTGAGTTCATACTCTTAGAGAAATCATGTGTAAGTTTCAAACTTTTCTCGACGGATGTCGTTACTATCGACTTGTTTTTTTTTTTTTTTTTAATGCAAGAGAAATAAAGAAAAACAAATACAAATGTATGCAGAAGAATTTTGTTTTGATAAAGAAGGGAATTTCTGATTTTAAAGTTAGATGAGTTTTCTTGGACTAGGCCGCTAAAGGCTTTAATTTTGAATAATAATTCAGAAAAGTCCATTAATAAAAAAAATTAAAATAAACTGATGCTAAGTCTTCTACTTGGCTGAATATTCTTAATATAAAAAATAAACTTTTTAAATTAATTTTTATATTGGTATACAGAATTGGTATCATTATTTGTTTTACTTCTTTGTAAAATGAGTGGTTTAAGGAAAAAGTACCTACAACTTTATGTCGACTAAACTTAATAAAGCGTTGACTCTCGTTATAAATTTATTTTTTAAACACGACAAATTTTTCAAAACTTTTATTTGTGTGTTTGTGGCAGCACCTACCTGCTCCAGTCATTAATCATGAAGAACCAAGAATTATCAATTATTAATGAAATGCACCTATCTTTTGTGAATATTTTAAAAGATGATTCTGTTTTTATTAATAAGTCACCACAGCAACAATCACAAGCTAGGTTGGAAGTTTTCCTTCTCAAAACGATAAAGTTGTTTAAAAATAGATTCTGTGCCCGATCTTCGGTCTTTATGGGTTAACTTTTTGAGAAGTACTTCGTACAAATTCTACAATTTCTTCAAATAACAATAAATACTGCAACCCTTGCTTTGAAATGAGGATCACAACTAAAATCCTTCGTTTGCATTGCCAGTTTATGAAAAAAGTGTGTACAATTTAATTAGAAAATACAATTTTTAAGTTTCTACCTTGTAAACTTGAAAAATGCCAGTACATAGGTACTGTAAAAAAAAGTTTCTACTAATTTGTTATGCTTTTATGGAATAAAGTATTTACTTGACCAATTCATCCAAAATAAGTTTTACTGTTTTTAATAGTAAATACTTATTTTTCATCATTTACTGAAAAAGTACTTTAAATTTCTCCAGTAAAAGCATTTAATTTGTTTTATGCATGTCACCCAATAATTTGATAATAAAGTGATAATAGGTTTAATTTTTGCTGTCCACTATGTGTTAGTTTATTTAAAAATTGTTTTGTTCAATTCAATTAAGTGTTAATTTATTTAACCACATTTCCCATTATCATCAACTTGTCTTTGGATGTAGGTACGTCCAAGGTTCAAGCAGTTTGCTTGTTTTTACAAAATATTATTAATACGAAAACATCACCATATCTGTTTAATATAAGCTTCGTTTTGAACGGTCTGCCTGAACTTTGAACCTTATAACACACCTCAAATTATTGAAATTCTCTACTTTTTTTTTTTTGTAAGAAAAATTTTAGGTAAAGTTTAGAAAAGCATTATTTTTAAACTTTCGGTTGCTATTATATCGAAAACAAAATTTTTTTTTGCAAAAAGTGTTAAGGTAAGAGTTGTAGCCTAATTTCTTAAAAAAGTCTTAACATTTTTCATCGCACCATCAACCGATGTCGAGAAAAAAAGTATGATTTTTGACAACACTGAAATTTTTTACCATAGTTTTTGGCGCTTTTTGTTTTATTTTTTGTGGTTTTGGCTTAAAGCCTATTTCACCGATAAAAAAAATAAATTCTGCTATTCCAAAGATCTACGAAAAGTAGTTACTACCCAATAGTCTTTATTTTCCAGTTAAGGAATTTTTGTCCCCTTACCAACATGGTTTTGTTAATGTAAAGTCAACTTCTGCAAACTTAAGACTTTTTACATATTTCTGTATAAATTCTGTAGAAAATGGGAAACAAGTTGATGTCCTGCATACTGATTTTATTATGGCGTTTGATCGAGTACATCACAATCTTCTCCTACAAAAAGTTAAAAAGATTGGGTATGAACTTAGCTTTTATAAAAAAAAAAGTTGTTAAAATCGATGGTTGCACCTTAACGCTTGTTATAAACGTCGCGTCGTATCGGGTCTTCCACAAGGGAGTCAATTGGGCTCTCTTCTTTTCATTTTATTCATCTTGGTATTAAAGTACTGTAAGTGTTTAATGTTACGCCGATGATGTAAAACTTTTCCTTTAAACATCTTCAGTTGATTGTGCGCTTTTGCAAATGTTGTGTTATTTGGATTGGTAAAATATAATAAAGCCTATCCTCAAGTCTCAGTACTGTCCCAAGCATAAAATCTTGGACATGTATGTCATGTATACATATACACTTAAGTCTAAAAAAAAGCTAAGCCGACAAATAATTAATAACACAATTATAATTAATATTTTTTAGAATTATTTAATTAATTATAGTTAATTTATAGTTAAAATAAAAAACGAAAATATAACTTTGATATGAAATTGTTAACTAAGTATTTTCTTGGAATACGAACGTAGGCGGCTGTGTCAAAAAAATAAATTAATGTACCAGTTAACAATTTAAAATATCAAAATCAATTTTTTATAACTATTTAGCAATGATTTGATAAATACCAATTAGTTTCCATTAGCTTCGTTGGGAAATTGGGAAAAGTATTAACTTCCCAGTTGTTAAAGTTTGATTGTACAATTGTTAAGTTTCATAATTACTTGTATCTTTGTGGTACACAACACAAACCAATGTCACTTGCTATGTGTCTCTTGTACAATACTTGAACTTTCGTGGTACATTTCCCTGGACTTTCAAAATACGAAGCAAAATTTACAAGTTGTTGTTAATCCATTAACAATCAGTTTGACTGAAATAGTTAGTTATCCTGTCAATATTAATTTGCCACTCACTGCCCTACAAAATCATTCTCCATTTAAACAAAATATCTTCAAAGCCACAAGCTTTTTCAGAAGAATTTGGAGATTACTGGAAATTGGTGCCAAAAGAAGAGTTTCCTGCAATAACTGATATGGTCTTGCAATTTGTATGCAGTTTTGGATCGACGTACGTGTGTTTGTGAAAATCTGATTTTTATAAAAAATAAGTACCGCACATCTTTTACCAGCAAAATATGTATAGGAACTTGGTACTTAAAGATACATCTTATTAGTTGTTAACGTCAGCACCTAATCTGGCACCTGACGTACATATGCAGATGAATTAATAAAACAAAAAAAATGTCAGAAATCACACTGATGCGATAATTACTTGAATTTAAGTTTTTAAGAAGCTTTCATTTTATTACATACATAGTACCATTGAGTTTATACACATAGAGAAATCATGTGTAAGTTTCAAACTTTGCTCGTAGGATGTCGTTACTATTGACTTGTTGGCACGAGTACGATAACTTTGGCGCCAAGAATTGATAACTGTTTTTTGCAGAACAGATCAATACAAGCATTTTTTACTATGGGTGGGGGGGGGGTTTCTATCTCCCTCCGTTTGGGCGGGAGGGGCAATTTTTTGAAAACAGTGCTAAAAATTTAAAACAAATATTAAAAAATAACGGTAATACTTACAACTAAGTTTTATATCTTTTTTTAAAGCCAATACTTTTTTCTATTAGGTGTTTTTCAAATCAAGACTTTAAACTCAAAAATTGCGAAAAAAAGGTAAAAAAAAACTTTAAAATGTGATTTTTCAAAACTGTAAAATAAAATACTACTTTTTTTTATAAAATTCGTTGCTCATATTAATTTTAAATCATAAACTGAAAACAAAATGATTTTATGTTTTCTGGTTTTTGAGAAAATGGAAAATTACTTATTATTTAATAAGTTATTATTATAACAGCATTTTGGCAGAGATGCTGTTTATTTTATTGCTTTGATGAATGAAATTCAAATAAAAAAATGTTTTCCTTGCATAAAATAAGGTTAAAAACACCAGTGGCCCGCCGTTGATTTCAAACGTCAGTTTGGTCCAAGCGCAAGCGTTAAAAAGGTTGGACAGCCTTGTTTTAGATAATCGTGTATCTTGTTCTGCTTGTTCGTTTTGAAGAAAACCTACCACTGTGCTGAAAAAGGCTAATTTCGCAAGACAAAATTGGTTAGCGAACAGACACACTCCGAACGACGCTACCTTGATGCATTGGCTCTTTTGGACGAGGAAATTATAACAATCAACGACGACGCAGGCTTTACAATTTTCCTACCACCGTGGCTAAATGACAACCTCCACCACCAAAATACAAGGACAACCGGATCTGAACAACCCGAGAAGACAACGTATATGTATCCCATTCTTGTATTATTCTACTATATAGCTGTTACCCAGCGAGTTGCTGCCGCAGAAACAAATAAGGGAGAAAGCATTGATTTCGAAAAAGTTACTATAATCATATTGGTCCAACATTTTTCCAAAAGCTCATATATAAGAGTTTTCAAAAAAAGTACTCCAGCGCCATCTTTGGGATAATTAACTTCATAGGCTACTGCCTACAACAAAAGCTATTTGTCAGTGAAAGTCCCGCTAAAAACGGTCCAGTAGTTTCTGATCGGTTCATATATAAAAATATGCGAAAAAAACCACCCGAGCGCCACATTATAATAGCATATGTAATTAAAATAGCATATGTTACACGCTACACCATCAGCTATCTGTCAGTGAAACTCCCGTTAAAATCGGTCCAGTACTTTCTGATCAGTTCATATATACGAATATGCGAAAAAAGCGACCCGAAATCCACCTAGGGAGTAATTAAAATAACCTATTTTACCCGCTACAACATTAGCTATCGGTCAGTGAAAGTCTCATCAAAATTGGTCCAGCCGTTATCGAGATTAGCCGGAACAAACAGACAGACAGACAGACTAAAATTTTGAAAATGTATATATGTTTTGTTATAAGTGCCGTATATGCTTTCATATGCTTCTTGTAAAATATCGTTATTTTGACATTACAAACAGACACTTCATTTTTATTTATGTGTATAGATCTATTTTTTCATTAACAGTTTTATATATATTTTTATTCCTTAAAAAATAACTTGTCATTTTGAGAAGTTAGGCCCCTTATATGCCAACTTAAAAACCCCCATTTTTTATATTTGTAACGTAGAATTAAAGACAAAATTGTAAATATTTATTGTTCAATAAAAATCGTTAAATCGTATCTTGTTCTGATTTGCTGTCTTGAATGTCTTTCTATGTCCCAAACCGTATTCTTCGTAATAAAAATTTAATTTTTTATAATGCTCTTCATACTTCTCATAGAACTAATTATGTATTGAATGAACCACCAAAAATGGATTTTTTGTAATAGTTCCGGACATGATCGGGCAGATATTTTTGTTTTATAGTTTTTAATACAACTCTGTTATTCTACTCAAGTAGAAATATTTCACCCACATTCACACATTTTTTTTTAAATTTGCAAATTGACGAAAAAAAAACCTTAGAAACATAACCTGCCTTTAAAAAAAATGTGGCAGTATGGGTAAAATATTTCTACTCGGGTAAAATAACAGAGTTGTATTAAAAACTATAAAACAAAAATATCTAATATATTACAAAAAATCCATTTTTTCAAAATGTTTGTAAAAAATAATTATATTTTAATGTAAGTTTACTTTGAATCTCAAAAAAAGACTTAACCTCAAGAAAAATAAACTTATTTTGGTATTATATTTAAGAGCATTACCTTAGCTTCAGAAACCGTTAAAATTTTTCACTGCAAATGCAAATTAACGGTTATTTGTGAAAATTGTTTTTTGTGACTTTTGACCAGATTTTGGGGTCTTCTGTGCGGTTGTGGGATTGGACTTTTGTTAATGAAAGCATAAAAACAAAAAAAACATTAATTTAAGTATGGCGGATGCAAGATCAACCGCCAGCCCATTAACCTAAACTAAAAAGTTTTTTTTTTCACTATAAGTGAGGCATATTTGTTAAGTCTGAAAACATTACCTACCAGACACAGATAAGCAATAAGCAATAACCATTAATTTTTAATTTTGACACAAACAAAAAAATCCTAGCGATTTTTTTTCTTTTAATAAAATATTATTGAAAATCCAAAAATTAAATGGGTGTTAGGGTGGCTAATGTTCTATTCACAGTATAAAAAAAAACATATCTGTTTGCTCGAATTGGTAAATACATCTACCTACCAACAGATTTCCACCCCCAAATTATGATGCGTTATCTATCGATTAAAGAACAACCTCACCTCACCCCTTCTTTTCCGCGTTCTACAACGTCTTTCAACTACAGAAAATATAGATAACAATTAAGAAAAACTCACTTGGTCGATGTCAAAATCCCATTCCGGTGATGGAGAACGATCCGCCCTGTCGGGTGGTGGAGTTCCTTGAGCCGGTGAACCATGAGGTTCTTCAGGAATGACGGCAAAACGGCCCCGTTGCAGTATAGGCGATATAGCTCCATAGTTGGCTAGAATACAAATAATAAGAAAACACAAATTAGTTCGTAGTGTTGATTTGTCTTTTCCAATTAACTAACAAAAATTCAAGTGAAACAAGCAACGATTTAAAACAAAATACTTATTTCAGCTAAATTATAACAACTATACGTCCTAATTAATTATTTAATAATACAGCATTACTATGTTTGTTTATGCATAACAAAGTATAATATCTTCAGACAAGCTCTTCCAGCTCTATTTAAATTTCAATTCAATTAGCTAAAGATACATTTCTCAATTGTTAAGATATTCAAGTAAAATCAATCTGATTCGAATACGTATATTTCATTTCACTCAATTGTAAAGAAAAATCAATACCTACCTATAACGGTAAAGATACATGTCTGAATTATAAGCTTTGCAAGCGAAATTAATATTTTCATTCAAACTAATTACTGCTAAAAATGTGAAGCTTCTTGGAAAGGACGTGTATTCTAGTTTTAAGATTAGTTTTAAAATCTTGTGACTAGAGCAGTTCGGCCAGAACACTTCTGCCTTTACAATAGAAAATTAATTTTTTTTTATTTTGAAATGAAACAAAAAAAAAAAAAAAAAACAATAACAAAATTATTGTTTTTGGTTAGTGACGATGTATGAGTGAAAGATTTTCACGAAAACAAAGCTTAGTGGCCTTTACATCATTGCGTTTTGCTCGAGTAGGTATACGGTGGGCTTATCAATAAGATGCCGTACCTACTTAGACGCATGATTTGATTTGGTCGATGGAAGAAACCGTATGAAACAAATTTGAAATTACTGTTGTTAATTATATTTTTGGGAACCTCGTTTAAGGTTATGCACCAACTAAAAAGAAAGATTGCCCGTGGCCAGGCGTTACAAGAAATGAAATAAAAAAATTAAGAATCACCCATAGCCATATACCTACTCGAGCGAAACGCATTCAATGATGTAATGTACAGGCCACTAAGCGTTGTTTTCGTAAAGAATTTTTTGTTTTGTTTAGTATCAGTATAAAATAAAAATAAACGATGTTTATAAAAACATTTTTCAATACAAAGAAGATGACCCCTTTTCCTATGGAGCTTGGACCTAGCGCGTACACTAAAGTACCAAATAAAAGCTAACATTTAGCTCAATCTATCTGCCAAATATTTCCGAATTTTCGAGATAATTAAGGTAGAAGTTGACCTTTGGAAATAGAAAAAATCTGCCTTGATTTTACTGATTTTACTATACATAATTATTAATTGTAACAATTCAACAATATCCACATATGGATATGGATATATCGTTCAACCACCAATTTCACTCAGTCGAGCTTCTTATGCAGTCCTACCTTTATTCTACCTATACTAACAGAGTGATCGGGATTTCATACTTATATTAGATAGGTAAAACTTATTATAATCTACAGTCGTAACCTCATATATGCTAACAGTAGGTTAACATTTGAGTTACTTTCGAAAGTCAATGTCTCAAAAAAAACAGAGGTCAATCGGCTGGGTGATTCGGTTCATTGATGTCAAAATTCTTCATAAATCCGAGGAACGAGGTGAGCTTTCATCGAAAGAATTTGATATGCGGAACTTACAATATGCAGAGAAGCACAAACATCTGTATTTTGGGACGGTGCCATGTCCATATTTAAAAATATGGTCATTCGAAATATGTCATAAGGCCATATTTGTATAAGAATGGCAATTTGTCGCTTTGCCAAAGTGTCATGTGGCCATATCTTTTTGCGACTTTCAGCCATATAATTTCTTATGACGGTCTAAGGCAAAAAGTGAGGTACATATGTATGGGGGGGGGGCGTGCTGCTCCCCTGCAAATTCTTGTTTGACCTACTATATTTGGGTTAGGTGCGAGTTTGGCTTATGCAAAGTTTTTGAATAAAAACCTCTGCATATACCCAAACTCGCATCCACTTCAAGTCCTATAGTAGGCCTGGTAGGGGGGTTGAAATGAAATGAAATGAAAAGTAACATTAGGCCATAATGGCGTTATGACACTTTGTATTAACAAAGAAATATAATAAATAATGATAAAATTTCTATATACTAATATGAAAATTAATTTAAAAAGTTTATTTTTATGACACTTTGGCATTGTGGCAAATTGTCGTAATTACAGATATGGCCCTATGACAGTTTTCGAATGTGTCATTTGGCCATATTTGTAAATATGGCCATATACACGGCGTTATGTCATGGCTGTCATGGCATGTTGCGAAAGGGACTTTCAGTTAACTAGAATAGCAGTATTATAAAACTTACGGCGGTCTTGTATTCCACTCCACACTAACAAGGTTGGTCTCATCCCATAATTGTGAATACAATACGGTTAAGCACTCATATGAGTTGTTTATAATACATTTAGGTTCTTTGCAACTGTTATACAAACATAAAAACTTACACAATATCTAAATGACTTTGGTCTTCTACGCGTGAAAGGTCGTATAGACGCAGATGATACCATTTCAGTACAAAAAAAGACGGCTTATCATAATGCCTAAAGACCGTATATTCAAAGTGACAACGGCACGAATTTTATGGGGGCGAAGAAGCAGATGGCTTTTAACACAATTTTTGATGTCGATGCTATTAAAGTTGAGTTGTCCTTTTCAGCTGTCCAGCAAATCCACATGCTGGCTGCTGGGAGCGTCTGTTTATCTTTAGTTGTTCAAAAGGGTTCTCTCTCGCACGCTCTCCGAAATATAAACGAGAATAGAAACACTTTAGAGCGCTTTGATAGAAGCAGAAAACATCGTTAATAGAAGAACGCTCACATAAAGACTGAAAAAGATGAACCACTGACACCAAACTATTTTCTCTTGGGGGTTTCTAGTTTCAACGCAGTCACCGAGAGCTATAGATAGAAAAGCACTTTGCCTTCGAAGCAATGGAAAATAATCCAGCAACTGAAGGTTTTCGGAGAAGATGGATTAGTGAATACCTTCCCATTCTAACAAGAAGACGTACCTAAATGGTTCCAAAACGTGTCTTCTATTGCTGTTGGACAGCTAGTCCTTTTTTGTGACGTCGACGTTCCAAGTTCGCAGTGGATTCGAGGAAGAATAACACTGACTTTACGATTATAGAGAAGCATTAAAAGGTTTCGTCATGCCGTCTGTCGGTCTGTCTGTGCGAATGTCCGGATTTGCGGCAGCAGTTGTCTGTTCACAGAGCTACATCCTAAACGGTTGGACAGATTTTCTTCAATCTTGGTGTACTTTTTGGTGCTTCCCTAGGGCCTAGACGAAAAATTCGAATTTTTGTTTAACCCCTTCGAATAACGACTACCTCCCAAAGAACAGTTTTAGTTTTTCATTTTATCGAAAACGGCTCTAACGATTATGACAAAACTTTGTGAATAATGTTACGGCCATATTTTCACTCGTTAAATACAGATGTAAAATAAACCCCAAACATTGATTATTTATTTTACTCATTAATAAGTTCTTAGCCAAATTTAATAATAATTGTTCACAGAAAATAATCTATATATATAAAAATAAGTTTGATGACTGTTTGAGCACGCATAGCTTGGTTGTTTATCATACGATTTGGGTGGTTTTTTTGTGAATTATTATTGAACCAACCAGGTAAGCCAAAAATTTAAAATTTTGAAAATTTGGATAGTTTTACGGGAAAAATAACAATGTACGCGCATAATTCAACTGTTTATCATACGATGTGCATGGTAAGTTCTTTGTTGGATTGAACATTTTCAAAATCAGAAAAAATTATTGATTATTCAAAAAATGACGAATGCTTCTATCTGCGAATTCTTTTGGTAAAAGTAACTGGTCTAACTTTGTTCAACAACCTGCGGACTGTATTGACAAGTTGATGGTGTGCTTTGCAACACATTTTGAGAATCCAGCCAGCGGATGAGTTCGCTAGCCAACGACAAGCGATGCAACATTTTCTGCGCCTGCGACTGAAATTCGAACGTTGTTCGCCATTAACATCTGCACATGTTATCCATGGGTTGGGTACAAAATCCCGACTGGACAAAATCCCGACTGAGAATCCCAACTGCTAAAATCCTGACTGCCGAAATACCGACTGCCAAAATCCGACTGAGTAACTACTTTTTTGGTAATGGCAATTTAAAACTGAATTTTTCAATATAAATTAATTGCAAAAATGGGGTAGCATTTATGGTATTCATTATTTTTTCATCAAAATCCTTTCTGTAGTCAGTCCCGCTCACGCAACTTCGTTGCTCCGCTTAGGGTTGGCCAGTTGTCTGGCGGTCGCCTGAGTTCAAAGTTCCCAAACTCAACAGTATCTGGGTCGCCTGTTTCGCTTCTTATTTTCTTCCTTTTCAATTTCTATTTCAAATAATTAGTGCAAAAGCGAAAAAAGGTACGAAAGCGTGCTAAAAGTGCTGAAAATCGGGATTGACACTGCTGTTGATTGAAGACAGTGGCTGGTCATGTGTGTCAGTCTGTTGAGTAAATTAGGAATGCCAGTCCCGAGTCGCTCAATGCACAAAGCCCATTGCCCGACTATGACATAATATGCAAAGACAAAATCTCGAATACCAAAAAAAAGAACAATGAAGATTTCCAGATCAACTTTTGAATTTTTTGGGTCTACCACCTCATAATTTGCAAATTGTAACTTAAGTCAGCTCTGTCATTATAATGTTGCGCTATCTAAACCAACCAAAATTGTGAAAAGGGACACAGCTGACGGTTGCGAAAATAATGAACAAAGTCATCAAAGGAATATAATCAATGCTTAGTTCAAAGGCAAGAAAGTGCTAATGGATTTTACCGATGATACCGACAAGCTTGCCATTCAAGATTAAGCACATTCAGTCTCCCTTTCCACATGAAAACAAGCAAATAGCAAGGCCATTGAAAATGTGTGGATTTAATCTAGAATTTCCTTCATTTTTTTTCTCATGGACAAATATTATACGTAGCCTGTTAGCATATCGGAAAGCCATTTGAATTGTTTGTTTACGGTCGTTACACTGACCTAAAATTTGTGAAATGTTATTATCCACGCATATGAAATATATTGTAATCAATTTCATTCCAAAGTATTTTAATTCTTTCAAAAAACATGCTAGACTTTTGAAAGGGACATTTAATCAATTTTTGGCGGAACGAAGTTCGCTGGGTCAGCTGGTACATATATAAGAAACAAACATTTATAAAGGAAGCAACAAATAAAATATGTATTTTATATGAAAATAAACGAAACCAAAGAATAGTTTACTTCTGGATTTAAGATTTAAAAATATGGCCGTGATGTTAAATCAACTGCATTTCAGGATTTGGCTAAAAATGCACATAACGCAGATTTGCTGTTGACGGTTTTCTCGAATTTGGCCATAAATTAATTAAGGCTTATCCGATTTAATTTAAATTTGGTATCGCATTTAGATTAGACAATCAAAACAAGATGTTATTTAAAGTTTTTGGGCAAAATACGGTTTTATGATAGCCGCACCATAATATATATCTGTTTTCACATTTAGGTAATTTTTCTACATTTTTTGCCTTTCAATATAATATAATAAATTATTTTTTTGCAGTCGCATAGTTAACTAAAGTCCCATTCTAGTGATTTCTACATTTGCATTTTGCTTTAGCTAAACTAAAAGCCTTTATAGAAAATAATTCAAATTAATGTTGGTAAAAATAACTTAAATTTATTTTATGCAACAATGTTTAAAGAATATTTAAATCAGAATTATATTCTTTTCAATTTTGTATACCATAATTATTGCAATTTTATTTATTTATTTTTTGTATTCTCCCAAAGTAAATAATTAAGATAAACTGTAGACGGTTTTATATAAAAAAAATTATATATTTAGTGGCACTGACTATCGCAAGGCCTAGTGACTTAAAACTCTCATCCAATCCTTTTGTGTGAGTTATTAGTTCTACAGGATTGGAGGAATCCGAACGACTATAAGGTGAGATGCACTTTTCAAGACAATGATACTCTTGGATAATTTTTCACTTCCTCGCAAGAGGCAGTGCCCCTGAAAAAACAAGGTGTTCTCGAAGCTGGGCTCTAACCCAGACCTCCGGCGTGATAATCCGACACACTATAACCAATGCTTTATAAAAAATTCTATGTATTAGGTTAATCAAAAATAAAGTTATATGCATGTTAATCTAATCTTAAATCTAAAATTAAATAAACAAAGAACACCACTCACCGGCTGGCATCAAACGAAACCTCCCGAGTGTAGTTTCCGGTGGACCAGTTGCTGCTGATGTGACGCGAAACCGACCACGACGTGCAGCTGCAACTTCATCGTAACCTCCACTACCACCAGGCATTTTGATTATAATTTAACTGGAAAGAGATTAAAGTTTTTATAAGGACTTAGTACATCATATAGTGACATAAGTTGGCTTTATAGAACTGGGCAATTATGATTTAACATTGTGGAAAACCTCGAGGCTTGATGGCTGGATAAAAAATTGAAAATTCTACCGTAACGTTATAAATAAACACGTTTTTGAAAAGGATATATACCTTAATACTATTGTTCGAGAGGCGACCGTAAGATCACCTATCTCATCGCGGCTTTTAGAAAAATGGATACTAACTGAAAGGTTTAGTTTTAACATTTGCAAAACTGATATTCGGATAAACTTTTTCAGGCGAGTTTAGTCAAAAAAATGGCCACTTCCAGTCTCCTTTTTGGGGTCTTGTTCTGTTTCTTTATTCAAAAGCTATATAAATTACATGTTACCATTTTTATTGTTAAAAAAAAGTTTTATTAAATGAACTGTACCAAATAAAAAGTGAAGTTATTTCCAACAAAAAAAAAACGACAATTATTTCTCACCTTACGTTCAAATTATCGCCGCACGAGTCAAGCGCGTACCAGGATTTGGATGAGGGGGAGGACTCATTTAAGAACCACAAATATAAAAAAAAAAATTTTCATCTTAATTAAAAAAGGTGTTTTTAAGCATGTTCACTTACAAATATAAAAAAAGGATTTCACTTGTTTAGCTTTAGTAGATAAAATGGATAATAATAGATAAAAACCGAAAAACAACCAAACATAAAACAAGGGAAGGAATTTAAATACATTTTATATTTTTTTATATATCAAATAAATTTTTCAAAACAATTTGATTTGTATTTTCCTTTGTTAGCACACTAGGATTTTATATTTACGTACCTACATACATATGTATGTAACTCTAACATAAGGAAAATATATTTTTTTGTACTTACATATTTTTATGAGCGGAAATGGAATTTAAGCGCACTTTACATTCAAAATCGAGGTTTTGATCAAACCTGACATTACGATGAAAGAAAAACCTAAAAAAGTGAGTTACGTCATTCCGTCCGTCGGTCTGTCTGTGCGGATGTGCGGATGTGGGGTTTTTTTATAATTAGCCCGCACTCAAGGGGTTATATGACTACCCTTATAATGTTGATACAAAACACGAGCGTTAGGAAATGTTGAGAGGATTTAGGGCCAGTCTTTTCAGCTCTGGTTAAATTTAACCCTTTACTGGTAACCATAGAAACACATACAAAATCTATGGTTAACAACTGAATTAACCAAAGGTTAGAAATAACCGGAGCTGAAAAGACTGGCTCTTAAAAGAAGATGCCGGTTGCCTGTTCCTCGAGCTCCAGCCTAAACGGTTTGACAGATTATCTTCCAATTTTTCGTCTATAAAACTTTTTGTGTTTGGTATGGCATTTAGATTAGACAATTATAACACAAAATGGTATTTAAATTTTATTGCTAAATAACGGCCTTTTTCCATTTTTGTTGTCCTCCACACACATAATTTTATCAATTAAATTTTTGTAATCCCATAGTTTGCTGCAAGAGCAAGTTCGTACCACTCAGTCGTGCGTTTTATTTTTAAATTATTCACGTTTGAGATTCAAATTTCAGTGCAAAGTTGATGTTGATGACCACGTCCTTCGTACGATGATTATAATTCGAAATCGTTAAAGTTTAACCTCAAAAATATGCAATAATTTAAAAGAGCTTTTACCTGACAACCTGACAACATCCCTTTATGCTCTTGAGTTGGAATGCTATGTTAATGTGATTGCGATAGGGCAGTGAGTAAAATAATGTTTTCTATTTGTTTATGAATAATTACCTATTTGATTTAAAAAGTAATTTTTACTGGGACCATTGTACCTATATACATTTCTGTATAACCATTAGTGTGAACACATAGAGGAATCAAGATGGTTTCAAACTCACCGAAGTAGGCTCGCCTGACAGAAGAAATCAAATCTGTTAAGTATGTGTTCAAATACGTGTGAATCTTAATATAAAATCGAGATTCAAGAAAAGTTTATCTGAGGGGAAAAAAGCAACTTTTTCTTGTCCATGGATCATGGTTTTCGGAAAAAAACAACTTTAATCCGAAAAAGCGACTTTAGTCCGAAAAAAGTCAACTTTTTATTTCCAAGGAATTCGACATTACTTTGGGAAAAGATGATATAAACTCAATAAAAAATCGGAGGTTGTTGCATTATATATTTTTGCCAACAAACTGCTACAAAGTGGTAGCAACAAATATTTAATGCAACCTTAAATTTGGATGTTGTTGGATTAAATAGAACGGGAACATTGTATACAACAGTTAGGAAGAGATGAAAGGTTGTTGGCATTAGATATTTTTTGTTATCATTTTTTAGTAGTTTGTAAGCAAAAATATGTAATGCAACAACCTTTAAATATTCTAGGAATGCTCGGGTCACTAGATGGCCAAGGCCGATTTTTCTGCATGGAATTACTATATTATATTAATAATTCTTTTAATATTTTTAACTATGTGTCTGTAAGGCAAATCGCCTTTTAAATGCAGCAGGTGTTGCACGACACTAGTTAGAAGGAGTAAAAAGACAGGAAAGAATTGTTTTGGTACAATGGATAGAGACCTAGTTGATTTTTATTTTTCATTGCATACGTCATGGGTGACGTCCAGCATAAGCTGGGAGATATGCGAGTGAGAATTAAACTGGCAACATCTGGGTTAACAAGGAAGCACTCCATCCATTGTACCATTGCCGCCCACAAATAGAATATAAGAATATAAACACAATGAAGTTATGAATTCGTGCAAAACAAGTTTTGAGATAACAATCAAACATGACACTACCATGATAACGAAGTCGAAAAAAGTTGGTCTGGAAATTCTGTCTGTGTGTCTGTCAGTCTTTCTGTCTGTCATTGGCACCAGCAGCCTATACGGTTCAGCCGATATTTTGTTTAGTTTTGTATATACTGCCGCTAACTTCGTAAAGGCCCTAACTACATTTTCACTTTTCGAAAATGAAGAAAAAAAAACTGTTTCTCTTTTTTTTCGATTTTTTGTTCTAGGCCTTAAACTAACGGTATCTGCCATATGACGATTACTAAACAGCTTATTTTTTCAAAAACGGCTCCAACGGTTTTGATTAAACTTGGCATGATTGATAGATGGTTTAAACCATTATTCTTAAAAATAAGTTTTAATGGTACCTATACCATAATATAACGGTTTTTTTTTATTTTGACTTTCTTGTTAACCACACTGCGGATCTTTGCCAAATTTGTAAAAAAAATGATAACTGTCAAAATTTGTAAAGTGTGAGAGAAATCACTTTCACTTACCGAAGAGAAAGAGAATGTTTTTGTGTAAATTCCTGCCAAACGTCAAGTTGGAATTTCTTGTGGAAACAAAAATTGTTTACATTAAATTGTATTTTGGAAAAAAAAGCTTAAACATTAAATTAATGCATTCCAAACATTTGTTTTGCCTTTCATAAGTTTTTAAAGATCATTCAATTACCAATTTCTCATACATTTGTATTTTTGCTTACTTTTGATTAGAATATTTTAGTTTACTTTTATAAACGTCATTCAATTTTGGGTACTTCAAGTTTATATTTTTGTTGATTCATTTCAACCACGCGTTTGAAAGTTGTCATCAATGATATATATTGAATTATAATCGGAAATCAAATTAATATTTTGTAAATTTTCAATTTCTTTAAAATATCACTTAGAATCAAAATAACGAATTCATAATTTTACTTTAAGTAGTGTTACATCGTACAACAATTCAATAAGAGTGTACACTGTAGAGAGTGATAAAATCCCGATCACTCTGTTAGTATAGGTAAAATAGGGGTAGGACTGCATATTATGCAGCTCGACTGAGTGAAATTGGTGGTTGAACGATCTTACATCATTCCGTATTGAGACGGTCTTCAATAATTTTCACATGTCAATCGATCTAGATAAGATTTTTACCTGACAATTTAAATGTATGCTTATTTTACCCATATCTACGTGAACAAAAATTATCATCTTGATCCGACCATTTATACTCTTTTGCCCCTTAGAGGCGGTTAACGTGTACCGGAGAAAAAGTGAAACATACATCCAAGACGATAAAGAACCATCTGAATGGCATAAAATAAAACAATCGAAGCTCCTCATTGATTATGGTGAATTAATTGTCATTCATTTCTTAAAAGCTTTGCATCAAAACATCATTTACAAAAAAGATAGGTATGAATGTAGATAAACTGGTTGATAAATCACTCTTGGATTATTGTTACTCATGATGTCCATAGACATAGACGAAACGTTAAAAAGAAAATAATAAAAACAAACATTTTGATTTTTCAATTATTATCAACCTGAAGCGTATATAAAAAACAACAAAATACCTATCCATTTTTTTACTCTTTTGTTCCTTATATCTGATAAGATACTAATATACAGGGTGAGTCATGAGCAATGCGACAAAATGCTAGGGCGTGTAGGTTGCGTTGAGACAAGAAAAAAATCGTATGGGAGGGGGGTCTATTCCCCTCCGTTTAGCCGGGAGGGGCAATTTTCGAAAAAACTGACTTAAAATGGGAAAAAAATTATTTAAAATCAACGGCTTTATTCACAATGCTGTGCGATACGTTTTTGAAAAGCCAATAACTTTTTCTTTCATTATGTGTTTAAATAAATCTATTCTAAGAAATAGTTTTTGAAATATTAATTTTCAAAGTCAAAATTTTGAAAAAAAAAATTGAAAAAAAATTTCAAATTCATTTTTTTCAAAATTTTACGTAATTAAGTGCTAATTTTAATTTCAAAATTCAATGCTGTTATTAATTTTAAGTCTAAATAAGAAAACCGGATGCAAAAATTTTATGTCGTTCTCAAGAAATTAAAAAAAAACCAAAACCACCTTTTTCTAAGAAAAACATTTATTTTTATTGTAACGAAGCAATTTAAGAAGCATTAATCTTAGTTTTTTTAGTTTTTTTTATTCCTTTTATTTTTACTATGTTTTTTATTGGAAGTACTTATAAAAAATTCTCGATATGATCTCCATTGTTTAGAAGGCATAGATTATATCTCCTTGTAATGGCTTCACATAAGTTTATGCTTGACAAATTTTCCTGCAATTTGACTCCAGCGATTTCAATTCGTTCCTTCAGTTGTTCCAATGATACTATTTCCACTTCGTAAACATAATTCTTCATAAATCCCCATGCATAGAAATCTAGGGGAGTTAAATCTGGTGACCTAGGCGGCCATTCCGTGGGGCCCCTTCTTCCGATCCAACGGTGACTAAAATGCATGTCCGTTAATTCTTCTCGGGTGTATGAGCTTGACATCGTTACGTGTTAATGAGTTAATATTCAAATTTGAAATAATTACTAAGCAAAACTGCAATGCCTTTTATTTATCTTGCGTTGCAATTTTCTTTTTTTTCATTAAAAAAAATGCGGTTTTATTGTCCCTATTGACCCCATAACAGGTAGAACCCATAGGCTGCGGGCAGGCCAAGGCAAAAATATTGACAGGTCAGTTTTCAGAAGTTATCAATGAAAATAACATTAATCCAGGGTTATTCCAATACTATTTAATTTTATTACGTTCTCATAAAACTCCAATTAAAAAAAAAGTAAAAAAACTAAGATTAATGCTAAATAAATAAATAAATTGCTTCGTTACAATAAAAATAAATGTTTTTCTTAGAAAAAGGTGGTTTTGTTTTTTTTTTTAATTTCTTGAGAACGACATAAAATTTTTGCATCCGGTTTTCTTATTTAGACTTAAAATTAATAACAGCATTGAATTTTGAAATTAAAATTAGCACTTAATTACGTAAAATTTTGAAAAAAATGAATTTGAAATTTTTTTTTCAATTTTTTTTTTCAACATTTTGACTTTGAAAATTAATATTTCAAAAACTATTTCTTAGAATAGATTTATTTAAACACAGAATGAAAGAAAAAGTTATTGGCTTTTCAAAAACGTATCACACAGCATTGTGAATGAAGCCGTTGGTTTTAAATAATTTTTTTCCCATTTTAAGTCAGTTTTTTCGAAAATTGCCCCTCCCGGCTAAACGGAGGGGAATAGACCCCCCCTCCCATACGATTTTTTTCTTGTCTCAACGCAACCTACACGCCCTAGCATTTTGTCGCATTGCTCATGACTCACCCTGTATAATAAGGGTACTCATCTAACGACGTAAAACGAAGGAAACGATATACTTTTCCGCCGTCGGAAACGAGCTGTCAAATTTTGTGTGGGAAAGTTTTCCCTCGGAAGATATAAACTTTCATCACGAATTCGATACGGAAAGTGACAATGTAAAGATCAAAAGATGTAAAGTAGCTATTTTGTAGCCATTTTTGTTTTTGCGGGAAAATTTAATTGCAAATTTTACCCTTTAAGAGCGTTTTGCAGTAGGAAATAGTTTTACAAATGTTCCGAAAATTATAGGAAAGTGAGAATGAAAAGAAAAATATATGTATAAAAACAAATGATAAACAAAAATTCAAAGTAGCACACTCAATATCTTTCATCGCCATTTTGTCCAGTTTTAAGATGATAGTGACGTCATAATAATAATGCCAATTTACGTGCATGGGGCGCGATGAGTACCCTTAATGTACTTAATGTGTACACCATTTTTTAGATAATAAAATTTGCAAGAAAAAAGTGTTTGATAGTTTTTGCATAAAAACGAACAAAAACGTTGATAAACGCAAAAACACGAAAAAAATCTTTAATTCAAGATGGCGGCTGCTGCACAAGGCCTAATTTCGCCCAAGCTCAGCTTTATACTCAAAACCAACCCCGTACAAAACTTCATTCAAACTTGGAGACCTTCCGAACTTTTGTCAGATGCTACCAACGCATATGCAATGCAGTATTAAAAGCTCAATGAGCTTTTTGCACCCTGCAATTTCAACACGTAAATTTTTTTGCTTACGATGTATGTAGGTGTGTAGAATGTACATAGGTATGTTATTGCGTAAAAGCATACCGTACCGGCCGGTTATTTTTGTTTTGTTTTGCTAACCTCTGATATCTTAACGAAGAAATATAAATATGTAGGTACATACCTAATTCAATTATATTTTGTTAGACAGGCACCTCCACCTCGACATCACAGATGAAACCAAATAGTGGGCAAACTCGACGAAAGCTTTTAGATTAGTTTGTTGGGCTTTGGGAATCTGTCAAAATGAAATACCACGTGACTTGATGTGAGTGCAATATCGAGGTGTGGAACGTGGGTGGATACCAGCTGAGTAGTATGAATCACATTTGGAACATGCTTTGCTTGGCGAAAATTTTCTGTTTTGTTATGTATGTAATTTTGATTTGGAATAGCTTCAGGTTTCAGGAAGATTTGTTGAATGTTTATGGATGGCAAAGCAAAGACGATTGAAACACCTTCCTTAATTATCGATTTATGAAAGTGTAGACATGTGGAATTTAAAGTTATTCAGACGCATTTATTATAATATATTTATATATTTATTGATTATTTAAGAAGGGGAGTACAGTACAGTAAGAATTAAATTCTTTTAAATTGTACTTATATACATTAGAATGTATTAAAAATATATATATGTAGGTACAATTAGTTTAAAACAAATTGAATAGATATTTGCAAAATTTTCAATTATTGTAAGAGATATAATATTAAATATAGTTCAATTAAATAAGTTATTTATTGGATTTATGCTTTGTGCTTGAAATAAGTAAACGAATTAACAGAGGTAGTGAATTCCATTATCTTGTAGCATGAACAAAAAAAAAGACTGGCTATTTAAATAGTTAAAACGAGGAAGAACTATATTTCGAGTTCGAACAGAGTTTGCAAATATAGTTTTCTCAAATAGATAAGCTGGTTGATGACTTTGAATAATATTATGAAAGATATTGCAATTTCGTATACATATTTATATGTTGCCTGAGAGAACATCCAGTTACATAAGAAGAAAATCTTGAAATTTGGTCAAATTTACGATACCTATATAAAACCTGATGTAGAGTTAAAGGTAAATTCTAACTTTCGGAAAGATACTGAATCAGGATTACTGTGCGCAATAATTAATAAGAGGTAAAAATAGAGCTCGAACCAATTTTAATTTATAATAATGATTGGAACAACATCGGAAGAGATGTAAAGCTGACGTAAACCACAGTATATTCGTTTTACTACCATGTTAATATGACTTTCGCAAGAAAGTGTGCGATTTATAATAATCCCAAGGTTATTCACTTCATCCACTTATAGTACAACTGTTTAAGAGAAGAGCTGGTATGCTAGAAGTGTCGATGTGATTCTTAGAAATAATAATCCCTTTAGATTTTTGAAGGGTTTAAACGCAACTTGTTAGCGTTAGCCCAATCAAATATTCTTTCCAAGTCTTCATTTATTCTCGCCACACAGTCTTCTTTATAGAATTAAGAATTAGAATTAGAATTAATCAGATTAAGTTTTCAAGACCTGATGGTCTTATGACCATCAGGTCTTGAAAACTTAATCTGAGCATCATCCATTGACTAAAAGCCTTAAAAAGCTAATTTTAATCAATAATTCAACAAGTCCACTAAATTTAATGCTAAGTCTTCTACTTAGTTGAAATTATTTTTTATTTATTATTTAATATTTTCAATACATAGTATATAGAATTTGTATTTAAACAAAAAAAACATTATTGCTTAGTAATAATAGTAATAATTCACCATAGAAAAATAGATAGATTCATAATTGATTTCAGTATATCTAACGTTATTTTTAAGAAAATAATTATTAAGGTCATTTGAGTCTATGTCACTATTGATTTTAGGAGTTGATTCATTACGAAAAAAATCCTATTCCAAAATTATGCAATAGTTCCTATTATTTATGAAAATAAACCTAACATTTAGGATTTTCTTCATGCGTATTTACTCCTAATTTTGTATTGAAAATGCTCGGGAAAATGTTAGGAGCCATTCTTTACACTGAACTTGTTTTGGAAAAAAGTTTTTTTTCGAGTTTTATTTACGTAAGTGCTTGTACTTGTCCATCGTATTGTAATATCGTGAATATCTCCATCTCGCTCATCGTTTCCTCCGAAATAATTACCGGGTTACACGTAAAATTCTGGAGAGTAACGGAACGTTACTAAGCCTACAACTATTATAAGTACACTTCGGTGGCCACAATTAACGACGTGAGCAACATGTAAAAATATTCGAGTGCCACCTTCTTCATGATTACTTGTAGAAATGTCTAAAATTTTTTGTGGTTTTTTGCAAAGTATTCGATCTTTATCTGTTACGATGCGCGTCTTGTTTAACAAATCAAATTCTTCTAGGTATAGGGCTTTTTAGATAACAACAATATATTTCTTTCTCGTTCGCAGAGCAGTGTCAAAATCAGCAGTACGTGGATGACAGCTGAAAATATTGTTTATCATTGTTGAAAAATTGATTTGAAACAATAGCGGAAACATTAATGTTGTGCGCGAAAATTGTTAATAGTGTATTATTAAACCAATTAGTCACGTAAATCTCAAATTTCACAGGAAAAAAGAGATTATTTACGAAATTCTTTTACAAAATTTTGAGTTTGACAGTTTGAAAAAGTCGCGTAGTGTGAGCTGTCATTTATTTTTTGACCATATGGTAAAATACCCTGATTTCCAATGTCGCATTGGAGTTAGCGCAGCGTAAGTTACATTTAGCCAGGGTTACGGGCGCGTTGAGATGACAGAAGAACTCAAGTAAAATAGCATATTAAAATTATTTTTCTAAAAACAGTCGTAAAAAGTTGTTTTACTATTTTGATATTAATATCACGTGATTTTCCTTAAAATAATAACAATATTGTATTTGTTGGTATCAAATTTATTACCAAATGAAGCTATATCACTCCATTTAAATGCATTTAAAACTTGCCCAACTACAAAATCTATTTATTTCCCTTCAAACACACACATCTGTTTATCATAATGTCAGAGATAGGCCCATATCCAGAAAAAATATTTCGGAGGGGTATACTTTCGGTGAAAATAATCAAACAAGGTCATAAAAATGATTAGACGGTTTCATTTCACTTCGTCTGTATTTTTATATCAACAATTCAGGCACTTTTGTGTTAAAAAAAATGTTTTTACTTAAACCAAATATGAATCGGGAAAAACTAACACGACGGCCTACGTTAAGTTGGTTTGTGTACCTGCTAGTGGATGCCAAATCGTAACGTTAACGCTCAACGACAAAAAATTATGTCAACGCGTCGCCCAACACGGCATTGGAAATCAGTCTTAAAGATTTTTGAGAGGAAGCGAAATCGCTCAGTCTTATTTTTATATCTACGCGCGAGAAGTCCTTTTAATTTCAAGGTACTCATACTCATAGTGAATTTCCAAATTAGCATACCCGCCAAATGTTTTAGAAATACCAGGATATAACATATGAACGATTGCAGCTCCATCAACGCCAGCACTAAGTAGCGACTAACGGGTTTATCAGTTTGTTTAATAGAGAAGTTTTCAAATCAAGTAAGCAGATCACTTTTTGTACCTATACGTATACAGTTTTCCATCTAGAGTTAATGAAGGAGGGCATATTTGATTTTCGTGTTGAAAAAACTGTTCCAGAAGTTCGTTTCTGGTTTGGCAGGCAATAGAGAAAATAGTTCTCTTTTCATAGATGTCAGTGTTGATCCTTCTTTTAAAGGATGAAACTGATCCAGTTGTTTCGTTCTATTTATCAGGCGTTCTTCCACATATAAATTGAACTGATCGTTTTTAATTTGTTGAATGTCTTAAAGGGTTTTCGGTTCGTAAGAACAAAACAGCATGGAGTACCTGAAGTTCGATACCATCAGTTTTAAATCAAGCTCTCCAGAATTTAACGTGATAGAGATATTCATGGTATTACTATACTATCATACAAATACAAGCACTAACACCAATAAAACTGGAAAAAAAATCTTTAAAAACAAGTTCAGTTAAAAGAATTTCTCCTACATTAGATCCACTGAAGCAACATGCTAATGGCCAGATTCTCAAAACACTTTTAAATATTTATTGGGTTGTTAAATCTTAAAATGACATTTTTCAATTTCACTAACCATTTTCATTTTTAAAAGGGCCAAGTCCCATTTTGTTCCAAATAAATGCAAAACAAGGGGAACGTCGACATTTTTCGATTGATATGCTCTCCTCTCGCTTGCTCTAATGAAAGAGAGCCATGAGTGGTGAATAAAAATCCGGGGCTGGCAACAAGTTTCCTCATTTTTTTAAAATTCACCTCCCTATGTTGGTGCAAACCATTTTAAGCTAAAATGCCAATAATTTTTATCACTCCGTTAACTAAAATGCTTTTAGGTGTATTTTGGTGAACCTGGGCATAAGACAGCCATATACCAGGGTTGCTAAATCTGTAGACAAACACTAATTCCAAGCCCTGAACTATGCCCTGTTACAAGTTGAGTTTGGACTTTTATAATAATGGCCTTCATGTTCCGGAGTGGATAACAATTCCTGAAGCCGCTAAAGCATGTGCAGAGCTTATTCGTTGTGGTTGCTTGGGATGTCAGAAAGTTTGCAAATGCAAGAAAAGAATTTACCATGTACGTGTATCTATGCATTTGCGTAGACAATGATATTAAAAGAATAATGATACTAAAAAAAGCATATGAATTATTAAATTATAATTACAAATAATTATCTATTTGATTCTTACATATTGAAATCAAACAAACAATGTTATGTAACCTTATTACATATTTCAAATTTTGCACTATAGGTACTAGGTACCACATATTTATTTAAGGATTCATAATTTTTTTCTTACATTAGTTAAACTTTTTCAAAAAAAAATACTCATATACTTTTTCGTAGTAGGCGTTTTCGGTCAATAAATAGTTCAATGCAAACAAAACAAGTCTATTTCATCTTTTCCCAACGTTTCATCGTTATCCACGACTTTTTCAGGGGTATCTAATGGCCAGTTTCTCCAAACACTTTTAAATATTTATTGGTTTGATAAATATTAAAATGGCATTTTTCAATTTCACCAACCCACTTTCTGTTTTAAAAGAGCCAATAAAAGCCAAAAAACCAATAAATAAAATCCCATTTTGTTCCAAATAAATTTTAAAGGCGTCTTAAAAATGCATGACAAAGAGAACGTTGAAATTTTTTCGATTAATATGATCTCCTCTCGCTTGCTCTAATGAAAGAGACCCATGTGTGGTGAATAAAAATCCGGGGTTGGCATCAAGTTTCCTCATTTTTAAAAATTCACCTCCTAATGTTGGTGCACACTATCTTAAGCTAAAATGCCAATACATTTTATTAGTCCGTTAACTAAAATGCTTTTAGGTGTATTTTGGTAAAACTGGGCATAAATCTTTTTATTTTATATAAGTAGGTATTTAAAATTTAGAATTTTTTGATTATTTTAATAATTTAGCTTTTTTTATTAAAAAAGAGAACTTACATAGTTTGTTTTTATATTTCTACATTATATCCGCACGAAACGCAATTTTTTCATGGACTAAAGGCCATAAAAAGCTAATTTGAATCAATAATTCAACAAGTCCAATAAATTTAATGCTTAGTCTTCTACTTAGTTGAAATTATTTGTATTTATTATTCTATATTTATTGATTTTTTCAATGTAGGTATATAGAATTTGTATTATAACAAAAACATTTTATGTGTCTACATTATATTCACTTAAGTAATTTGTTTTTAATAAGTTATAATTTAACAATTTAATTTAAAATTTGAAAAACGGTACAAAAAAAATTAACATAAAAATAAATTATTAAAGAAAAGACTTATTACTTTACGAAACAAAAAAAAAATTATCACAGATAGTGTATGCAGGTACTTATTGAATAATTTCTAGAGCGTACCTCGTGATCGTATTGTCGTATTGATAACGACGGAAGGTTGGGAAAAGATGAAATAGTTTTGTTTTATTTACATTGAACTATTTATAAAGCTAGGTGTACACGATTGCCAGATCTGTAAATATTGCCAGATCTGTCAGTGAAAAATTTGTCTCAAATGGCTGACAATCGTGTACACACCAAATTAATTTGCAGAAAAAATGTTTGGCTCCTAATTTGTAGTCAAATATCTGCTAATTAATTTGTAGATATCTGGCAATCGTGTACACGCAAGCTGACAACCAAATTAATTTGCAGAAAAAATTTTTCATCAATCAAAAGACAAATTAATTTGCAGATGTGGCAATCGTGTGTACACAAAATTCATTTGGAGACCACCAAATTTTTTTTCGTTTTCTGACGTTTCTGCAAATGTCTGACAATGAATAAATTGGCAGATGCAGTTTAAAGTACATTTGCAATTTTAGTCATTTGCATAGATAGGTTTGGCAAAGATTCCAAGGTAAGCAATGAGCTGAAAATGGATTTGCAGATCCAAAATTTAATTTGGTGTGTACATGGTTGGCAGAAAATCTAAAAATGATTGCAAATCTATTGCCAGCTATTTTGCCGAACTAGATTGTCGACATTGTAAACCAAATATTTGACAACAGATTTGCAGACATTTGTAGATGTTTTGCAAACCGTGCACACACAAAGTCAGCTCATTTTCAGACATTTTCATACGTTTGCTTATCTTACAATGATTGTCAGACCTGGCAATCGTGTACACTTAGTTTAATGGACCAAAAAAGTCTACATAAAACTACAACAAAATACATTTGAAAATAATTGGTCACATTCACAGATTAACAGAAGATTAACAAAACTTAAAATAGACATACTTTCTGGTATATGCAGTCCCGTGGAAGGGGATACGACATTGTAATGCTTGCTTTAGACAAGAAAATTAAAATCCATTTTGCTTTTTGATAAAATTCACTTCTTGATTATAATTAATACTACCGAAACAAGATTTTGTTAAAAAAAATTTTTATTTTCAATAATTGAATAATATTTAATTAAAAAATGAAAACACTTGCACCCTTCTGGTTTTTAACTTAAAACTAATTAGAACATCGAAAAATAAAATAAAATTCAGTACATCATTGGTGCGTTCTTAACAAAGAGTAAATGGAAAATCTTCGGAAATCCCTGCTTCAAAAAACTAAATATAGGTTATCCCTCTTCTACCAGAACGTTAGAGGGATTCGCAGAAAAACTGCTGAAATTTTCGAAAAAATCTCAGCCATTCCCACATGACATCATTGTTCTTACTGATTGGTTGAAGAGCAAACAAAAATGTAAATATTTTTCAAAAATAACAATATTAAAGCTTCTGCCAAATTCATAGTGTAGTGTAAAAATTAGGTTATCAATTTATTTTTATTTGTTGTTGTCTTTTTTTTTATGAAGTAGGTATAAGCAAACCCATACTTCAATTTCAAAACATTAATTTTCAACTCTCATCGAGATTCAGATATCCACTATGAATCTACATAAATGTTTAAGGACAAGACTGCTGATAAATAATAAATCTATCTAATAAATGTTAACGTATGTATTGATTTAATATATGTGTTTAATAAACACCATCGCAACTAAAACTACTTTAGTTACATAAATTATTTGTTGGCCGTTGCAGACAACCTTCCACCACCACGACCAAAAAGAAACTAACACGAAGTTGTTGTGAAACTGAAGGGAAAATCTTTTATTCATAGGAAAAACGCATGAATGAAAGAATACAAGATTACGACACTTTGGCATTTTCACTTTGTTGTTATTTCAATTGTGACGTAATTTTCACTTGTGTCGTAAGCACCTTACACTCTTTTTCCCCTTGGTTGGGGTCAATTCATAACAAGATTCTACCATTTAATTGTTTTTCTGTTTGTGCTTACGTCACAAGTGAAAAAAACACAACAACAAAAAGCTGGAAAAAATCTGTCGTAATCTTGTATTCATTCATTCGGGAAAAACGTGTCAAATTTTTGGAAGAATAATGGAAAATTTGAAGTCAGCTGATTTTTTATTTGTATCATTGATAACAAATTGATTGAAAACAAAAGGGGAAATGTTAATGTTGTGCGCGAAATTTTTGAACAGTGTATTATTAAAATTTTAAGTCACTGAAATCTCAAATTTTACAGGAAAAAGAGCGCTTTTTTAAATTATTTACAAAATGCTTTTAGAAGAATAAACATTTTTATTGAGAAAACAGTCAATGATATTTATGTGTTAATAAAAACTTTAAAAAACAAACTATGATTAGATTTTATTCATCAGATATAAATTAGGTAGGTATGTAATATGTATGTATACACATTATTCTTTCAATTTAACATTATGAATATTTTAGGACATGACAATTAATGTCGTCTGCCTGTCTGCCTGAATGGCTTTAATATCATATATATTAAGATTTTGTTAATAAATTTAAAAAGGTTACTTTAAATTCAAATAAATAAATAAATTATATAATAATAATATAATATTTATATAATATTTTTTTAACTATGTGTCTGTAAGGCACATTGCCTTTTTTAAAATGCAACAGGTGTTGCACGACACTAGTTAGAAGGAATAGAAAGATAGGAAAGAATTGTTTTGGTACAATGGATAGAGAGCTAGTTGATTTTTATTTTTCATTGCAAGAAACATCTAAAAAGTTCAAAATTCAAAAGAGTTTTAAGTTTTAAATAAAGTTTTTAGTTTAGCAAAAACGAAAATAATATGTGCGCTGCACTTAATTCAATGTTTGGTGGCAGCACTGGAGCGATAGTGATAAATTGTGAAAAATTTTCCTCCCAGTTAATATTTTAATATTTTTATTTTAATATAGTAAATAAAAATAAGAATAAATTTATATTTATTTTTATTTTTAGAGAATAAGTTTCTTTTTAAAATTTCACTGAAAAGCATTAAAAAAAAAGGTTTAGAGATAAAGTACCTACAGAAATAACTTCGAAACAAAGTAATTAATTAGGTTATTTTTTCTTCAAACAAACACCGCCAAAGAAAATAAAATAAAGTTAACTGCTTTTGTCCACAAGGAAAATTCAGTTGCCTTAAGTTCACAAGAAATGTAAAAACGACAAGCTTCAGAACTTTAACCGATTAAAATGGAAGACTATATCAAACGAGTCAAAAATACTACACCCGATAAGGTCATAGCGAGGACATAGGAGCACTTAGAAGAGAAAATGATGATCTCAAGTGTCAAGTAAAATCACTTCAATTTAAAGTTAATTGATTAGAAGCGGAAATGGAAAACTCATTCATAAGTTAAATATGTACTGATAAAAATCTAATCTTCAAAATAGAAGCAAACAATGAAATTGAACAAAAACAACAAGTCGCAGAGATATGTACAAGTCTCTCAAATGGCAATATCGAAGAAATAAAACATTACGATATTAGAAAAATCAGATCCTGGAATCCGAAATTCAAAAATTGTATTATTAAATTTAGAAACAAAGAAAAAGTTTATTATATATTAAAAAACACAAAAAACTAAAAAACAAAACTCCAAAAATCTCTTTTTCGCATTCAACTGTTTCTGTAACTTGTTTTCACTCGACCAAGGACAACATTTAATTAAATTATTGGAAATACTAAAAAATGCGAATAAAAATGTGTCTGTAACTCTGAAGTCGGAAATATTTATTCGATTTATCTGGAAAATAAACCGATCACACTCAACCACGTGAGAAAATATTAAAGTTGAATTTATTTTTTAGAAAGAATGGCAGAAAATAAACAAAAGGTAATTTATTCGAATTTGATTTCTGTTGTATTATTATAGTTTAATTATTGTATTTATCCATAGAAAAATAAGTTGACTATACATATGTCTATGTCAACACATTTTGAAGTGTTTTGTGTTTAACTTGCAAGTGTTATTAATTCCATTTTTGTTTTTTAAATTTTTATTAATATATATAAAAATCATTATAAGTTTTTTTAATAAAAAATGTTTACTTTACGCGGATGACAGATTCAAATATGTGTCGTGCTTTTTTCAAACTCAAAATCTTGTATAAAAGCATTTTGTAAATAAATTTAAAACGCGCTTTCTTTTTATGTGAAATTTGAGATTTTTCTGACTTAAAAGTTTAATAATACACTGTTTAAACTTTTCGCGCGCAACATTTACATTTCCGCTTTTGTTTTCAATCAATTTGTCAAATACGAAAAAAAATCAGCTGTCATCCTCGTACGAGAAAGAGATATATCGTTGTTACCTAAAAAGTCCTATTGAGAAATTAATTAAAACTGTACTGTGAGCGAAAAGAAAACATTCCTCCTTCCATTGGAAACTGGAAACTATAATTTTCATTCAGACATGTTTTTTATCATGTTATATACACAGTTTATTTTCCAAGATAAAGCAACGGTGAAAATCGAATGAAAAACTTTACGGCCAAGTTACAGCATATGGCTAGAATAGAAATAACCTGGAGCTAGCTGCTATTTAAATGGAAAATGGAAGCATAATTTTCGACCTTGTTCGTATTTGAAAATAGCCCAAAGCGAACAAGGTCGAAAGTTAGTTATCGCTTTCAAAGCTATCCCACATGCATTTGGAAATAAACCCCATTAATAGTAATATTTTACTGGTGGGTGACTTCAATTTGGGTAACGTTAATTAAATCCCTTCAGGAAATCGCAGCTCGTCTAAAAACTTCTGCACCAAGCCACCAAGATAGAAGGAACCACTGAATCCGCTAGACTCAGAAAAATCCTCGCTAAGGAACCAGTTGCACTGGGCTCTCTTAAGAAACTAAATGGATAATGGACATAGTCACCCAATAACACGTTAGAACACTTGGTTAAAACTCATTTTCCAGGATGTTCTTCCAACGAGAACTGCTATACTCAGAATGAGTTATATACACCATCGGGCATTATTACGGAAGAAAGGATAAAATGGGCTCTTAACTCCTTCTCACCATATAAATCTCCGGGAATGAATGGCATCTTTCCAATGATGCTACAAAAATGTGAAGTAGTCTTAACTCCACATCTGAAAAACATATTATTACGTAGCCTTATATGGGGATATGTACCGAAAGCATGGCGTGAAGTTAAAGTGGTATTCATACTCAAAGCTGGTAAGCCCAGTCATACTGTAGCAAAAAACATTTGAAAGACTTATTGAAATTTATATTCGCAGCAATCTGAACCCGGCAGTTATATCTCAGGCTCATATATAAAAGGCAAATGTGTAGAAACAGCTCTCCATTCTGTTGTTAGCACAGTGGAAAAAACACTAAAAGACAAAGAGTGTAGTACCCTAGCGGCTTTCCTGGATATTGAAGGAACTTTCAATAACGTACAGAACGAAGAAGTTATAAAAGTTCTAGTACACCTTAATGTGAACAACACTATTATAAGCTGGATAATGTGTATGTTGAGAAACAGGAAAAATCAACTCAGAGTTAGGAGGCATACGGATCAAAGTATCGACGTCCAGAGGTACTCCCCAGAGTACTCTCACCACTACTTTGGGTACTCGTTGTTAACCCGCAAAAGACTGAGCTGGTCCTCTTCACTAACGAAAGTAAAATACCAGCTTTTAGAATACCATCAATTGAAGGAACTTCACTGAAAGTTTCTGACCATGCCAAATACCTTGGAGCCTTAACATAACAGAAAGAGCAAAGAAAGCAATAGTAGCATTTTATGCTTGCAACAGAATATTCGATTAAACCTGGGGGTCCAAGCCCTAAAATAATCATGTGGATGTACATAGCGATACTTAGCCGATTCTGACATATGGTAATCTGGTTTGGTGGAATGCATGCTCTTGACAAAACCACCAACCTTAAAATAATGACCAAGAATCAAAGAATGGCCTGCATTGGCACTACTGGGGCTATGAAATACACCCCAACAGCGGGAATGGAAGCTATACTTTACCTCAAACCCCTTGATCTATTCGTACAAAAGTCAGCTACAAATAGTGCGATTCGGCTTAGTCAAACTGGTAGTTGGAAACCCAACCCGACAGGCCATGCACAAATCCTGCAAAAATACACGGGCAAAAATGTATGCAAATACTACACAACACCCCGGTTAGACTTTCATAGACCATTTTGAATCTCTTTCCCCAGCAGGGAAAACTGGAATGAAAACCAACCACCATACTCTGAATCAACAATCACCATTTTTACTGATGGTTCCTGGCAGTGACAATATAGTTGCTAAACAGGTTGCAATGTTGGCAATACCACGAGCTGATATCACCTTTTTCATTGACAGCAAAGCGGCAATAAAAGCGATTTCTGCCATCGAATTAAAATCGAAGCTTCTAACTTGCTGTCGCGAAGAGCTAAAGGTTCTTGGCTCGCAGCATAACAAAAGGCTATGTTGGGTCCCTGGCCACAGTGGCATATTAGGTAATGAAAAAGCCGATGAACTGGCAAGAATAGGATCACTGGATCCTAGCCAACCAGACGAAAAGGTCAAAATCCCACCCTGTTATCTAAAACAGACCATAGGGAACAAAGTGCTCCAATTAATGAACGAGAGATTGATATCACTTGACTCATGTGTAATAACCAGGAAAATTTGGCCGGTTCTTAACGAACAAAGGACAGATAGAATCACATAACTAAACAAGAAATCTTTGTCTTCTCTTATTGGTATTATTACCGGGCATAACTTACTTGGGTTCTTGGGTACCATAAATTAAAAATGAAGCTAAGTACAGATATGACCTGTGCCGAGGATGTGGTGATGAAGAGGTATATGAAGACACCCTACACTTACTCTGTCACTGCCCAGCTCTCTGTCGCTCTAGAAAAGAATACCTGCGAAGATACTTTTTCCAGAAACTAGAACAAGTCTCAAGCATTTCAGGATCAGATTTACTGAAATTCATAAATGCCTCTGGATGGCTGAATAATTAATTTACGTTTCATTGCAGTTACATAGTATGGGAGTTATACACCTCAGGGTATCACAACGGATCAACATTGATCTAAGTATGGTGGACACACGATCAACCGCCAGCCTTCTAACCTAACCTACCTAACCTATCTAACATAGAAAGCAACCATTTTCCCCTTGATATATTTTTGGGTTTGAGCTGCCATTTGCTCAAGAACACGACTGTTTAAAATTCTCTTGATTTTCGTAAAGCTTATTTTCAATTACTTTTTGATTAATTAAGTTCGTCTGGTATTTCAGATATTCTTTTAACTTATATTGACGATGCAGTTACGGAATCTTATACTATTTTCAATAACTGCTAAGCAAATTCTGTTCCTACTAACCTGTCTAAAATTACCCAAGTTTCACATCCATGGAATACAAAGGAACTCACATCTCTTCGTAACAAAAGAAATAAGGCTTGGGCAACTTATGTATATCAAAAGTCTTTCTACTTTGGATCATAATGTGTATATTTCAGTTTAATAACCTTTCTAAAAGTTTATACTGTGACTACTTAAAGGAAATGAAGGTTTCATTGAAGCTTGCTCCAAAGAAGTTTTGGAATTTTGTAAATTCAAAAAAGAAGTCTGACGGATATCAAATAAACTTTATTTATAATGATTCTTCGTTAACGAGCTCTTCCGATATTTGTAATGCATTTTGAAAAAATTTAATAACTCTTTAATTGACACTCGTGGCGATGTTGATGTTGAGTTCTTTAAATATTTGTTTGACTGTCCTCAAGTTACTTTTAACAACGTTCCGATGGAACGTGATAAGATTTTATATTTTCTTTCAGTGCTTAAAGATGACTACTCTTCAGGCCCAGATGGCATTCCTCAAATTATACTGAAAAAATTTAGCTCCGTTTTAGCTTTTCCTCTTCAACTTCTTTTCGAGCTATCCCTTAAGTCGGGGAAATTTCCCAGTGTATGGAGAAAATCATTTATTACACCCGTTTTTTGAAAGGGTAGTAAGTCTGACATAAAGAATTACAGACCAATTGACAAACTCTCTTCTATTCCAAAGCATTTTGAGCGGTTTATAATAAGTATGACGTTTTTCTGCAAAAATATTATCGGTAATCAACAACATGGATTAAGCAGAGGCGGTTAACGGTAACGAACCTTCTAACGTTCTTACACAAATACTTCAATTCTTTGGAAAACACACAGGAACTAGATTGCATCTATACCGACTTTTCAAAAGCTTTTGACCAACTTTCACACGACATTATAATTTTTAAACTTAAGGCCTTTGGATTTTCTGCTGGATTTATTGATTGGATATATCTTCAAAATAGATCCTACCTGGTGAAATTCAGAAAAACATTTTCAAACCCTATTACTGCCAATTCTGGAGTAGGAAGCCATTCTTTTTATCGTTGCTATTAATGATGTAACATCATGTTTCATATACATATTTGCAATAGTGAAATTCTAGTTTTGCTGACGACATGAGGATTTTTAAATCTAATAAACTCTAGCGGTGATCGTGTGAATCTGCAAGCCGACATTGATAGTTTTTGTACTTCGTGCAGCAAGAATGGATTAAACCTATAACCCAGCGAAATGGCAAACTATGACTTTTTCAAAGAAATGAGTACCAATCATATTTGACTATAATATTTCACAACATACATTATGCCGTGTTGTTAGTTTTAAAGATATTGGAATCGTCTTCAACGCAAATCAAAATTTTAGACAGCACATTAACTCTCTTGTTAAAAGGCTAACTAAATGTTAGGTTTTGTAAAAAGATGGTCCAAAGAGTTTCAAGACCCTTATGTAACCCTATCTTTATACAATTATTTGTTCGTCCGCATCAGGAATACGCATCGCAGGTGTGGACTTCATTCTATGATCTTCATATAGATCTAGTAAAGATGCAGTTCAGCATAATTTTGTTCGTTTTGCCTTAGAAGGTTTCCCCTGGAAAGATCCTCCTCCCACGTTATGAACACCCAATTCAGCTTCTACACATTCAGTCTTTGTTACAGAGGCGTGTAAATAACGATATAGTTTTTATCTACCAACTTCTATCAGGCGCATCAGATGCACCTGATTTACTTACTTGTGTGGAACTCAATTATCGTGGAGGTGCTCAAACCCATTAAATGCAAATGGGTATATCGAACCAAACGTGGTGTCAAAGGTGACATTGAACGTCACAAAGCGAGACTCGTGATTAAAGGATATTCGCAGCGTAAAGGGGTGGATTATGAGGAAACGTACTCTCCAGATGTACATCATAGTTTCCTGCGATATCTCTTTGCCACTGGCTGCTCAACTTAACTTGAATGTAGAGCAGATGAATGCTTTCAGTGCTTTTCTACAGGGAGAAATATGTGAAGACATCTATATGGAGCAACCTCCATTATTTGTGGATCAGAACAACAAAAATAAGGTATGCCGTCTAAACAAAGCGCTATTTTCTCTTAAACAGTCCAGTTGCATTTGATGGAATATGGAACTGGACCAAGTGCTTAAAATCTTTGGATTAGATTAATCAAGGTATGATTCCTTTTCCTGCTAGTACCACAAAACTGATTTTGGAAATATTTAAAACGAATAGAACTTCAAAAGAAACCACCACACAATGTGCAACACAAATGCAGACTTTTAGAATCTTCTGACTCTATAATGAGTTAGACAAATGAAAGGTTTCACGTGATGGTATCTTTCGGATGAGAAGAAATTTTATAATTAAACATCAAAACTAAACTTCGTCTCATCCGAAACACATGAAACATTTCATTTACAAATCACTAGTATAGAGTCAGAAAATTCTAAACGCCTACATTTGTGTTGTGTTGCCTACATTGATCGGTGGTTTCTTTTGAAGTTTTATTCGTTGGCACTGTTGGTTACTCTTATTTGTACCTAGGTTTGTGATTTTGTTACCGAGATATGGCGCTCAAAAGAAAGGGTAGTTTTTGAAATGTTGCTATATAAAAAAAATTGAAAAATTTGCTTGCAACATTTGAAAAATTACCCTTTTTTGGAACGCCATATCTCGGTAACGAAATGACATACAAACATGCTTGGGTAATCAATATTGCAGCATTACAAAACATACCTGAACGCTTTTGGCGTACTTATTTATTTATTTATTTATTTATTTATTTCAACTACAGACGATATGTCAAGTTGTTGAAAATAATTCACAATATTAACATTTTTTATGTTTTTACAAATAGAATTAAGGAGCAACAACATTAATTTTCAGAATTATGTACATGTATTTATAGTTAATAGATATATATTCCTATTTTTAAACAAAATAGTTTTCATACTAGATTTAGAATTATTGAAATCAATTACACAATAAAATGTGTTAAAATCTCTACTCATAACATGAAGGGGTTCATTTAAACCATAATTAGTTCTAGGTGAAGATGTGAAGAAAAATTCAGGAATTCCAATAGCTCTTGGACGTGTATTAATGTTGAGTTGACTTAGAATCAATGGATCCCGATAAGAGTTGAAACAAGAATATTACATTATGAACCTCACTTCTTTTTTCAAGCGACGACATATCAAGAAGATTATATCGACTTTATGGTGGTAAATGTTGCGTAGCATTTCAAGGGAGGTGTCGAAGAGCATACATCAAGAAACGTTTTTGAACACAGTTTATTAGTTGCAGTGTCACCAAACACAGCTACAATATTCCAACACAGGACGAACAAGTGCACAATAAAGTGTTTTAAAAATGTAAGGGTCATGAAACTCTTTTGAGGACCTCATTATTAGTCCCAGTCGTCCCCTCGCTTCGCTAATTATTGTATCAATATGATGATTAAACGAAAGTTTGCCATCAAAAAGAACTCCTAGGTCATTAAATATTTCCATTTTTTCCATAAGAACATCTTCCATGAAATAAAAACATAAAGCTGTATCACGTCTCCTCGAATAAGTCATTGTCTTGCATTTATCAACGTTAAGGTTCATTCCATTTTTGGCACACCATTAGGAAACATTATCAATGTCGTGTTGAAGAAAAAAGTATCCATTAGAGTTCTTGAAACCATAAAAAAGTTTAAAATCATCTGCAAATATCAAAATCTTGCTATAAAGAATAGCCGAACGTATATCATTGATGAATATTATGAAGAGAATAGGTCCAATATGACTATCTTGGGGAACTCCAGATAAGACTTCGATGGTTTCAGAGATGCAATTTTTAAACTTGACATATTGGGTTCTGTTCTCTAAGTAAGATGCTATCCAAGTCAAAAAACAGTTAGGAACCTCATAATTGCTCAGTTTATTTATAAGAAGTGTATAGCAGACTCTATCCAGCGCTTTACTTAAATTGCCACAAAAAACATCAGTTTGTAGACCATCAATCAAGTTTTTATTTGTTTGGCTTGTGAACTCAAGCAGGTTTGTGGTGGTAGATCGATTCAGGCAGAAACCATGTTGTTCTTGTGCCATTAATCCTCTGCCATAGAATTGAATGTGTTTGCATACCATATTCCCCGTTTAGCACAGGGTCCTCAAGGTCCAAAACTTGAGAAAATCTAAATCAACCATCCCCAAACAACATCTGAAAGTTTCATTGACCTCCG
Source organism: Baccha elongata (assembly GCA_951217065.1). NCBI lineage: Eukaryota > Metazoa > Arthropoda > Insecta > Diptera > Syrphidae > Baccha > Baccha elongata. The sequence goes on along the minus strand of OX578272.1, from coordinate 52,733,947 downwards.
AACTTTTTCCACCTAAAACTACCTGCCGACTGGAATATATTGCGAGAAAATTAAAATTAATTTTTATAATTGCGAAATGAGATTAACGACACGAGTTTTGTCCAAATGACCAACACCCGTATCTAATCCATATTATATTTTCAGGCATTTATGCCATAGGACTCGGTTTTGATATTGGTTTGACATTAACAAAAATAATTATCAATTTATCCGTCTAATGTCGTTTTCGGTTGGTAATCCCGAAGAGCTCTCCACTCCAGAATTCCAAGTGAACAAACAAACAAAGTTGATTCGTTTATGAAATATATGTATGTTTCATTGTAGTGGTAAACATCAACGCAAATTTTCACACACTTTTTGAACATGCGAATACAAATGTATTTTAAAATTACATTGAATATTTTCTTTAAACTATTTATTATCTCTTTCATTTTATGAACTTTGTGTTTTTTACTAAACTTGTTAATTTTTGTCAAATTTCAACAAATTTGTTGAAATATTATACCTATGTGCAAACCGAAAAATGACAGATGCAATTGTTTTGAAGTTTAAAAACATGAACGTATGAGTGCTTCTTGTTTTGATTCTGAATTGAATTTCATAAGACAAAACTCTTCTTTCAAGGAGAGGAACTATAATCAGAGTTCCAAGCGAATTGTTTCAGAAGCCTTCTGAATGCTTCCGAGTTCCGGACGCTTCTGTACAACCAACCGAAAACGACATATGTCTTGAAATGTATAATAATTTTTTTAATTTGTGACTACTTTAAAGATTCCACAATGCTTGTTAATTTAAGGTATCCGCACATTAAAGTTGATGTCCGCAACTCTTTTCAATCAGTTTAAAGGTCACACTACACCCCAGACCCTTTTTACGCGGAAGCAAAGTGTATGTTGGAGAATATTTCACAGAAGGTAGGTACAAAACATAAATGGCGAACATTGATAATCGTCATGGCTGACCTGTAACTATGGACAAGACATTCAAATAAAATATCGATTTGACATTTCGGAGGGCTACTTCAACTGCATTAGTGGTTATGTAGCACTAGCGATGTACGAGATACCATTAAAACAAAAAATATGAACTCACCCTCAGAGATATATTAGTTGGTAGGTACTACACAAAATGTTTTTAATGAAAATAAATTTAGCTAACACGTATAAGTTATGCTCAAGAAAATTTAATTGAAATATTCAATAAGATGATCGATTAGCAAAGAATGTTTTGTTTGCCCAAGAAAGAATCTAAAATTAAATAGGTACAAGTGAAAACAATTCAATTAAAAAAGGCACACACATAGCACTCAAATTGGATCTAATTCGTAATCGTTCATTTCTTTCACTTTGCTGTTTTATTTTAACATCCTAGCCTCTACATATTTATAGAAGAGGAAGAAATGTTTAATTTAAGACAAAAAAAGCACTGTAAACCAAATGGTAAGTTTTTTCTTCAGATTTCATTCCCGATTTGCACATAAATAATTATGACAGCTTTTTATCCTTAACCCTTTCAAAAGTATTACAATGTTAACCGTTATCACCTGTCACAATGTATTTGTTAACTATTCTTTAACGCTAACAAAACAAATTGTATGATATTTTTCTTATATATGTATAATTTGAGATAAATAAACCTCGCGAACACGATTGAAATTTTCTCGGCAAACTGACAGATAAGTGAAAATTCACTGGCAGGCATACAAATGTCAAATTAATGCGATTTCCTGTGTAGCTTTTACGAAAATGGCTTTGTAATCGGATTTTTCTATCGTTTACCGAATGAACGAAAAAGATAACTATACGAGTCGAATGTGGTATGTAATGAAAAGTTTTAAGCAGTGGATATTTGACACATTTTTCGACGAAGGATTGTGCGCAGGTTAACTATAAGGGGAAAATACAAGAGCTTCTTATTATTGCTTTGTCGCGTGACTTTTTCCATTTCATTCATTATTCGAAAGCTACATACATATTATGAAAGATTTTGCGGAATGCTGGCTGAGTGAACGAGTGTTTTGATTTTTGTTTATTTTAGCAAAGAAAATTGGATGGGAAAAGAACTTTTGTTGGAAGCAATGAATTTGAATTAAATAGTGTGTTCGGAGTGTTCGGAGATGACGAGAAATTTTCGATGTCATTTTAAAAAATCTCGACGGTGTCAAAATAAATATTTTTTTATTCTTTAAAGTAAATCGTTTTTTACCTGCTCAATATTGGTTTCGTGTAAAAAAAAATTCGAGTTTTTTTATCAAACCTGACATTACGATGACAGAGAAGTTAAAAAAAAAAGTAGGTTTAGTCATGCCGTCCGTCGTTTTAGCCCGGCTATAACGGGTACCTCCCATATCACGGTTTTAGTTTTTCCAAATTTTCTCGAAAACGGCTGTAACGTTATATTTGGAGTGCTCTTAATATAACTGCAGGCACGAGTACGATAACTTTGGCGCAGACAATTGATAACGGATTTTTGTAGAGGGGTCAAATACAAACATTTTTTAATATGGATCGGGAGTCTATCGAATTTTAGTAGAAGGGACAAATACAAGCATTTTTTACTATCGGAGGGGGGTCTATCTCTCCCCGTTTGGGCATGAGGGCCAATTAAATGAAAAAGTACTAAAAATAGAATAAAATCATTTAAACATAACTGTAATACCATTAGGTAAATATGGCTGTTTATTCAAAAAAAAAACTAGAATAAACCCAATTAGCGCTAGGTGCGCCGTTTTGATAAACCTACAATTAAGTATTACATATTTTTCAATAACTAATACTCTTTTTTATTAACCAGTTTTTAAATCAAGTGAAATCTATTTATAGTTTTTGAAAAAACTACTTTCAAACTAAAAATTTGGAAAAAAAAGATAAAAAAATGTTTAAAGTGTATTTTTTTAAAACTTTGAAATTTTATATTATATTTTTTTTTTAGAAATTATTATGAGCAATCATATTAGTTTTTAATCAGATACCGAAAACTAAATGATTTTATGTCTTCTTATTTTCGAGAAGATTAAAAATTATCAAAACTACTATTTTAATTCAATTAATTTTTTTGGTTTGCTTGAGTATTTTACGTGGTCTTAATTTGATAGTAAAAATAGAATATGGAATAATTCGTACACAAATTGACTCTAAATTATCATACTTTCCCAACACCCAGCCTTACGGCGGCGCGGGCGTATAAACAGTGATACGCAACCCCCCTGTCTGGGCCTGTGAGAGGATTTGGGGTGGGTGCGAGTTTGGGTATATGCAAAGTTTCTTTTAGAGTCAAAAAAATTTTTTTTTTAATGTTTTGAAAAATTAAACTTTAAACATTTATTTTATGTTTTTTTTCCCAAATTTTTGAGTTTGAAAGTATTTTTTTTTTCAAAAACTATGGATAGATTTCACTTGATTTAAAAACTGGCTAATAAAACAGAGTATTGGCTTTCAAAAAGATATAATACTTTAATTGTAGGTATTACTATTATTATTTTTTCCATTTTTAGTAAGTTTTTCATTAAACTGCCCTCCTGCCCAAACGGGGTAGATAGACCCCCCTCCGATAGTAAAAAATGCTTGTATTTGTCCCTTCTACAAAAATCCGTTATCAATTTTCGGTGCCAAAGTTTTCGTACTCTCCCCTAACTGCATTTCAGATTTTTGGCTAAAAATGCACATAACCGAGATTTGCTGTTAACGATTTACAAATGTTACCCTAACTTGATAACGGCTGATCCAATTTTATTTTTAAATTCGGTACAGATTTCAAATTTGACATTTAACACAAGATGACGTTTTTCGGAAACTATTAACTTGTTGTTAAAAAATTTTAAAATTGTAGCAAATATGATTTTCTCTAAAAAAATCTTAACACTTTGCATCGTACCATCAACTTATTTCGAGAAAAAAGGGTTTAATTATTACAAAGTCTATAGTATTTGCCGCTTTTTGCTTTATTTTTCTGTAGTTTTCCTATTAAGCCAAACTCACAGAAAAAAAATGCATAACTGGGTCGCACGAACTTCTTCTTGTTGCAAACTATGGGACTACAATAAACTTGATCCATGAAATTATGTATCATCATATTTTTCATTTTATGTTGTTTAGCTATAAACTTTAAATGCCATCATGTAGTGCGGCATATTTAACATAATGTGGGGTACCAAATATAAATGCATCAGCCATTTTGAAGTTCCGGCCAAATTTCTAAGAAGCCGTTAACACCAAATCTTCGTTACGTGCATTTTTAGCCAAAGTCATGAAATGCGCTTATACACAAAGTTTCATCAAAATCGTACAAACAGTTTTCAAAAAAAATTGGGAAATACTAATACTGTAGTGGGTACCTCTGATATAAACGTTTTAGTTTTACATTTTAAAAACACAATTTTTAAAATAAAACATATTTTCGCAACGTTGTAAAAAAATTTACTTGAAATGAAATGTCACTCGGAGAGTGGTTGCAGAAGCTGAACTGAAGTTTAAACGTTTAAACGGCAGACTACAATCTTCTGTTTAACTTGTAGCGTTTTTATTTGGTAGTCCGGAATCGATAAGCAGAACTGTCCGATTCCGGACAACAAATGAACGCCCAAAGATACTTTTGTGATTCTGCAATTTGCATATAATTGGATGTGTGAAACTTCAAACGCATTTATTTTCATTTGAGGAAGATGTCATTGATGAGAAGGGTGATATGATGTTATTTATGCAACTTTATATGTGCGAGGTAGCCATTAATCTTCTGTATTGGCTTTATTTTGAATAATTTTATTAATTTCAAGAAGAACAATATTTTTCTTAATCACTTTTCCAAAACTAATTACAAATTAACGACTTTTCACGGTGTTAAATTTTCAAATCTGTGCAAGTATGTTTTTGTTTTTATGCAAGTATGATTTTGTTTTTGATCCTGACTTCAAGTCCGGAATCGATTTTCTCTTCTTTTCAGCACTTGAACTGTCATTTATATTGCATTCATTAACACGACTAGATTTTATAAATAAATAATAAACAAAATTTATTAAATAGATTGTTCAGTTTTCGATAAAAGTTTAAGATTGAATGAAAAATAGAAAATTATTTTTCAGTAATAGAAATTTACAAACTTCCTAATAGGCCAGTAAAATTAGCTTTAAAACTTACAAAAAATACTTTAGTCGAGATTATATTTTTGTTTAAAAATCCGAGAATAACATCTGTATCAAGATACCGCACAAGTGAGATATAATGTAAGCGAAAAACACCAATCTTACACCAGCACTACTAGGGCAAGAAGAGTTGCTGTACTAGCCAAAGAGTAGCCTCAAGTTACCCTAAGCGCATCGGAGCTAACGCATCTCGAGATTGCAACCATTAAAGAGTTGTCCTTGGGCTGGAAAGTTCGCAGTGACAGGTCTTAGAAAGGCAAATGAAGCTGGGGTGAGGAACCAACCAGTCACAGCCTACAGAGAGCGTAAGAATTACAGTCTCCACCATCAAGGTCACAACAGAAGAGACTGTAGAGGACCGGGCTCCCCATACTATACTACAAACCCTTGATCAATCCTCTATAGATTCCCCTAATAACGTGCCACTACCAAACCCCATTTAACCCTCTTTAGCTCTCCCTCCCCAAAATCTAACCACAACTTGCCCATCCTCAACCTCATCCTCATCCTGTGGGCAGCAATGGTACAATGGATGGAGTACTTGCTTGTTAAACCAGGGGTGCAGGTTCAATCCTCACTGGGGTACAAAGCACTTTTTTCTTTTCAGCATACCTCCCAGCTTATGCTTGACGTCGCCCATGAGGTTATGCAATGAAAAATAAAAATCAACTAGCTCTATCCATTGTACCAAAACAATTCTTTCCTATCTTTCTACTCCTTCTTACTTGTGTCGTGCAATACCTGTTGCATTTAAAAGGCAATGTGCCTTACACACACATAGTTAAAATATTATTATTATTATTATTACTATTATCCTCATCTCTTCGAACCTACAAATCCTATAAATAACTCTTCCCCTGTCATCACCTCCCTCACCCCCCTATGCACCAGTCCAAAGGATGAAGACCTAGACTTAGAAGGAGTTTCGGACCTCTCTCCCAGCATAGATTATGCTGAGGATATTCTTCCCACTGCAGAAGAAGAACTACATTTTCTTGAAGATGAGAGGCATTGGCCCCCAACCAATAGGCAAACCAAATGTCTATACACGGGATCAGCACTAGGGCAACCCAAATAAATGTCCACCATGCGAAAGCGGCTTCGGTCGAACTAGAAAGAAAATTTGATAAAGAACATCTTAGGCTAGCGCTGATCCAAGAACCCTGAACGTACGAGGGCAAAGTATGAGGTCTTACATGTAAGGACTCGCAGGTAATAGGGGACACGAAACTAAACTCACCCAGAGCATGCATAATAATTAGAAAACACATTAACTTTATTTGTCTTTCAGATTTTATGACGCGGGATCTGGTGTCATTACAGGCCCAAATTAACATCGAGGGAAACCTCCCCACGATGGTAGTAGCATCTGCATACTTCGCTGGTGATAACGGAAATATACCACCTTTTGAGGTACAAACCTGGCAGACTACTGCAAAACAAGAAGACTACCAATGTTGATTGGATGCGACACAAAAGCCCATCACACTACATGGGGTAGTTCCCATATGAAAAAATTTTAGATTTTATTATCGAGAAAAACCTAGATATTTAAAAAGTAGGGAATGTCCCCACCTTTGTAACTAGGGTTAGAAAAGAAGTTTTAGATGTTACGTTTGGTACGCCGAACTTCGCATGTCAGGGATTGGAGAGTCTCCAATGAACCCTCGTTGTCTGATCGCAGAATAATTGTGTTTTCCATAGGCCTTTCAACAGAGAATGACTCTGGAAGGAATCCAAAGAAAACAAACTGGAATCTATATAAAGATACTTTCAAACTAAATCTAGAGATAATAGGTCCAGTAAAAACAACAAAAAGTTACCTTGAGTTAGAGAATGTAGCAAATGAATTAAGTGGACCAAACAATAATCTATGATCTATGAACTCAGTTGAACACATAAAATTATTAAAAAAACCGGCAGATATGTATACCCGTGGTGGAATACGAAGCTCTCGAAACTCCGGTTCAAAGTAAGAAAACTCTTCAACCAGGCAAATAGAACTGGGGAGTGGCAAAACTACTCTGATAAGCTTACCAAGTACAATGAGGAAATAAGGAGAGCTAAGAGAAGCAGCTGTGCAACCTTCTGTGAGAGCATTAGCTCTGCTCAAGCAGCTGCAAGACTCCTCAAAGCTGTAGCGACAGATAAAACCATCACGTCTGTATCACTTAGATACCCAGATGGAAGCTTCACAGAAGACAAGGAGCAAAGATTGAATTTGCTCCTAAGAACCCACTTTCCACATAGTCTACCAATGGAAAATCGCTTAGAGTTGAGTAGTAAAAAATATTGGGTAGGAGAAAATGAGCTGAAGCTGAAGAAACCGCTGAAGGAACTGGTGCAGGTATATTTGGGCTCTGTATCAATGGGTAATATGTATTATTTTTCGGAAGTGAATGCCGCAAGAATATGTGCGCAGATAAATAACGAAAGTAAATACCGGAAACGGAACATCGTTATAATGTCTGATAGTCAAACTGCACTCAAAGTACTAAACACCTACTGTGTTATCAGGTCAATACTGGCTTGGGAAAGTGTAATGTCGAATTCCTTTGAAATAAAAAGTTGACTTTTTTCGGACTAAAGTCGCTTTTTTTCGGACTAAAGTTGCTTTTTTTCCGAAAATCATGATCCATAGACAAGAAAAAGTTGCTTTTTTTCCCCTCAGATCAACTTTTCTTGAATCTCGATTTGATAGCAAGATTCACACATATTTTCACACATACTTAACAGATTTGATTTCTTCTGTCAGACGAGCAGTTTAATTATGTAGTTTGGTTTATTTTAATATAGATTTATCAAATAAAATAATTTTAAAATAATCTATTGGACGTGAAATTTGTTGTTAATAGCGCAATATGTCAATAAAGTGAACTTAAGTGAAATGTTTAGATCGCGTCTATAAAATATACACCACACAATGACAGAAAAAAAGCAACTTTGTTTTTTCAACATCCATAGGAAGGAAAAAAAGTCAACTTTTCCGATCAAATCTGAAAAAATCAAAGGAATTCGACATAAGAGAACTCAACGAACTAAGCAAAAACAACAATGTAAACCTTTACTGGGTTCCATGACATGTTGGAGTTGATGGAAAGGACAGGGGCAGAAGCCCTCCTAATTTGACCTGAAGCCTATTATGCGATAGATGAAAATGTAGTTTAAATAAATAAGTTTTACAAAAAAAAAAAAGCCTAAGAAAATTCGGCATTTCTCAGCATGCTTCGCTAAAAATTCTAACTTGAGATAAGACCTTCTCGCTTAGGAGGGCAGTATACTTAAGCCGCGTATTGACTATGCGAGCCACGTTCGACCGCGGCAAATCAAGTTTAGTTCGCGAGCCAATTTTTGAGAAGGTAGATGATCCAATGCTTGCGAGACAAAATTATTTTTTTAATTATTTTTTGTTATTTTACTTTGCTTTAGGGAACCAAACGAACACAGAATATCAATTTATAAACTGATATTTAGCCAGAACAGACTTTTTTTTCAACAGTCTTTGTTTTGTTTTCTTAACCACGAACATAGAAAAGAATACAACACCGTCCCAATTGCTCGCGAGACAGACGCTTGCCACGCACAAAAATCCATCTAGATTGGCTTGCGGTGAGGCATGTTCGTGCGCGGCAATGTTCGTGCTGCCTCGCTCGTCTTTTACTGTCATTAAAGACTCAAAAGGAGTTTTTCTTTTTTCTTTCATATCTGAGCTCTGAACAGAGTTCGAACTAGTTTGGTTAAACATCGAAATATTTTACTATCGATAGTATCGATGCTTTTCGGAAAAAAAAACTATCGATACTATCGATAAACTATCGATAAACTATCGATAGTTTTTTTAAATAATTTATTGATCTCTCATCTCTTACATAATATGTGTATGATAACGAAATGTGAACATGAAATTATTCTGTTCAAAATTCAAATACAAAAAACAAATAAAACAAACTTTTGTTGCAACAAAACAAGCCTATACAATATTTCCTATAACAAGTTAAAGAGAAATATATACAGAATAGAAGAAACACAAAATTAGTCCTCAAGAATTTTTGAATTATGTTTAATTTTATATGCTGTATTTTATTATGCGCTCTGATCTGTTCCGGATCAGATTTGCGACCCTTTTTTTCGATTATTTTTCTCCAAAGAAGAACTGTAGGAGATGCAGTCCCGTTAAGGAAGAACATCGCTTAAAAGGAAGAAACTGGAATGCAGAGAAACTTGATCGACATTTCTCAAAGTGAACTTGTTGATTGATGCCAATAAGTAAGCGCCATAGCTTATTAGAGTGTCTAGGTGTTTTTTTAGTAACTTTAATATTTTTCTAAATGTCCACACAATTCGGCGATCTTTTGCAGATTGAGTATAGTCCGGTTGCACGAATGGTTCCAAATAAAAACACCTACGCTACGACCGAGGACGTGTTGCAAGATCTGTTGACATTTTGAACAGACCTCCGACATGATCGTATTCGAACAAGTTTCGTAGGACCTTTAGTACGAACTGTACGAATTTTGTGTTTCTTTTTTAAACCTACTTTATTTTTGGATTTTGGATCTCATATCCTCGAGCATTTGAGAATTGAGTTCGTATAGTAAGGCTTAAGACGTTTTTGAATTGAATCTTAAAGTGTTTTTAAAATGCCTTGGCCTTATGAAGTGCTTAGTTTGTGTTTTATATCCAAAATAGTTGTTTCGATTGGCTAATAGGATTAAGGACGATATAATATGTGATATTATGGCAATAAAAATATTTTTAAATTATTTTTTTCTCTTCGATAGTTTCGATAGTAAGAAACTATCGATACGATGTTTAGCCAACACAAGTTCGAACGTTCAGAGCGTTCAGATTTGATTTTGAAACACACTTGACCACGAGTGCCATTAAATGTTTGTTCTTACTCGCTAGCAAACAACGTTAAAATATAAATAAATTTATTTGCTTGAATGTTTATTTGTTTATTAGTGTAGGATGTAGGTACTGACACAACAAAACGACGTTCAATTAATGTACAGGAAATCGTTAATATGATTTTTTCTAGGTTTTTACTTCCTGGAAGAGAATTTATCATTTAATGTGGACACTCCTTAGACAGCTCTTATATTACTTGATAAAAGTATTTAAAAAAAAATCACTTCACGAAATTAGCTATTCATATTAACCTCACAAAACTGTGTTACTAGATATTCGAACGTTTTCTTATTTCACTAAAATATTAGTAGGGCTTAGGACATACCATGGTAATGATACTTTTGGTATTAAACTTGAAATTACGGTTATATTTTATAACAAAATCACACCTATTGTGAGTTTCCACACGGAAAAAATCCCCTTTCACTGTTCCCTTATTGTGAGTTTCGTGTGAAAAATTGTTTATGTTCGAAAAAAAACTTATTCCGTGTGGAATTTCTTGTCATTGACAGCTAATATTTCCATTTATTTTTTGGAGGTGAACGAGATAGAACTAGGCGGGAATTGTAAGATTTTATTTGTTTTTTACCAACAATGTTTAAGGAACAAAGCAACACACACAAATCAAAACAAAATTATGCATAATGTATGTTGGTACACAGTGGGCGGGACGGATAAAAGCGCTACGTAAAATAGAAAGCGGCAGCATACAAAATGTATGAAAAAGAAACAAAACACAAATAAAATCTTCTTCCTCTACCAAAATATGTGTGGCAATGCTTATAAGATGTTTATTTTATTTATTAAAGAAATAATAAAGTTCAAACAATCTGGATTCAAAGAATTAAAACAATTTGTTTGACTCTATTTATAAAAGTTTGACACTAAACAAAAACACATGAAGCGTTGTTCATTTTATAAACACGAATACACACTTGGTCAATGCGGAGAGGGAAATTTGTTGTAATAGCATGTTCTGTTATATTTTTTTTAGACATATCAATGATAAATTAATTTTAAGTGTTTCGTCGCAGTGTCGCCTTCAGTGGTTACAATAATAAATGCTAAATTGCGTCGCTACATAGATTTTTTGCATTTTTTACTAAATATTAAAAAAGGGTGTAGGTTTTGTGTACCTGTTTCCATTGCAGAGAAAGGGAAATTTACTCAGTTTTCTGAACACACCTTTTTTTCTAACTGTCAGTTCTGATTCGAAGTGGAATTTCATTTAAAATTCCGGGGGAGCAAAAATGTTTCACGTGAAAGGTTTTCCGCGTGAAACTCACAATAGGTGTGAATATATTTTGTTGAGATGTCAGAAGTAAGACAGCTTTAATTAAAGCTTCATATCTGAAAATATTTTAAAAATTATGAATATTTCTTAATCAAAAGTGATGGACCACGGAATATTAATATTTTGAAATAATCACCCATATATGTTTCACTTGAAAAATGCGTCAATGCGTCCTCCCTCTCTCGCTGTTCAACGTGCAATCCTATAAAATGTTGACGCTTCTTCTTAGATTGACATCTTAATCTGTCAAATAAATGCTTGTTCAGCGAAAATTTGCTTGCGTTCCTATACGACACAACATTTAGTTCAGGGATGTTTAAAGTGTTTCAAATTGAGGAAAAGTTAAACTAGGGTTCTTCTTCTTTTAAAAAAAACTTCTTTAACTAGGGTTGCTTCTATTGCTAAAATAAGTAGGTATTGTTTAAAACTTTGTGCCGTTGCATTTAATTTTCCGTTTTCCTATACTATAAGAAGCACAAATCTTAGTTAAAAATATATCTTAAAACGCTTTGCTCGCGCGATTTAAACAGAAATGGAACAATCGAACATTTTAATCGCTAAGATTTGCTAAGTTCGCGCGAGTAGATTTTGTTCACTAGAACTACAACATATGAAATTCGCAACTGCTTTCTTATAATTTTAGCGAACTTTGCGAATTCGCGCAAGTGAAATTCATTCACGTTGGCTGTCACCGGAACCGCAGCCTTATATCGCCAATGAATATTCAAAATAAGATTAAATGAATAAAGAAGAATGAATCGCTTGGTTGAACATTTCTTAGTGCAATTTCTTGATGGTACTCCAAGCCAGTTATGTAAATAAAACAAATTTATTTTTTTTTAGCTTCAGAAATTAAAAATAACAAACGTTTTAACGATTGTTATTTTTAAATTCTGAAGAGGCCGAAAGCTAAAAAAAATATTTGTTTTATTTACATACCTACTGGCTTGGTAATATATATATAAGAAAATGTACTAAGATCACATGAATATTGAAAGTCTGTTTTTTTTTATAATTATTATTATTTCTTATTTTTAATATTTATTTCGTTTAATTTTAACATGCTTATTTTATTGGGTTTTTTATTGTTGGTTTCCTTTTATTTGCTTAAAAATTATTTTTATTACAATTTATATTTCTGTATATATATAAAAAATATCAAAAAACATTTTTATCGGAACTATGGATTTTGTTTGTTTTCATTTTTGATGTGTTTTATTTTATTGAATTATTGTTAACCTTTTTAAATGATAATACGTTATATTTTATATATATACAGCGAGATTTGAGTAAGATCTAACAAACAAGCTAAAAAACATTAGGTCAAGTCGAAAAAATCGTATGGAAAGGGTGCGTGATCCCCTTTTAGGAGTGATAGGCAGTTAAAAATGGAAACAGCAACACTAAAAGCAATGTATTAAATCTTTTTATTTGAAGTCCATTCTCATATTAAAGTTTATTTTTTAAGAATTTTTTTTTCAAGAAATTTGGAACTTAAAAAAAAAAGAATGTGTTAAGTTTTTTTATGTTTCTTTACTCAATCTGTACGGGCTTGCCTTTTGTTGTATCTTATGCACATCACTCTGTATTTAAAAAAAGAAATAATTTATGAAACTGAGTTCTTAAATACACAATTAATGTTTATCCTTTATGAAATAATAACAACAAAAACATTCACACAAGTCGTACGAAAAAAAGAATTTATCTTTTTTTTTTTTTTAAATATATAAATGGATGCATTTTGCTTTATGTGAAATTTCGTTTTTATATATGTATATTATAAATTACAGTAAAAAATAATAGTAAGTTCTTGTTTATTTTTATATGTTTTATTGTTTTGCGATAAATTGTAACTAAATTACAACAATTACTATTCATTGACTTATAATTCGTGTTATGTAACTTTTTGTTTAGCATAAAGCTCACTAGTGGCTCCTTTTTATTATTATTAGTTTTTTTTTATTTATTTAATATAGAGTATAAAATATATTTAGCTTTAAATCTTTTTTATTTAATTTTACATATAAATCTTTTTTTTTTTATTATTATTAATTTTATCCGCTTATGCTGTTTGCTTTGTTTCTTGTTGTTGTTATATATATATAGTTTTCTTAGTTCTATTGCATCGACGTGAGTCCAGTTGAACCACTGATGTGAGCTGATGTGCCCAATGTTGATGCCATATCTTGATAGCTGAACTGTAATTAGAGACAAATAACAAAGAAATAAAATTAATAAAGATACAAATTCTATATACTAATATGAATATTCATTTAAAACTGTTATACTATGTGGAATTGATTTTGAATTAAATGAACAAAACAATGTTGATCATGATTTTGTTCAGATAGTCAGATTCAAACGTTTGCGACAGTGTTTAATAGCGTTTATCAAATAGAGTTTTTTTTTTTTAATTTCAAAGATTTGCCCTCGAAATCAAGAAGTGCTCTTTTAAACGAAACATGTTTCTCTGCGTTTATGTGGTATGGAACAGTTGATAATCACACATAGGCTGCGTGAAATATATACCACAAACAAACGATTTTTAGATACTGGGGCCACTTCGAATTCCTGTCCCTTTAGGTGGACGGGGCAAATTTATAAAAAAAAAATTACTTTCATTGGAAAAAATATATTAAAAAACAACGACAACATTTGCAATATTGTGCTATATCTTTTTTCAAAGCCAAGACTTTATTCTTTAATTTTGTGTTTTAATTAAGTTTTTTTTCATAATTTTGTATAATGATGTACTTAAGTTTATTTTATTTTTCGATGCTCTAATTAGTTTTAAGTTAAAAGTTAAAAAAACAGATGTGTGTAAGTATTTTAGTATTTTAATTAAATTTTATTCAATTATTGAAAATTACAAAAAAAAAAATGTTTAACAAAATCTTGTTTCGGTACCTATTTATTATATTCAGACAGCGACTGATCAAGAGTTCTTAGCTAATTATGAGAAACCGCCCCGCATGAAATATTAAAACTTTTTATTAACTGCAACAAACCCTTTGGGGTTCTGGCCAAAAAAAAACTGCGCCAAATGGACGCATTCTTCTGCAAAGGTTTCTTCTAAATCAGTTGCATATAGTTGATTTAACTACTTCGCTTTGCTTCTAATAAATTCACTGTCGTCTAGTTCATGCAGTTTCCATAATAAACCAAACTTTGTGTTGACGGTTTTTTAAGTGCACTTTAAGACAATCAATAGCTGCATAATAATTATCAACGATGAAAGATCGCCCCCCTTCTAGCTCAATGTGCCCCGTTTTAACTTCATCAAAATGCAATTTTATCTTTTTTGTAGATATGTGGTCACTTCGCATCTCTTGATTGCCTCTGATTCAATTTTTTTTTTTCGTCACGCAACGTATCAAGATAAGCATGTAATAGGGATTTTTCTTTTTCGTGCAGATCTGAGCTCTGAACAGAGTTCGAACGTTCAGATCATGCTCCGATCGTTTTCTGAACTGAACGCTCTGAGCGTTCATCTTCATATTTGTTTTTGAAACACACTTGAGCACATAAGTTTCATTAAATCACATTCATGTTCTTACTCGCTCGCACACAGCGTCAAAATATAAATAAATTTATTTGCGTGAATGTTTTCTTTTTATTAATTTGGTTAAAAATAATTTATAAAATAATATTTTTTCTCCATATTTCTTCAGTCAAATGTCACATCGATAGCTTTGCTCAGAACGCTCGGTCGATTAATCCTGAGATCATAGAGCGAGCTCTGATCATGCTCTGCACTAAAAAAGAAACACAAATATTTTGGTCTGAACGCTCTGAAGCTAAAAAGAAACACAAGTTTTTTTTGACAACTCAGACTCTGTTCTGAACTAAAAAAGTAAAACGCCTAATGTGTCATAAAGAGAAACAACGTTATATAAATCAACAGAACTTGCTTGTAGCTGTGCACTAACGATTTGAAACCTTAAGAGCACAGAGTTCCAAAAGCACAACATTATTGTAATTTCTAGAGTTTTAATTTTGCCTAATATCCTCTTGCTTCTATTTTGGTCTTTTTACTTTGATTTTCATCATGGCAAATAGAGGTTAATGTTTCCAGAACTTGTTTGTATGAACTGTGTAAGGAAGCAAATTTTATCAAAAAATAAAATGGATTTTTATTTTCTTATCTAAAGCAAATATTACAATGTCGTATCCACTTCCACGCGACTCGACACTCCATGCCTATACCAGAAATATGTCTATTTTAAGTTTTGTCAATCTTCTATAATTTATTGAGGTTGTTTTAAATTAAGTTTAATTAATGTAAGAAAAATCTTATGATTTGTTAAATAAATATGGAGTATTGCAAAATTAGAAATATGTATTACGGTTCATAACATTGTTCGTTTGATTTTAATATGTAAGGAACAGAGATAATTATTCTTTTTTACTCGCATAAATTATTAATTTTATATGCTTTTTTTAATATGTTGTGAACTCATAACACAACTTTGGAACACTCTCTCTAGCAAATGCGTATAGATACGTGCATTGTAAATCATTTTTCTTGCATTTGCAACTTTTCTGACATCTTTTGCAGCCGAATACGCTCTGCGTATGTTTTAGCGACTTCAGGAATTGTTATCCACTCCGTAACATGAAGGCCATCATTATACCTATAGTCTAACCTAAACTTGTTACTTGACGTTTGAATTTTACTAAAACCTCAACAGAGTTTTTAGAAGCCGTGTCCAAAGGAAGGTGCAGGTTTGAATCCCATCGCTGCGTTATCAGCGTTTTTTTTTAAATTGAAACAAAAGTATGTAATAATAACACTTAAATAGTTTGCTTTCCAAGTTTAAAACAGTTGCTCACCAAACATTTTGACTTACTTTTTAAAGACAATTTTCACAGAATTTAGGTATAACATGCTTTAAATTCAAGCTATCATTTGGCCACAAAAACACTTTTTGGCACACATCTTTGCGCAATCAGAGGATACTTTAACACAACTTTCGTTAAAATATAAAACTTATCCACCTAGCAGCAATTTAAACAATTATGTGCAATCAGGACAATTAGATAAAATTGCTACTCCATCTTTCTCTTGGAGAGTATTGGAACACTCGAATACAGAAGTTATTGATGAAATTAATAATTGAAAAAACGTATAAGCTTCTAAGCACTATGTATATACATATATGTATTAGCAAGCTTTATAAAAGTTAGTTACTAGTTGATCTTTTTAGGTTTGTTATTTGAAAATAGATATAGATATAGCAACAACAAAAATAGTTAATATTTCCACAGGCCTTATTTCCTTTCCACAACATTTTTTACAACGTCAACGGAAAAATCGATATTAAAAGTGTACCCAAATATTGTTGAATATTGCAAAAACCGTGCTTGGGAACGAGCAAGTCAGAGTCAAATTGATGGCCAAATTTACTTATATACGTCGATCGATTCCATTACTGATCCCTTTGAAGTACTCAATTATCCAACGCAATGCCTAGATTCATTGGATTTACCATGAATACCGCCACACGCAAATCTTAATCAATTAAAATTGTGCAATGAAACAAGGCTCACTGTTAAAAGGATAACGAACAACTTAATTAAAACAACTATAATCATAAGAAAGTTCAAAGACGAGAAAATTTTAATTCCAAGAACATCACCTGGTTTTCCTTTCGAATTTAAGCGTGTACAGATTCCGGTTCGTCTTGCATTCGCAATAACTAGCAAAAAGTCAAAAGGTCAATCATTAAAATTATGTGGAATAAATCTTAAATTGCCATGTTCATCGCATGGATAGTTGTACGTTGTACGAAGTTTGGAAAACCATCGGTGCTATTCCTTCCGGATAGAAAGACAAATATATTACAAAACATTGCAATAAATTTAATTACTCAGCCTTATTGTCAAGTTCACCTGAATGGCATTCCACCCGGAAAAAATAAATTTCACTTTCCGCCTATTGTAAATAAATATTTAATTTTCGAACAACTCACCTATTGTTATCTTTTTTTTTTATTAAAAACCAAATATCATCACAGTTAAAATACTTACTTATTTTTTGAAAGCAAACGAGAGAATAAGTTGTGAAAAGTAAGATATTTGCAATATATCAATATTTGAAATTCCGGGCGAACAGAATTTCTCCAAGCGAAATATTTTCCGAACAAACTTCACAATAAGGTTGATTAGTTTTATTTAATTGCCATTTATTGTGAATGTAAAAGGGCAGTGTATATTTTTAATTTGTATCTAGCCGTGCAAAGACGGGTCGGGCAGGTTGTTTTAAATAAATATACTTGAAAGTACTTAAAAATAATTTAAATTATCTATTAAAATTTATGTTATTAAACATAAAAAAATCGGAAAATACCTCGTATGCAATTAATTAATGGTGAAGGCAAAAAAGTTCTTGTGGGTTTTGCCAAATACAACACTCGCACATTTACGTTTGCACAATTCCATATTTGAATGTTCTGCTTTAACTTCATATGAACTTTCACAACTGTTTAACTCAGTTCTGCGCTGCTCTGACCTCATATTATCTGATTTTTTCTTGAGTGAAAACAACTAATATGTATGTGGTAGGAAAATGTGACAGCACTCCCAACACTTCCAATTTAAGGCCAGTTCCCAAACATCACTCTGAACAATGAGTGATTCGGTAATTCGGTTAAGGGAGGTTTTTTTCATTCGAAAGGCCTTCCGAACGGTAAATGGAAAATGACATTGGTCTATTTTAATCGAACATAGAAAATCTTCGAGATGATTTAAATTAAACATTTCCGGAGTTTAAATGAAAGTCTACTTAAATAAAATCAATCATATCGAAAACGGTATTGGTTTTTCTTAGCACCTAGACAGTGGTTCATTGGCATACGGATGTATGTCCCAGTGAAGTCTTTTCAGTAATGCTCTTGTAACACGTTTTTGGAAAGAGTGAATTTCATACAAAAGATTCCAAATAGTACAAAAATATTGTAGGACAGGTCTAACAAACGCAAACAGACATTTCACTATGTAGGTATCACTGAAATTTTTATGATTAAATTGCATTTAACACAAGTCTACTAATAATTAAGTAAGGGCTTAAACAAAAATCTCCACACTTTCGAAAAAAATTGGTATACATTTTATTTAAGCTGTTACTAAATTTGATTATTTTGTATGCCCTTAGCCATTTCGATAAAATCTACAGCCGACTGCGAGAAAAGTTAGTCGAAGATTGATATTATCCAACTGTTAGGGGCCAGTTATAGCTATCATTAAAACTCATCATTGAACATTTTCTTTTTCAATTTTAAGGTTGTTGTTAATTAGTATTTAAATGAATTATGGAAATTTTCTATTGAACAAAATAACTCAATTTGATCTTAATTCGCGTAATATTGTCACTTTTGTAATTTCAATGATTATTGAAATTTCAATGATCATTGAAAAGCAAAAGTGTTCATTACCTTCATATTAATACTAATTAATACCAACATTATCAATTATGAGTTTCAATGATAGCTATAACTGGCCTCTTATCATGTACAAAATGTGTATTATCAAAACTTGAAGGCATCATACAAATAATTGATGAACTACACACTTAAGTTTTAAATTGCCCTACGTTGTTAGGGTCAGTTATAGAGTTCAGATATAGAACACCTTTGCGACAGTTTAGAATGGAAACATCCGATTTCTTCCGAAAGAGTAAAGGTGTTAAACAAGGTTGCGTCTTAAGCGCCTTACTATTCGTTTTGTTTTTAAATGATCTCCACTCGTAACTTCCATTTGGGCTATTTGTACAAGGAATTGTGATAAATGTTCTCTTATATGCCGATGATATAGTCATCATCTCATGCTCCAAACTATCATCAACAAGTTCAGCACCTACTGCCGAAATTGGAAACTGGAAGTAAACTTGTGAAGTCTGAAATTGTTATTATTTGGAATGAAGGTCGGAGAGCAGCAAGCGAAAAATGGTATTATAACGAGGCAGAAATAAAAATAACAAATCAGTATAAGTATCTCGGCGGTGTATTTATTTATAAGTGTCTCACGAAAAGACTAGCAACATCAAAAAATTCTATAAACTCGACTTGGTCTAACTTTGTAAAAAACACAGTGCATGATGCAGCTGCTAGGTCAATAAGTAGCACTGTGTGGGGTATAAACAGTACACAGAAGTTGAAAAGCTACAAAGGTTCTTCGTCAAAAGATGTTTCAAGCTGCCCGCAAATACACCAATCTATGTAGTTCATATTGAAAAAAGTCTTCCTAAAGCATTTCTTACAACACTGAAATTTCTCTTACATACGAAATGTTTTCAGTCTACCCAGCGAAAGATTGCCTCGTGTTCTCTCTGAAGCAGTACTTCAAACAAATATTTATGGGCCGAGGAATGGTCAGGCCTTTTTCAAAAGACTGGAATTCTCTTCAACGCCGAAGGCAACAATTATTGCGACTGGAAACTTGTTCATCATATGGTTATAAACAAACTTAAAGATGAACTGTGGACGTCTTTTACTGATCGTGCTCTCCAAGCACAATTCCATGACGAGTACCCCAACCTAATCTTCAAAGACATTCCTTACTATTTTAATAATGTAAATTCGCGAGAAATGATAAGTCTGATCTTGAAAGCACGTTGTGGATTACTGACTTTGAATGCAAGCATATATTTAAATTTTAAAACTTTAACCTAACAGACAACTTTAATAAGTTATTGTCTGAACAATAACCAGCATAATCTTATTTTTATACCTATATCTATCAAGAAAATAAAATTAATTTATCTATCTATCTAGAAATTATTAAAATCAGTAAAACGTTGTAATTTTAAATTTCAATTTTTTTTTTAATCATTTTGAGGTTGGAGTTGATCATTGGTATGATAATTGAACAAAAAGTGACAGATGAAAACAGTGAGAAGTTCCACTTTTTGAAACTAAAGTAAGCTGTTCAGTAAAATCAATTTCTACAATAGGACCCGCACATTGCAGAACAGATGTGCTAATTATTACATCCAGTATGGGAATAATTCCAGAAATATTATAGATAAACTAACATGTCACCCTTTCCATATACATATACAGAGTGATTCTACTTTCGCCCGACTTACTTTTTATAATAATAAGTTAAGTATTAAGAGTGCCGAAACAACAAATGGTCAAGTGAAACTTTAAAGTCAGCAATACAAAAAACGCGATATCAATACATTCACAAACAAAACTCACCTGTGGGAAAAGAGGTTCTTCTTGAATCGCGCCTAACGGTCCTGTTGGATCTGGTGGTGTCAGTTCGACACTTTCGCCAGTAAACTCTGAATCGAAATATCTTGTATCTGTATCTGAAGTGACCTGAGGCTTGAAGGGTGGTGGAATCTATGATAAATAAGCAAATATTTTAGAACCGTTCATCACATCATATCAATCAGAATTTTACCTTCTTCTGTACCAAATCAGTCCAATTAATACTAGAAAAGAACGCATGCGCTTGTATCTCTCTCACATCATCTTGGCCACCACCAAGTCTTTTATTCGGATCCTTGGCCAGCAAGCCACTCAACAGACTTTTCGCCTCTTCCGATATCGTCCGCGGGAATCGAACATCCTCTAGCAGAATCAATGTGAAAAGGACATCATGATCACGGTTGTAAAATGGTAGACGACCACAAATCTATAATTACATATAAAAATGATATAAACAAAAAATTCAACTCTAGTTCTATTGAACATTTCAAAGAGTTTTGAATGCGCTTAGGCTCACCATTTCATACATAACTACTCCAGTGCCCCACCAATCCACTGCATGTCCATAGTCGTTGTCCTCTAGCACTTCGGGTGCCAGGTATTCTGGCGTACCACAGAACGTCTTCGTTGTGCGTCCATATGTGATGTCCTCCTTACATAAACCAAAATCAGCTATTTTAATGTGACCATCCTTGTCCAAGAGAAGATTCTCCAGTTTCAAATCGCGATAAATGATTCCCTGTGAATGCAGGTAACCCAAGGCTGAGATTATTTCGGCTCCATAAAAACGGGTGCGTTCCTCGGTAAATACACGCTCACGACTTAGATGGAAGAAGAGTTCACCGCCATTAACGTACTGCATCACGAAGCATAGGCGATCATTGGTTTGAAATGAATATTTTAATGACTAAAATAAAGTGAAAAGAAACATCGGTAATATTTTCAGTTAAAATTGGTTGTCCCTTACTAACAATTAAAAACGGATGATTTGTTGTTTGGAGAACTCTGCTTTCGGTAAGAGTATGTGCCACTTCATCTTTTTGTATGATAACTTCTTTTTTAAGAATTTTAATAGCATAAAGCTTTGCTGTCGACTTTTCACGACACAGAATCACTTTTCCGAATGTACCCTTGCCTAAAACTTTTAAGAACTCAAAGTTTTCTAGTGTCTATTAAAATCAAGTAATAAAGATCCGTTAGTATAATAATAAATTTGTTATAGAAAAAACAATACTTACAACTTTCTTTTTTCCACTGATCTTTCCAGTAGATGTGCCTTGAACAGAGAATTTCTCTGATAATTCTACTTCGGCTATGGAAGCCATGTCAACGTCAGTCATATCTTCAGAGGTAGATGGAGACATCGCAGTCTCGCCCATTTCACTCAAGCGACTAGCCACCGTTCTTAAAAAAAAATAAGGAAAACTACATTATTTTTTGTTTCAAAAATATCTTTGTGTTTCTAAATTAATATGGAAACACACCACTTATTATAAAAGCTCGCAACTTTTTTCACAATAAAATTATTGGGAGTTCTAAGCAAAAGAAGAGAGTAAAATCTTCAGGACAGGATCCGAAAATCGCCTTTAAAATCAGTTTCAAAATCAATATCTTTACGTACTTTTGCTTACCGTGATCTTGCTGGTATAGTTCACATTAACTTTTTGTAAAAAAAAATTGTAAGCTGGGCTAGAAAAAACCATAAATTTGAGTAATGTTATGTGCGGGTAAGCCAGTACCCGCGCGAAACGCTATTTTTCTTGGACTATAGGCCGTGTCCGCTTAAAATCTAATGATGCTAAGTCTTCTGCCTGTTTGAATTTTTTCAATGAATTTTCATATTAGTGTATATAATTTGTATCATTAATAAATTTCTTTAAACACTGAACACAAAAAAAGATCGTGATAACAATATATCAAAGTCGGTATGCACTTGAAGTAAAATTAATACAGTGTGATAAAAACTTTCGTTTCATGTACATATATTCTAAATTGTTTTTTATTTATCTGTTCAATTGTAACTTTCATAAAATTAAATTATTATTTGCCACTATTACCGTTGTCGTTCGTCGTTTGGTTGTCGTGACGTTTTCTTTGTCGTTTCGTTTTTAAAATCGACATACCATAACTTATGGTACGACACGACATATTTGTAGTAGATCTTTTCACGACGAAAAAGTATATAAATGTATCAAATTAGTTGAAAGCACCTATATAACAATAACATTAGTTATGTTCAACGAAGAAAAATCAGATAAGATGAGGTCAGAGCAGCGCAGAGCAGAGTAAAACAGCTGTGAAATTTCATATGAAGTTAGAGCAGAAATTTAAACTGTGTAGTTATATGCGCAAATGTAAATGTGTGTATTTATTTAAAACTATCAGATCTCCAAATCATCCTTTTGTTGACTTTACCTACTTATTTTGTATTGTGAATAACATTTTTTTTACTTTAAAATACATGTCGGTACAAACCAAATAAAGTAATGACGAATATGAAAACATTGGCATTTACAAGTAATGTATGTATGTATAAATTTAAACGCAAATCGTTTGCCAACCATCTCCATTCTTTTTTTTTATCGACTTGAAAGACTTTTAAAAAAAAAGTTGTGGATCATGGGACCTTCGACAGAAGTGAAACTTTATTTTTATTTTCCTATAAAAAAAATTCTTTGACGTCCTGTTTTCTGGACCCTTCAAAAGAAGTATATTAGCTTACATTACAAACATAAGAAAAACGTCGTGAAGTAGCTGGTGTCATCTATGTTCATCAAATTTTATCTGGTATAACGAATTCTTCTGTCCTTCTTGAGTCAAAGAGTTTCAACATTTCGACGGTACTCGAGTATCCCCTAAAATAAGTTATTGACTTATATTATTTTCATCATAATACAATAACTTACTTCTGTTTTTTTTTTTATTAGAATAACATAAAATAATGGCCCCTATTGCGGTTGTCGATCAGCGATCGCAAAAGCAACTACCATCACCGTCGATCGATCGCACAATCGGTATTGTGCAACTTGATCTAGTACTTGAATTATTGTGAATCAAATAGTATCGATTGTTAATTATTCATTGTTTGACGTTTGCAAGAAGTGATTTTTTCAGATTGTTTTTTGTTTGATTTTAGAGAAGATTTTCAAAAAAATAGTATATTTTTGTACAAAATTAGAAAAGAAAAAACAAATACAATTAATGTATGGTTGAGTGTTTCTGAATCTGAAGAGGAAAACGCAAGCAGGATGATAAACTTTGGGATTCTTTTTCCTTTTTCATAGCTTTTTCGTAGCTTTAAAAATTATTTTCGATTAACTAAACCAGCTTTTAGAGACTTGCTTTCTTAAATTAATGAAATTCATCAGTTCCCAACATTAAGATGCATTAAGATTTTGTATTTATTTGAAAAGTTTGGATTTCCTGGTGTTATTGGTTGCATTGACGGCTCACACATAAAGAAATACAACATGCATAATTATCTATTCTGTGTACATATTATATAATCCATGTATCATCTATTTTTTCCATGAGTTTTTGTACAAACTCCTGTAGCGAATTCTTTATTTTCTTCCAAAAAATTTACCAAAACTTCTAGCTGCTTTTTTGTTGAAACTTGTTTAGCCCTGAATTAAAAATTATATAAACAAATTATAAAACGCATTGTTTTATAAATCAGCACTTTTTTTTTAGTTTTATTAATCAGCACTTTTATTTTTATCAAAAAACGAATCATTTTGTCCGCAACGAACTATTTCACAACCATCTAACACCGCAACGATCACGAAAATGGCGTCGACATCAAGCGATCGCAAAATCGACAAGTATCGATCATGATCTACACTCGCAATACCGATTTCTCAATTTAGGGATCGTTGATCGCTTTTTATCGATTATCGATCACCAATAGCCATCGCAATAAGGGCCAATTTAAATAAGTGCTGATACGACTTGCAATCGAACTTGCTGTCGTGATCGGTGAAAATGGACCCTAGCTCGTGCGGGATCTAGGGCGGGAAAGAGGCGTGACATAATTTAATTTATTATTATTATCATAATAATTATAACTTATTATGTTTTATATATGTAACTCTCAGGTGATTTTTATTCCGAAAAAAAATTGTTTATCATTCGAACATTTTTTAAATAATGTCCAAGTTTGTCACAACATCGTTTGTCATATATCGGATTTTTGTTTATTTAGTTTTTTAATCATCATCGTGTTCCACGACAAAAAATGGGTCCTGAATTTCAAAATATGTTAATTATCAGTGTTAAATATCCAGAATTCGTTCATGACTTTGGTTTTTTAAATAAATGTTTTAAAAATGTTTGAAAGCACAACATTTTTAAACGTTTTCGAATTTTCTCTTTCATAATTTATATAATTTCGTAAAATGAATTTTGAATTGCAGAATTTTTAAAGCAGAATCTTGAATAAAATAATTTTGATCAAATCTGAACTTAACCTAATTTCAATATGGATTCTGCTAATGGGTACTTCGATAAGTTTAGCAGAGGTAGAGAGGGATCTGCAAGAAGAGATGCTGTCTTTTCTTCCATAAAAAGCGAGGGTAAATTGCTGTTGTCAGATTATGAAGACCATTTGATGGTAAAATAGTTGGCTATTTCGTAGGGGTCTGATAATGTGAGACTTTGGGTTTTTAATATTTTAATTGATTGTTGTTTATAGTTCCCAGTCAGAAGTTTAATGTCAGACCATATTATAATAAAAAAATCTTCCTAAGGAAAAATCGTAGTAAATTCTCTACTGTTTAAATTTTTTTCAGGCCACTAATTTGTGCTCCATTAAAAAAAATCGCCTTCGACGTCGCATTAAAAACATTGAACTTAGAGTTTGTAGAAACAAGCTTGTTGTTGAATATCTTCTTTCAGTTAGCAAAGATGGCCGTTCTGGCTGCATCAGCTTTAGCTTGAACGTAACAAACTTCGAATCGCCATATTTCCAAGTGTCTTGTAGGGAAAAAAAATTGTCTTTGGTGTATTTACTTCTAAGCACCACTTTTCGCAATATTCCTTAAGCCTGTTTATATTCAATTGAAGAGAGGATGGAGATTCTGCCAAAATGACAATATCATTCGCATAACACAATTATCTTAAACTTAAGGCCTCCAAATTCCACACCACAAGGTAGCACATCGATGACATCACCCAAATAAAGTGCAAATAATAAGAGAATTAAGTTACATCCCTGACGTACTCCAAGAACCATTTCTATACTTGTTGAAGTCTCCGCATCATTGAATAACTTTCCAGTTATTTGTTGATACAGTTTTTCCAACGTTTAACAAAATTTCGATGAAACACCTAAATTTGAGAGCTTGTAAAACAATGCTCTCCTATCCACCATATCAAAGCTTGCTCTAAAATCAACGAAGAATGCGTATAACTTATTATTGCTGGTAAGCTTTGACCGTGCCAAACATCCAAGTACAAAAAGGTTATCGACTGTCGAATATCCCTTTTGAAATCCCGAATGAAATTCACTAACTTTATTGTTTGTATTTACCCACTTTGCGAGCCTACTGTTTAGAAGCGAGGTAAATATTTTCAACCCTGCGTTCAAAAACGAAATTCCCCTGTAGTTTTTTGGGTCATTTGGATCACCCTTTTTATGGATTGGCCAAATAAGAGCCTCGTCAAAACATTCTGGTAGAACACCAAAGTTAAAAATTACATTTAAGGCTTCAGTTAGCTTTTCTTTGAAAAGTGCAGAGGATTATTTAAAAAATTCTGATGATATACCATCTGCTCCTGCTGATTTGGCATCCTTAAGTGATTGCAATATTATTTCAACCTCTGAGATTGTTATTTCCCCATCTAAAATAGTGTCTATTACATATGGTTTTGCATAATTCCATTCTCGTACCATGGACGGCGAACAAACAAGTTCATGGAAATGCTCCTTTAAAACATCCAAGGAATTTTCGTAGTTTTTTCTTTTCCATTTATTTTCCTTGTTATTCTCCAGAATTCAGCTGCATAATTGTTTATAGTGTTTAGTTACTTCTAAGTATTCTGTTTGAATAGATTTTGTGTTATACTTTCTGAAAGAACCCTAAGGATTTTTTCTCAATCTTTCGCAAGCATAATCGTTCCATTCTTCTTTTTTACGCAAAACTGTTGTTTTTTGCATAACGTCTCCTGCTGCTTCTCTGACAATTATTTCTAGCTCCTGTTTTCCGATAAACGTATATTCACCATTTGCATCACCAAAAACGCATCCATTGACAACGCTTAGTCCCAAAGTCATTGCATAGCTCTATTATTATTTTCCCTTCAGCATTAATTTTTTGGTTTTTTGAACACCGTTTTTGAGAACCAAATTTGAAAATGGATTCCTAGTCTGCCGTTCGTGCATTAAAATCACCAATAATCATTAAATGCTGCATCTTAACAAATCATACAACAGGAACACCTCAAATTCCTGATTCCAATGTTTATATACATTGAAAAAATGAACAGCAATATTGTATTAATTTCTAATTGAATACTCATTATTTCTTCTACGATTTTAATTTTTGAAACATTAGATATATTGTTTTTGATACCAGCCATCATTCCTCCACTTGCTCTTCCTCTGGTTGCCATCTTTTATGCCGGAATCCAATAGCATTTGAACATCAAAAAATATTTTTCATATTTATCAAAATTTTCGCATAACACATGAGTTCAGTTGAGATTAGTTTTACATAATCCGTTAAAAAAGTCAGGAAAGATAATTTTGCTACTTAATCCGCCTACATTATAAGTTACTTTACTTAAATTTAATTTTGTATTTATTTTTTTATTATAATTGTGTTTTTATTATGTATGTATTTATACTATCTACACCACCATTGTGCTATTGGCTTGCAGATAGCACTTCTTGTGTACACACCCCAATACCATCCACACGATCCATACTGGCTTCCGTCAGTGTCAAGGCTACCGCTACTACCATCTGTTGTTGACACTTATTGGAAAAGTACTTTGAAAGATGTTCGTACGCAAATTTAACTTTTCGATTAATGTAGAATAACCACATTGTTCGCCGTGTTTTAATTCTTTAGAATCGTTCCATGTAAATTCCAAACCATCAACTATAAGTTTTTCGGCTTTCACAACCGCTTTTGTATTTTGTCGATAGGATCTTATTAACTTTCGGATACGTAAACGTTGTTACCTTCGTCTTCTAATATTTGGAGGATAATCTTTCTCGATATACATAAACGTGTTTTTTAATTTTGAACTGTTATTAAGAACTGCATAGAGGTTGTCTTTGCTTTTTAATTTTGCAATAAAGTTTTTAAAATTTGGATTCCATGTTTTTATTTCATTTATTTCCTCCCGGGTAGTTGATGTTTTCCCGCTTGACAGTTGATTACATATTTCAACTATTTGTTGTTTTTTCATTACGATGTTATTTAAATTGTTTCCAAACATTTTGTTTACTTTTTCAAAGACCACTTAATTCTTTGTTCCACCATGGAGGGTTTAGTTTCCGATGTTGAGTTCGTGATTGTGGAATGGTCATGTTAGCAGCTTCCCTGATTGATTTAAGGATTTTTAATGCTTCTTGATTAATATTTTGAGATGAGGGTCTGTTTGATAATGAATTTGAAGACTGGATTTGAAATCTTTCCAATCGGTAAGAAATTTAGGTCGAGATTTAATGGAACATGAACTTGTGCTTATTGCAATTTTTGATAAAATGGGGAAATTAACTTCAGTGGAAATTAAAGAACGACCAAGATTTACTAAGGAACAGATGGGGTGATACCTATCATCGTAAGATAAACATGAGTGAAGGAGTCGTGGGTTGTAAAATGGGTTGGACTGCCATCGTTTAGCAAAATGAGGTTTTAGTTAGCGAGGAAGTCTTCGATTATTTTGCCTTTAAAAATTTTCTTTGTATATAAAATTCTGATGTACGTGTGTTCGTAGTTCTCCTCCTCCTAAACGGTTGCACCAATTTTTATAAAATTTGGTTTACATATCAATAAAGTTATCTGAAAAATGCTCACTGCAACAACCCTCAGAGAGCTTTTAGAAAAGTAGTAACTTATGGAAAACAAAAGAATGCGAACAAGAGACAAACATCGCTATCTTTCCTGTACTGCACATTTAAAAAGGACAAAGTTTATCGAACCTTTTATGTATTAGAGGTACCGTTTTTTTTAAGCTAAAACAAAAATTTAAATTTTCTCTAGGGAATAGTTCATGAACCCTACATACCAAATTTGAAGCTAATAGGTTCAGCCATTTATGACGTAGGTACTTATACAACCAGACTGACTGACAGACTGAATTTCCGGACCCACTTTTTTCGACTTCTCTTTTCTCTATTGTCGTAATGTCATGTTTGATTGTTATCTCAATTTTTTTCCACGAATGCATAACTTGCCTTATAGTAGCTATAATCAAAAGTAAAAATATTCCGTAGCTGTCAAGTTAGTGGAACGATTGGAAGTATTCGCTGGGTATTCCTTAACAAAAAATAAGTGATGCGGGTCGAAAAAGAGATATCGAATTGAAAACGACTTATTTCGTATTCCCTAATCGGGCCACAGTAGAATAGACATTTCATTTACGTTAAACAAGTTTTGATGTTTTTTTTATGTTTTTTTTTTTTATTATGTATATAAAAACTCACCTGATAGCATCTGTCCATTCCTGACGTTCGCTCTCTTTATCTACGTGGAAAGTTCTCTCAATCACTGTAGTCCATTGCAGGCCACGTATGATGAACGTGTATGGCTTTGGTCTATCAACTGTCATTATTTGGCATCCTTTTACTGTGAAGTTGTTTAAACGTTCAGACGGTGTTGTGTTTTCCGGTTTGGTCCTGTAGCCCATCAAAGTGCCATCATCTCGTAGGACAAAGTATCGAGAGCGCCATGTTTTAATGTGTTCGCCGCGCTTAAACAGCCAACCCTCCTTCACGACAGAAGCCTGTGCAGAGCCGTAAGTTTCAAAAGTCGAAGACATTTTAGAGGACGGTGTTAAGTATGATGATAGAAATGCTACTGTTGCAGATCCAGCAGGCAGTGCAGTTGGCGGCTGCGATGAAATGTGTGTTAGGGCAGAATTGTTGTTAGGGGTCGTGGCCGCTAGCGCGTACTGTGCCCGTGAGAACAACGTTTTGACGATTGTTTCGTTTATAGCCTAGTTTGTTGAACCTTTTATTTTTATTTATAATATTTGATGACTTCAAAATTGTATGCAACTGAAATTAGATAAGAAAAATAAAAATGGGATTTCTAGTGTTGTATTGATATTGGTATATAAATCGGTAGGATTGACAGGTTATCAAAATAATTATGAGGAATTACATCATCGCCATTGCCGCCCCATCACCTCCGCCTGCGAAACGAGCGAAGGTTAAAGTAATTAGTTTCTTAACGCACTAAACTAAAGCAAAAAGTTAAACTTAGTTGCTAGAAGAACAAAAAAAAATAACAAAACAAAATGTTTTGAAAGTTCAATTAGAGTGTATTCTCAAGAATACAAAGCGAAAACAACAGAAAATGCATCGCGAAATAGTGGAGCACGAGGCAAATTTCAGAAATAGATAAAGACTTAAAAAAAGTGTTAGTATTACGCTTATTTATGATTTCTTTACGTAATTATAGTAAAAAAAACACAAAGGATGTCAAATCAAAATTAATAAAATGTTGCATAAGGGGCCAACTAAGACTCATCATTGAAATTTAAATTTTTAGGCAATTTATCCAAAAATGTTGGTGTTAATTGGTATTATTAAAGAATTATAAAATTTTTTTATTAAAAAAACCCCAATTTGAGCTTAATTCGCATAACAGTATTACTTTGTGATTTCAAAAGTGAAAATCGAAAAAGTGTCAATATTTCGTGAAGCTTAAATTGTGTTATTTTTTTTAATCGAAAAATTCTATAATTTATTAGCTTCAATTTAATTCCAATCAATATCAACATTGTTGGATAGTTTGCCTTAAAATTGAAAAAGAAAATTTTCAATGATGAGTTTCAATGAAAGCTATAACTGGTCTCTACAAGTGTTGCCACACATGAATAAGAGTGAAGTTGAAGTTCTAATAAAAAAATATCATCCTGATTTTTTGATGCTGACTGAAACGTGTATTACTGATGAAATAGAAGAATCGGAAATAAGTATTGCTGCTTACAAGCACTTAGTATGTACTTCACATTCAAGGTACACACGGGGGGAGTGTTATTATATGTTAAAAAAGGTATATGTTTAAAAGTGGCTGATTTTTCAAAATATCAAAATTCTGTTTGGATTAATAAAGTATATGTGTGGTTGAATGATGAAAAGTGGAAATTGGTACTGTTGTATAGATCTCCTAGTTCTTCAATTAGAGATTTCTTAACTTTTTTTAATGATTGGTGCTGTCATTCATTCGAAAATGTTAACAACGTTTTAATGACGGGTGATTTTAATATAGATTTACTAGCCCAGGATCGTAATGCTGAGAAAATGTTGGAAGCATTGACTGACCAAGGACTTGTCCAGTAAGTGAATCAGCCTACTAGAATTACTGATGTCTCAGCGACATTGATAGATTACATTATTAAGAATAGGGATTAAAAATCTAAGGTTAATTTTATTATTGATGCAGAAGATAAAATAACGGACCATGAAACTATTAGAGTGGCAGTGGAAATACAAAATAAATCGCATAAAACAGAACAAAAATATAAATCTATTCGTTATACAAAAGAACGTTTTGACTTTTTTCTAAATGCAGAAGGTTTTTCAGACTTATACTTTGAGAATGATATTAACTTACTATCGAATATGTTTTGTGAAAAGATTAACGCATGTTGTGAAGCTTTAACAGTTGAAAAAGTAGTGAAACAAACAATAGATAATGCATGGTTCAACTCTCATTTGCAAAAGTTGAAAAAAATCAAAGGTTAAAGCTTATAAGAAAGCAGTTGTAAACAATACGGTAGAAAATTGGTCAATATATAATTCTGTTCGAAATAAGTATAAAAGTGAAATAAAAATTACAAAAAACAACTACATAACGTTTCAAATAAGATCTAAATCTGGAAATCAAATAGAAATGTGGAAAACTTTAAAAAGAATTGTCTTAAAGAATGCAGCATCGAACAATATTGAAAGTGTTAAATTTGGAGCAAATACATTATTGAATAAATTAATTCAAAATTTGAATAATAAAAAGGATGTGTACTTAATAGAGATCTGATAGTAAAATCATTAGAAATTATTGGCCCTGTACTCATGAAAATAATCAACACCTCTTTCCAAACTGGAAGATTTCCTGAAATATGGAAGGTCAGTTGTTGTTCCGGTGGAAAGTCAGCAATAAGCATTTGAATCTTATTTGGATAACAGAAGTCAAAGAACAAAAGTGAATGATAAATTGTCAGCTACAGTTATTAATGACCTAGGTGTTCCTCAGGGTTCGGTTTTGGGAGTGTTTCTCTTTCTTTTATATATAAATGACTTTAAAAAATGTCTTAAGTATTGCAGTTTAAAGCTTTTTGCGGATGATAGTCTGATTTACATTTGTGGAGATGACAGTGACGTAATGTGTCAACAAATAAATGATGACTTAAAAAGTGTTGATGATTGGCTGCAAATGAACAAGTTAAAGGTGAATGTGGGAAAAACTAAACGCATGAAATTTAGAATGAATAGTGAAATTAATGTGCGAATGGGCAACGCGAAACAGTTCAAAGTTTTAAATATCTGGGTGTAGTAATTGATGAAAAGCTAAATTTTAAGGATCACGCTAGTCATGTTTGTGCGAAAATTTCTAAAAAGGTTTATTTCTTGAGTAGAATAAGAAGACATCTGACATTTGAAAGTTCTTTTCTTTTGTATAATTCCCTTGTGATGCCGCACTTTAATTATTGCTCAACTTTACTGTTTGGTTGTAATGCAGATGTAAAGTTGCGACTTCAAAGACTGCAGAATAAAGGTATGAGAGTCGTTTTGAAACGAATTATATATATACCGATTCGTGCTATGCTTGAATGCCTGAACTGGATGAATGTTAAACAAAGGCTGACTTATGATGCCAAGGTTTTCATTTTCAAAATGCGTAACGGATTGTCACCTGAGTATATATTTGAAGGAATCTTGAAAGTTTCTGATGCGCAGCCATATAAATTAAGACACAATAACAACTTAAGACCAGAGAGATGCCGTCCAAGCAGTATCCAACATTCCATATTGTTTGACGGTATTAACTATTATAATAGTCTCCCGAGTGCAGTGAAAAATGAAAGTGGAATAAATCAATTTAAGAAGAAACTTATCCCTTTTATCAAAAATAATATTTTTTAAACTTACCATCAATTTATAGCCAATAATACAAACTTAATATCAAAATGTGATTTATGTAGTTGTTAATTTTAAAGTTTTTTTTTTCATAATTATAGGTAGGGCAATATTTAGAGCCCAATCTATTGCAATGCAAAGATGGGTACTCTTGGCCCAAGCCAGGATGGTATGCAGAAACTCTATTAAAATAACCTGGAAACTTGTATAAACCTTCATAGTTACATAAAATCTCATGTCGGCAACATAAGTTTTCTAGGTCAAAGGTCACGGAAATAATTTTTTCGCGATTTTCTCGACTTTTATGTCTCCTATGGTGATTGTACAACCGACAACTAGCTCTCATTGTTGCTAAGATCGCCCACCAGTGGTAGGATTTTGGAAATTCAAACATTTAGGGGCTCAACCAAACAGTCTGCCTTTTTTTGAGTTACACTAAAAAGTGAAGAAATGATAATAAATTCAAACAAAGCAAGTCAGTTCAAACTTCAAAAAAAAGGACGCAAAATAAGATTATACCCGGAGTATCTAACAAAGCAACGTCAAGCCTTAATGGAACAATGGAATTCATCATTCATACAAAGACGAGGAGCAGCAGTACCTGGACCAAGGATACTTCGATAAGATAAACACGTTATAAGAAGAAATGCTGAGCCTTATAGAGACAACCCGAGAACCAATAGAAGCGGAAAAGAAAATAGAAACTGAGAAGAAAGAGGGAGAGTCCAATCGAAGTCTACTGAGAAAATACGAAGGACGACCGACAAATTTAGTTGCTCTATTTTATTTTTTAGTCCCCATTAAGAAGTTTGACTTCAACAAGAAACTATACGAAAACTTGAACTATGTGGAGCTGTTATGATACCTAATTTGTTATGGAAGGTCAAAAGCGATCTTGATATCGGATCATTGTTTTAGCTTGGAAAAGCGCAGCTCCAAATAAATGGAAGACATTTGTCTCACACAGAGTTCAGCAAATGCAGACATTAAAAAGAGGATACTCGTGGAATCACCTAAGATCAGAAGATAATCCCGCAGACCTAGCATCAAGAGGTACGTTCTAGGTAACCTAAGAGAATCTCAATATTTTGGATCGGACCACTCTGAACTTTAGGATTCAATCACATAATTTCATTAGAAGTAAGACTAAATGATGAATTTATAGCAAGATTTTCATCACTGACACGGTTGATTATAGTGCCTTCTGCCGCACATATATTAATGAAAAACTAGAAGAAACAATATACATGAAGCAATCACCAGGATATTTAAAAGAATATCAAGAAAATTGTGTTTGTTTATTAAAGAAAAGCTTATATGGGCTCACAAAGCAGCTAAAGTATGGAATGAAGCAATTTACGACGTATTCATCAAAGCAGTACTGACTGATCCATGTTTGTAACTTTTATGCTGCTTTTACCAAAAAGCCATATTTGTGAGTTTGGTTCCATTACGATCTGTAAAAGTGAAATAAGGCCCAAATGAGTTTGTGAAATAAGACCATATGAAAAAAAAAATGTGTTGGTAGATAGCACGGAACACGAAACTCATCTATTAAAAGAAAAACTGCTGTTTTCTTTGTGTACATGTAACTACCTACCATCAACAGTTCTGCATAAAAACATTACTAATATGTATAAGTAAAACGCCTTTTTGGTGGTTAGAAAAAGGAAGAATCAAGAGTTCTTTAAGTTGATAAAACTTAAATAAATGATAACACAATTCCTTCATAATTAAATTAAATTTTGAAAAAGAGAAATATTCCAGGCAAACTAAGAAAAAAGTACACTAAACATGGGTAAAATTGTTACAGAAGCTTTTTTAATTGATTTTTAATCAGAATCCGTTTCTGAACAACATATCCAAAATCGGACAAAATCTAATCATGGGAACATTTTTGGAATTTGTCCAAAATAAGAAAAATTGAAAATCTCAGACAAATCGGATATGACCCTGGCTTTAGAGAGCCATTTAAACAACTAAAAGTGATGTGAGGAAAGTTGATGCACCTCATTCACAGATTGCCTAGACTAAAAGGATAAAGATTCAACGTTTAAGTTTAAACGTTCACTGTGAAACTGGGTCAAACTACGTTCCGATCGCTCTTATTTATTAAATAAACAAACTTGAGCACTTCACTAGAACTTACACTAGGTACCATCAAATAACATGAAAACTGCATGAAGTTGAACGCGCCCATTTTCTTTAATCACCATTTTATGATGAGCGCATAAGCTCTTTCCGAGTAAGTTCTGATCAAAAGAGAAACAAGTTTAGCGCTATGATATGTCTGACCTTAAAAAAACTAAGATTTTTGACAACTTAATGCACTTTTTTATAAAACCTCCTATTGATCATAGTAGATAGGTATATTTAAAGCAGTGCATTTGACCTTTTTAAGTATTTCTTTTTGGAAAGAGCCCTTTTCCCAGCTTCAGTCCAATTCGAAACATTTGGCAGCCTTTTCTGAATGTTTTCTTGGACGAACACAACGTGAATAACGACATCAAAAATGCATGCACACAAAATTTATCACACACTAGGCACACAACCATCACTGTGTACAAATATAAAATTTGAATTTCCGTCTAGACGTCTGAATCTGAGCCATAAAGTATTTTTGGTTCGGTCCGTTTCGTCATTCATACGCCACTTTGACATGGTTGATCCTATTTTCTAATTGCTGCGCTAGCTCGTTGGTGTTTTTTTTTTTAATGAACTAATTTATAATTAGACAATGTTTTCTCTGTTCCAATTTAATTTCGAAATGTGACACAAGCACACAAAGGGCGCTATCTACAAAAACAACATCATGAAGTTAACCATTGACAGACATTTTGAAATATTTTCACGATTTTTTAATAGCTAACTTTGGTTTTATTTTTATTTTATGATAGTTTTTTTTTACCTTTTGTCTATTCCTACTATAACAACTGCTACTGCAGGAAGTGCTTTACATACTATCCTCTTTTGCAGCTGATATTTCCTCTTCTTCAATTAAATTTTGGCAAACAAAATTGTAAAATAAAACAAAATAATCACATAGACAATCACTGGATTTTTTAAATATTTCGTTCCACTCTTTTCACTTTTATTTTTCCAAAAATCCTCACGATTTATACAAAATTCTTACAGGAACAATATTTTTGGGAAAAATTAAAACACTTGACAAAATACTCATCGTACACGTTCCTTATATTAAAATAAAAAAAATAACATTTAACATAATTTTATATTTTTTTTTTATCAAAAATATTAATCCATCCGTTCGGCGTTGTTTTTTTTGCGCAATTTAATTTTTTTTCTTTCAGTTTTCTTTTTTCTTCGTTTTCAGTTTTCACACGAAGTCTAGAAATGCGTGAGCATAAAATTTTATTTTATTTGGATACAATTTATGGGTCTTTTCATTAACTTTTTAACGATAAGAATAATTTATAAGGAATATGTTAACAGTGAAAAATAAAGAAATTTTCTATTTTTTTTATTGAAAAGTTTCTTTTTTTAATGCAAAATTATTTGTAGGACCGCAGACTACGGCATCCGCCATTTTTGAAGTGAATGGCAATTTTTTATTTTTTTTTTGATTTGACGTTTTTGTTTTTCTAGAGCGATGTAAGGTTGGTTAAACTGTGAAATTGTGAACCGATGAAATGGATGCGTTCAGTCGCTGAAGATTCCTCGGGCTAGAATCTTAAGGCCTAGTACACAGGTCATCAACTTGTAATCCTCCGTCTCCTCCCGTAGAAAAAAAAATTACACGCGCTTTTCAATACATGAATACGTGTGAACAGAAAATGCAAAATTGTAAGAATGTATGGTCTATCCGAATTTGACAGCCCCATTTGAAATGCAGTTTTGAAAGTTTGTAGGCAAAAGTGGGTGAAGCCTCATGAGTTGATGTTCTATTTATTTATTATTCTATGCCTAGTACGCAGGTGATGTGAAACGAAATATCCCATAGACCGTGTTTTGACTGGGAAATTTGAGTCTGGCGTGGTGAGTACTCTCGTGGTTACACAGAGGTCTTATATTGCGGACGCCTAATTTTAAGCGGGTTGAATTTTTGTGAAGTGAGACAAGGAAATAACATCCATAAATTATTATTAATGCTTCTGTTTGTTTCCTTTTCCAAGAATTCATCACTCTGCATTTAACTAGTTATGAAAAATATGTTAACACATCGGCAGTCAATCATATAATTAACAAAATGGGAAAAGAACTTGAATTTGGAAATGGAACAGTATTCACGCTTCCAATGTTTATAATTTGAAGCTGCCTCACGAGAGTACTCACCCCTCATCCCTCTCGCCTACGAACTCTCGTCAGTCCGGTCTCAAATTTCCCAGTCTAAACACGATCCTGTGTAATCACGACGTACTCACCACGGCAGACTCCAATTTTCCAGTCTAAACACGGTCATGTGTGCTGTTACACCATGATTCTGGAGTCATAAATCTTTTGAAACTACATAAGTGCGAACGAAAGAAAAAAATCGAAAAGATGAGACGGCAGATAAACAGCTCTGTGCGTCGTGGGCCGAAGTTTTTCTTAAATCTTTTTTTGTGTTTCTTTTATGCTTTTCGTAATTTTTCAATCTCGCTTCATTCATTTTCGTTTCTTAAGCAATGCACGTGCATGTATACATGTATACAAAATGATCTTGTGCGAAAAGGATGAAGAAGAGGACTATCAAATTAGAGTCATGACTCTCAAAATCAAGGTGTAATAACACCGTGCGGTTTTTGCTTTTTTTTATATCAAAACAAAAAATAAAAATGTGCATGCGATACATAAAAAAGCCTACTAACGTAAGTTTTGTTGTTAGATTTTTGTATGCAGTTTATTACCAAGTCTTGTTCGGGAAGAAATTAACGCGTTAGTCAACTAGCAAACAAGATATAATATAAATATTTTTGTCCATGTTTGTATTTAATCAGATTCTTAATAAGGAGATAAGTCATAAGTCACGAGTTAAAATTTCTTATTGATAAAACAAAATAAATCATGGAATAGTTAGCCCACATTCGTTAAGAAAATCTATTACAGTTCTATTACAATTATTTGTTTATGGTCTGTGGGCATGTTTCCACTTGAAGAACGTTGTGTGTTTCCGTTGTGTTTTGTATTATCAAAATGTCGATAGATAAGTTTTGCGTTGGTATCGTATCGTTTACAGACAGAATGGAAACTCTTAAAATTCAAATTTTCACCGAAAGTTAAGACTTTTTATTGATTATAATCACTAATCTTAATCCGTCTCTGTGTTTCAGCAATCACTGAACCGATTTACACTGTTCACTTGCTGTTGGATAAAAGAAATACCAACCTAGGTCGTGGGGACTATATTTTTTAACGGATGTCCATGGTTTGACTAAAAAACGATAACAAAGTTGCACTATAATAGGGGCGAAAAATAATCTTCTCAAATTACTTTTTTCCAAAATAATAAAAAAAGAAGAAAAAAGAAAAAAACCTCGAAAAAAATGCATTTGCCATTAATTTAACAAACAATTTTTTTTCATATTTATAGTAGAACTTATATATTTTCGACTAAAAAAAATAAAACAAAACGAAATGATACCTTTTCAATCTTACACCATCTAAACCACCTACTTGAAAGGTGCAACTAAACTCGCAGTCCAAAAAAGCTATTGTGTTTATTAATAACGTTTTGACATTAGTTTCGGAGTTAACGATAACTCATCGATAAATCGGGTTTTTAAATAAAGGGTGTTACTGTATATTAATACTAATAACCAAAGATATACCATGGCTATTAAGTATTGCTTCTAAATGAAAAGAGAATAATTTAATATCTATCATAGTGATAACGAAAATAACATATGGCATATAGTATATACTAACATTTAATTAATAACATAATATAACATTAATCTTTGATATTAAAGGAATCTTTTGATACATTTAGGACCAGTCTTTTCAGCTCTGGTTATGTGTTACCGTTGGTTATTTCAGTTGTTAACTATAGATTTTGTAAGTGTTTTTATGGTTACCAGCTAATGGTTAAATTTAACCAGAGCTGAAAAGACTGTCCTTAATGAGGTATTTTTGTTACAAATTTGAAGTAAAATCGAAAATTTCCTACCTATAGCAAGGAGTGTTATAAGAAAAAAATTATATTTTTACGATTGATGTTTTACATTTTTCAGATTGTGTCAAAAGCGGGTTTTGTGAAATACAATTAAGATAACATATATTTTTGTGTCAATTATACCTAATATGTGCTATGAAATATGATAAATACAATAACTAGAGACTAGAGGTAATTACTCTGCCCCCCTGAATAAGAATAACAAATCGAGATATGAAAATTGATTGAACAAAGTTACTGTAATATCTAACATCCAATCAAGCTCTGTCGACTGGTGTAGCCATAGTTTAGCCACGATTTTTTCCCTGAATAGCCTAAGTGAAGGACTGCTGGGGGACTTCAAGTGATGTTGAAAATTTAGATCAACTGAGCTAAATGCCTAGGGGCGAAAGATAATTTTCATTGTCCCAAGAGGACCCGGGCCTGCAATGCAATAATTTCCTTAACAAGATCATTATTAGTGATGTTGAGATTATTTACTGATTTTTTTAAAAGTGTAAGCGAATAGTTCATGAGTGGTATAATTTTAGTTTCGTTCATTGTATATATATTTTAATAGTAAAGTTATAACTAAATTTCCTGGCGGCCATCTAGCGTCGACAATAGTGAACTGGTTTCGGGACTTTTTCAAACTTAAGAAAGTCAAAACAAAACAGACCAAAAGCAATTGGTTTTTGCGAATGTATTGTTATATACATATTTCTTTTTTTTATCGCATTATTGTTGTCAGAACTTCTCCATAACCGCCTCTTTCCAAGCAATTATCTTCAGTTCTTTCATTTTACATGAAAATACCCACGTCAACCAAAGTCGATGCTAGCTCCGCATCGGCGACACGAAACCCTAGAATTTTCTAGTTGCAACCGTACTATAGTTTCTATATACAAAGTTTCGTTATAAATAAAAGTATTAGAGAATCTTTTTGTTTAGGAAACATAGTTTTTACCGGCACAGAGTCTTATACCTTGGACACACTGCTGGTATATATACTATATGGTATTGACAATACCATGGAGGGTGAGACACACCTTGTGTAGTGCTAAATAGTGCTAAATAGAGCTGTGTCAAAAAAGCTGCTTATTCTACGGTGTATACTGCGGAAAAAACCCTAGTTTCGATACCACGCTGATACGATGTTGCTCGAGTGGTAATACTGTGGTATTCCTTGACACACTGGTGGTTTACCCGTATACCATGGTATTGATACAATATACCAGTGTGTCACATGGTATTAGTATTTTCTGTTCTAGAATTTCTAATTGTTTTGCCATTGTGGGAGACATTAAGAACCAAATTGGGACCGGTCGAAACGCTGCTAAATCTTTTTCTCTCAAAACAGGGTTTTATTTTTGGTGGAAACATTAAAGGTGCACTTTCCGTACTTGAGGGTGTAGCAGGAGTAGCGATATTCTTTTCTTGTGCTGTTATTAGAACTGTTGCTATTCCGCAACAATGGTGTCTCTTCCTTTAGTTTATCGGAAAGATCAACTAATGGAGACGAGAGGAGCAGTTTGCTTCGGATTTCTCTCAACTTTATGCTTTTCTATTTTTCCTGATTCATTTCATTTGTACTTTCGAGTGAGAAGTGTTTTTGTATTTTTACTCTTCACTTCACTGATATCTTATATTACACTGCGATTTTTATTTTCAAAGCTACCACAACTAATTAAAGTAGGTATTAAAAGAACGATTTGCGTTAATTTTCGCTTTATACAAAAATTCGTTTTTAAACAAAACAAAACGTCATTTTGCTTATTTTGACATTTGTTAAACTGTGATAGTGGTATATACTGTTATACAAAAATAGAGACTTTTCCATAATATAACACATCTTCAAATTGCATCAAATTTCAGTTAAAAATTGATGGCAAGCGAAACATTAAGTATTTAACCCACCGATTTTGACAGAGATTAGGGACAGTTGTACAATCGTGGTTCAACTAGGCTCAATTTATTAAACCACTGATTTCCATAGATAATCTGACAAAATCAGTGGGTTAAAAACTTTAACCACGATTGTACAATAACAGAGACAAACAGTGCGCAAATGTCATTTTGATGTACAATCGGGGTTTAAGTTTTTAACTATGGAAATTAGTGGTTTAAAAATTTGGACCACCTTGAACTACGATTGTACAACTGATTTCTCGATTGCGTTTATTCATGGTGGTCGAATTCATGCTTGACTAGTGTGAACGCAAACTGTCAAGCGTTCATCATGTCGCGCTGGTCATGCATGCAGTTAGAAATGAACACCCCTAATGAATTGGATACTGGCAGCACTCCTATTGCACTCGCACCAACATACAAAACAAAAATTTGTTTTTTTTTTGTTGAATTTTGAATTTTTGTATTGCTTGTTTACTTTTTCAATCCCGATTCCCGGAGGCTAGGCTAGGCTGTAGCGTTGATAAACATTTTTGGAAATTTGTATTTTTCTTCTTACTATACATCTTTTTTTTTTAGAAAAACAACCAAACAAATTATTTAAAAATGGTAATGAAACCCGTGAATTCTTCTGTAAAACAATTGTTTAGAAATATAAATTATGTGTATTAATTTTGGTCTTGCTATATTTCAGTAGATTTAAATTTATTTTCGAAATTTATAGCGTAAATATTCAAATGTTTATTTCTTATTTCAGGATTTTTCAATTCCTAATTTAAAGTCGAACAATAGTCGCTTATCTTTCAATGCAGAATGGTATCAAGAAGAAGCAGGCATTATACGTTTATTTTTGATATATTTTTATCCCAGTGATCAATCTCTTGAAGTGGTAAGTAAAAAGCTTTGAAACTACCTATCTGAAACTCACACAAAAAACGAAACAATAATAAAATAGTTCGAACAAAAATCAAAGAAGACTTTCCTACGTCGCACTAAAATGACAGAACTAACTATCAAAGACTTTTTCATTGGCTCAAACATAAGTGTTTTCGGCCGACAATTCGATATTGTAGATTATGGCGATGAAATGACAAAAACAAGCTTGGCAAAGTTTCGAACTAGGTAATTTATGTACTTATTTTACATAGTTGAACATTTAAAACTGAAACAAAAACTTCAAATATGAAATAAGATCGTTTATGTTGCTTAAACCTTCATTAATTAACCAACTTGGAAAGATCTTGACTTACCTTGCCGAAAGTGATGTTCGTATTAGTGAATGCATGATGGTCAGATTTTGTCCGGACTCTGCTCGAAAGTTTGTTGGTGATGAAAATAAGGCAGACCTTAATGTAGCGTAAGTGCGATGGATACATACCTACCACAACATATGAAATATACATAATGTTTACCATCTCCAGTAGGGTACTAATGAACGATCTTCTCTCAGGAGTATCAATAGGAATTGTAGTTATTGCTGATAATATTATGAACAACCTAAAAGCCTGCCAATACCAAACCAAAGATTCCTTTAATTCTGATGTTCATCCCTCATTGAGGAAGTTATTCGAAGAAGATGATTTTCGAAGCGGAATACATTGCTCTCAATCAGAGTCTGATGTTAATAAAGTAAAGTTATTTGAGAGTAAGAAGGAAGAGTTTAAATATATATTTGTATTTGATATTTAGGAAATTTCATTTTTCTTCAATAATGGTAAAAGTGGGTTGAATTTAACAATTACTTGCCAAAATACAACACTCGCTGTCATAAAGCCACATGCTTTGAAAGAGGGTAAGTTTTATTTAATAAGCTTAGAATAAATTTTTGTTAAAATTTAAATGAACAGTAAAGCGAATGTAAAACTTTTAAAAAATTGCCTATAAATTTAGTGGAATGCCATAAGTGTCATGCCTGTTTTGAAACATTTCGCCTTTACTTTTCAGAAGAATTGAAGTTGTATTTTTGTTCATAGCAAAGTTAGAATAAAAGAATTGAATACTGCCTTAACTTTTTGAAGTAATTTGTGATATGTCAGCCAAAATTATCTCAATACTACTTAAAGTTTACTGTTATTTGATTTTTGTGACCTACGTTGTCTTAAAATGAAAGCGGTTGGTGCAAAATTTAAAAACCAAATAAAAACCTATTTGTTTTTAAAAAAAGTCTTTTTTTGACCACAAATTTAAATTTATTAAAAACTAGCTGTTACCCGGCGCGTTGCCGCCGCAGAAAAAATAAGGGAGAAAAATTTGTTTTTGAAAGAGTTATTATAAGTTTATTGGTCCAACAGCCAAAGGCTTTCAAACTTATATATAAGAGTTTTCGAAAAAACGACCCCAGCCCCATGTATTCGGTAATTGAAATAGCCTTTGTCATATTTTACAACATCAGCTATCCGTTTCCCGTTATCGCGTTCGTCAGTTTTGAAATATTTTTTTCGAAAAAGCTACCCCAGCGCCACCTAGGGAATAATTTGCCTCATAAGTTACTTCCTATATCAACCATCTGTCAGTGAAAGTCCCGTCAAAATCGGTCTTCTAGATTCTGATCGGTTCATATATACGAATATGCAAAAAAAAACGACCCGAGCGCCACCTAGGGAGTAATTAAAATAGCCTATGTTACCCTGCTGCAACATTACCTATCGGTCGAGGACAAACAAACATACACATCAAAATGTTTATAAAAGCTAAGCCAAAAAAGCTAGGCATTTAATTTCCTCTCATTATGTACATGTTTTAGAAGACGAAGACTTTCATCAAAGCTCCCAAGTTTGTGTGGAGGGCTGTTGTCATCACACGCTACAAACACATGAGATGCCAACGCTGATCGATTAAATTGTTCGTTTTTGACACAGCTGATGTGCTCTTTGAAACGAGTCTCAATCCCTCGCCGCGTTTGACCTATGTACTTAGCTGTGCAGTCAAAACAGCTGACTTCATAAATTCCACTCTGACGCTATATTCGTCTCATCTTTGATTGAACTGAGAATGTTTTTTAGTGTTCCATTATTGCTGTATACTATTGCTTGTCCAGCTCATTCTGTCTATATAGTGTAATGATCTGTGGGTGGAAATTGTACAATGGATGGAGTTCTTGCTTGTTAACCCAGAGGTTAGCGCTGACGACTGCATGTATGGCGGTTTCAACACTTTTTCCTTTCATATAGGCATGCTGGTTTTGGGATAAGAATTGTGGATTGAGCTTGCTACGAATATATACATCAAGTATTTTCTCGAAAGTTTTAAGCACAAACGATGTTAGGCTTAGTGGTCTAAATTCTTTTGGCGTAGTGTGGGTTGGTTAACCGGCTTTGGGTATGAACATAACATTTACTTCTCGCCGTCGTGTACATGTGTGTACATAATACATCGCCTCATGAATTAGTTCTTTTAACACTGTTGTACCCGGTGATTTATATAAGGAGAAGGAGTCAAATGCCCACTCTATTCCTTTCTCACTAATTGATTCTTCCGGTAATTTATTGTTATGAGCATTTTCTTGATTGGAAATTGTGTTTAGTTCACACCCAGAAAAGTGTGTATTAAGTGGGAGTGTTTTCAGTTTCTCGACGCTATGTCGAAATTTGATATTAAATTTGTATTATTGGCTAGAAATTGATGGTAAGTTTAAAAAATATTATTTTTGATAAAAGGGATACGTTTCTCCTTAAATTGAT
The DNA here is from genome assembly GCA_951217065.1 of Baccha elongata. NCBI lineage: Eukaryota > Metazoa > Arthropoda > Insecta > Diptera > Syrphidae > Baccha > Baccha elongata. The sequence continues at coordinate 52,689,395 of OX578272.1, read as the reverse complement.
TTATACCACTTTCATTTTTCACTGCACTCGGGAGACTATTATAATAGTTGATACCGTCAAACAATGTTGGGTACTGCTTAGACGGCATCTCTCTAACTTAAATTGTTATTGTTTCTTAAGTTATATGGCTGCGCATCAGAAACTTCTGATTATGGCTCATCGTTTATGCATGCTTCCCTTATCCCTTAGCAATTTCAAAAAATTACATTGTGCACCTAGCAGACGTAAATGGCTTTGAAAAGACAGTTGTTGAGAATATTGTCAAAAAGCAATCGAATAAGATATAGCGAAATGAGATCACTACACTTTATAACAATATTATACAGCAATAATGGAAAACTAAAAAACATTTTCGGTTCAACCAAAGAAAAAAGCATCAAAAAGTGGAATTTATGAAGTCAGCTGTTTGGACTGCACAGCTAACTACATAGGTCAAACGCGTCACGGGATAGAGACTCGTTTCAAACAGCATATCAGCTGTATCAGAAACAAACAAATTAATCGATCAGGGGTGGCATCTCATGTGTTTGCAGCTTGTGATGACAACACTCCTCCACCCAAATTTGGGGGCTTTGAGGAAAGTGATGTAGTGTCTTCTAAAACATGTACATAATGAGACAAAATTAGATGCCTACGAATCAATGTACATACACAAAACAACTAAATTAATGAAGACCGACAGTGGAAATATTATGTGTCCTTTGTTTTCTCTCATATAATAATGTTTTTCTCATTTTCTTATATAAAAGCTTTCGTTTTATTATTATTTTTTAATCTTTCCTTTGATTTGTTCCATTTCTTTTTTATTTTTATTGTTTCATTTTCTTTTGTATTCCTTTTTATTTCTTTTTATGCTTTTATCTAATTTTTTGTTAGATATCGTGAAAAACGATAATGATGAGTAGCTTGTCTGCTTGAAATGCATTCATTAGTTTGTTAATTTTGAAAATAAATAAATAGGTACGTCTTTTCTTAAAAAGTAAAAACAAAATGTTGTCTTCTTTTTTAATATATTTATCATTTTGTGGTCAAAAAAGGACTTTTTTTAAACAAATATTAACTCTAGACAACAAATGCGGTTCAAATCTTTTAAGTGTTAAGTTTAAAAGTGTATTTGCAACCGAATAATTTAGAAGTGTTTGGAGAAACACTTTGTTTGTTACCAGAAGCAATACAAAAATAAAATTTTTAGGTAAATTGGGAAATATCATATCAGAAATAATAAACCGTGGATTTAAAATAAATGCCTTAAAAATGCAGCTTTTGGAGCGTGTAAACTGTGAAGAATTCTACGAAGTTTACCGGGGAATATTACCTGAATATATTGTAAGCCTGAATTATTTTAAAAAAACATCAAGATTAATTATAACAATCTTTTTACAAGCCAATGGTAGCTGAATTAGCCAGTGGAGTTTGTATGGCATTGGAAATCGGCAGCAGCGATGAATCTATAGATACATATAAAGAGTTTCGAGAGTTCTGCGGTCCAATGGATCCGGTAAGTGTTTAAATCTTTACAATAAATAGTAAAACTGACAAATCAAATACATAATCTTAAAGGAAGTTGCCAAGCTCCTTCGGCCTAATTCACTTCGAGCCAAGTTTGGAACAACAAAAGTAAAAAATGCGATCCACTGCACTGATCTACAAGAAGACACAATTTTAGAAATACAATATTTTTTTAAAATTCTTTCAAATACTTAACATAAATTTTATTTCTTAAAATAACAATATTCGTCCTTTGTTTTCATTAAAATAATATGTTCACATGTTTTCATTAATCAAACTATTGCTACTTAAACTCGTCACCAGTCGATTAGGTACATCACTCCCACTTAAATCTACTTCTGCTGGTGTTCGTTCATCAAGTAGATAGTTATAAGCTAATAGACTAAATACAACAATGCAGACGATCATCAAAACTGCATAAAAGAAATATTCAGCACTCTGTAAACAAAAATTGTAGTAAATATTTGGTTTATTCAAATTGTATTCAAACCTGAGATTGCGTTATATTAAGCTCTGTAATACAAACAACTAGAAGGTTTCCAAAGGCGTTATTGAGAAACCAAGATGCTGTAACAACCGATTTCATAGATAAAGGAGCCTGCGGAATACACATTTAAACTAATTATGTAAACACTTAAAAAAACTTACTTGCGTAAAAGCAAACTGCAGTCCAGGAATTGACAAAAACAGCTCACCCATCATTAAAAAAGCGAATTGTGGTACCTGCCATGCTATGTTTATCGATTTATATGGTTCTTCCTGAGAAAATTTATTATTTTTCAGGACGATTTTCGAAATATCTTAAATAAACTAACATAAATCCATTCCTGCAAAACTCCTGCTGCAACGAACGAAAATGCTGAGCATGCTCCTCCAAAAGTTACACTCTGCAAAGCATTCATTTCCAAATTAAAGTGTTTTAATATCGGAGCAAGGATATACTGCCAAAGGGGAATGAAAATAAATAATAATACTGGTCCCATTGCTTTAGCTTGGTCAGCCTGCAAAGTCAATCCTAAAACTGTCGTGTTCATTTGTGTAGCTTGAAAAGTCCAACTAGAATCTTGTTGAGCCAGTAGGGCAAAATATATCGGAAGTGGAATAAAAAGTTTTGATATCTGAAACGATAGTTAAGAAAAATGTTTTGAGTTAAATATTTCCCCAACTAACCTTTAAAACCTTAGAAACGTCATTCACAAATGATTCATCATACTTTCCAATAGCATGGTGTAACCAATAATCTTTTGGCGCAGCAGATTTTTTCCATTTATTGACCAATGCTAATTTTATACACCCATAGAATTTGACAAGAATATTCTCGTCCGAAAGTTTCTCTGGTTTATAGAATATTTTGCCGATTGTAAAGAAAACTTAAAAGGAATTCCAACTTCTTTAAAAAGCCAATTATTTAGCACTTCAATCAAACTTACACCAAGATGCTAAAAAGGATATCGCTAGTGTTCCAAAAACCGCTGGATAACATCCGGTTCTCTTGAAACAAGTCGTATTGGCTCTTACCATCGGAGGTAAAATCTTACTCAAGAAAATTCCAAAATAATACACAAAATAATACAGTGAGAAGTATTCCGTTAGAAGATGACCCTGTTCAGGTATTTTGAACTGTAACGCTCCCAATGACGTGATGCAAGCTCGAACTGATCCGTTTCCAATTGAGATGAGTAAAAGTGAAAGGAAAACAAGGAAACTAAAAATTTTTTAAATTGAGTTTTAATATACATATGTTTAAAATTCATATCTTACGTTAAAGAAATTCCAATCGATGGCAGTGATGTAACGATGAGAAATATCCATCCAACAGCGTAAATAAAAAGAAACAATGATACTGTTCGTATGTTTCCCAAATAACTATCTGCTAGAATTGCTCCGATTATTGGACAAAACTGACCAAAAAAGTTGAAAATGTGCAGCATTATAGTAGAGAGGTCCTCACTGAAATACAGATCATCTCTGAGGTAAAGGGCCAGGATGGCTTATGATATAAAGTGAAAAAGTTAAGTTAGACATGTGCGGAGGAAAATTAACAAACAAAGTTTTAAAACTGTAATTGAAAATTAAATTTGAGCCCATTATAAAAATGTATGTTTTGCATTTTATATGTTACGTTTGGTTGTAAATTACACTTTGTAATGTGTATTTGTCATATTCGTTGACCCTAAAAAGAGGTTCGACCGCGTTAATCGCGAACGCATTTAGAGATCCCTTATTGCGAGAGGAATACCAGAAAAAATTGTAAATGTTGTCTTAAGGCAGTGTTTCGTTTTACTGGCAATTGCCTATGTGATGACTGCCGAAAGACATGCCATCCAATGAAGACGGTATGGTAAGTTGCCATGTAGACTATGCCAATGAAATCTTTTTCTGGCAAAAAACTCTCCTGGCACGATTAAAAGTTTGCAAGTATATGAACTATCTAGGTAGTTTTATAGAATTTGATGGCGGAACAGACATACGTTGTGTTCGTTGAATTTTACCCAGGGTCGATCCAGGTTTTCTTGACAGCCCCAAGAGCTTTTTGGTTTTCAAAAAACGCACAAGGGTAGGTTTTTTGTTGTTGACATATTTGTTTCCGAAAATAAAACTTGAAATTTGTTGCTTTTGGTATATTCCAAAACATAAAACAATTACATTTTTTTTACCTGTATATTTTCTATTTATTTTCATTAAAATAAATCTATAATTTCTTTGCATTTCAAAAGCAAAATAAAACAAAACGCGCAGTGTGTTTTCATTTCTTTTTTATATTTCAAGAACTTAAGTAACGTATTAAATAAGGAACAAATATAGAAAAAAACACTTTTTAACTACTATTTTCTTTGTTTGAGGTTACAAAAATTAAATGAAAACAATCTTTGGTCAACTACCACTTGCAAAATTGAGAAAGGGAGTGTTTTTAATGATCCATTGGATTAATTTTTCCCTCCTCTTCGGAGTGAAACCACTCGAATATGACATGAGAGCCAACTGCCGCGGCGCGCCGTCGCACATATGAGAACCAAGATCAAAATAACTTAGATAAACGTGAAGAGCGAAGGATTGACAAAAGGGCAACATTTAAATCCACTGCATTTCGATATGACTACGTTTACATACAATGATTGAATGTTGTCTATCAACATCACAATGCAATGAAATTCTAAACGTTAATACCTGGGTTGTGCTGTGCAGAAGGAAAAGTCGTTTTTACACTACCACCGCATCCATTTCGGTCATTTCTGTGTGAAGATACAACGGATGCTTCTAAATGACTTTATTTTTTATCCAACGTTGTCACAGAACCCGGTAAAAAATTTAGTTGGATTCCATTGGATTCGTATTGAATTAGTAGAGAACACAACGGAGCCAAAAACTGAATATTTTGAAAATAAAAAAAAAAAAAATGTTGACTGCCATTCGTATTTAAGCGCATTCAGTTTCCCGTTCGACATGAAATAAACAAAACGCAAGGCCACTGCAAATGTGTGGCTTTATTATAGAATTTCCTTAATTTTCACATGGACAACCATATCGGATCCATTTGCATTGTTTGTTTATGCAGCAGACAATAAAACAAACAACATTGTTTATTTCAAAGCGTTACACTGATCTAACATATGTGAAATATTACTATCCATGTAAATTAAATATGTATATTGTAATCAATTTCATTCTAAAGTAGGTATTTTGATTCTATCAAAAGAGACGCTAGGCTAGACTTTTGAAAGGGCGACATTTACTCAATTTTAGGCAGAACGAAGTTTGCCGGGTCAGCTAGTTACATATAAAATAAAATTCAATAGAATTTATTCTTTTAAACTCTCGGTTTAGCGGCGCTAAACTAGCTACATGAGAGGAATCGCCACTGGCAGACGTCGTACAATACAATTAAAATTAAAACGTAAATTAATTTACAATTAACTAATTAATCCTGTGTTACTGGTTAGGCATTTCTTTCAGATAGATTTCTGCTCGCAAACTAGTGACACAAAAACCTTGTGTCACTTTAAAGATATTCAAAATAAAAAATATCTAATGTGCTTAATCAAGTGGTATGTAGTGTTCATTGGTGTACAAACCAATAAGTAGACATTTTGTCTTCCATTAACCAAAACAACACCGTAAGCAATAATTTTATAGCACGAACACTAAGTCCTCGAACAAGGTAAGTTCAAACAATAACAAACTGATAACAAAAGTCACGCTGTTGAGATGGATGCAAATAAAAATATTTATTTTTTTTAAACAATATCTTTTCTTACTTCGGATTCCATTGGCGGCGAAGGCTTCGAAAAATTTTGTTATCAAAACGAACACCACAGCAATGGGATACCTGTATCTGCGTGGAGGGAGTAAGTGTGTTAAGTTGTAGCGTTGGTTATCCTTTTTTGTTTTGACGCCGATCAGTGGAAAATCTGGCACATATTAAAAAAAAAGCAGATTAAACTTATGTTATACGATACGGATTTAAATTTGTCACCATCACCATATGGAACTACTCACTCTCTTCACTTTCAAAAGTCGTTGCGCGGAACATGGTTTCACTATGAGAATTGTTTTCACTGACTCTACGGTTAGATGGGAAAATAGATTTAGGAAGAAAACAGGAGAAAAGTTGTTGATGACAACGCACTTGGTACAAGGGTACAAACGGGAACTTCTTAGTTAAGCGGGTAGCAGATCTAATGTTATGTAGATAAACCGCTTAAAATATAACTTCGCCGAGTTCCGTCAATAACAGAAGCTTCCCCTAGACAGACTGATAAGACTTTCTTATTTGTCTAAGCGCTATAGTATAGGAACGTACTATTCATATACCTTCTGATTTCTGAAGCGATTCTCATGATTATCTCTTTATTCGCTTGTGTTCTTGATTCGCTGAAACATTATATGAAACTCGTGCATTTATCTTCAAACAAACACAAATACTGTATTTCTTAGTTCTATAAATCTCATTGTTCACACAAATAAAAGGAAAATCATAATTAATAAAAAACAGCAAAAGATGAGATGAGGTAAGAGTTGTCATCAGAGATAACGTTGGAGCACTAGAGCAGTGATTTGATGCACGTCTGTAGAATGTGGATAACTTGATATTTTTGTCAGATTCATCTATTTGTTGTCATATCGGTTTTGTGGATGCGTGTAAAAAATGACAAAGCGAAGTGATTGTTAGAAAAAACCGCATTGAAATGTATATTTGTTTATGTATATCGAAACCAGGTAAACAATTGGGAGTTACCATACTGTAAAGATAAAGGTAAGTTAGGGATTTGTGCCATTATTTCAACTCGCAATAGTTGTTTGACTTTGTTGTCAAAAGTGATGACGTGAAATAACGCCGAATTTCAACATTTGGCTTTATTTCGATTGGAGAAAGTGAAATAACACCGGAGGTCAACTGAAAAATAAGACCGAATTTTGTTTCTACATACACATAACCACGCACCTTACCCCAAAACAATTAAACGAATTTTATAGTTGCAGCTGCAATTCAAAGAACATTTCTTTTTTTTACGGTCGTCCGTAAGAAATTTTAAAGTAATAAAAAGATAACAGTAGTATTGCTATTAGACACAAGATGATTAGATCTTTATTTTTAAACGAAAACAGCTAAGTATTTTTAAGAATACTTAATGTACCTAGGTAGTTAACTTTTTAAGATCATACACCAATAGTAATAAAATTCAAGCAAGAATCATATTGGTGGCCAGGTAAGGCCACATAGCATAGCGAAAAAAATGCTGATTCCTTGTGTTCGTCGGGTCAGGAAAGGAAAAGCAGTGTTTTCGATTTTTTTCTTCTTTCTAGAAAAGAAGGCTAATCAACGCAGATAATTCAACTTATTCCACGAACTTGTGAATCTATGCAATATTTGTCATCAGTGGAATCATCATATGATTTTTAATTGCGATTATAGGTACTATCAGGCAAGTCTTGAATTCGTGCAAAAAAAAGTTTTGAGATAACAACCAAAAATGACATTACGATGATAGAGAAGACGAAAATGTGGCCGATTTACTTCAAATTTGTTAGATATGGTTTCTAGGTTAATACGCCAAGTGCATTTTTCGTAGGTTACTGTAAGTCTAAAAATAACGGTACCTGCCATATAACGGTTATAGAAAATTTTATTTTTCTCGAAAACGGTTCAAACGATTTCAATCAAATTTCACATGTGTATGTGTACAACAACAAATAATTAAAATATATCATGACAAATTTCATATTATGCAGCAAATATTTGATTTTTCGTGAGGAATTGTACAAAAATCAATAACAGAAATGATAACCATGAAAAAATAGATATTTGCTGCATAATATGAACCTTATTATCATGATATATTTTAATAATTTTTGTTTTATACAGAAACGTTGAATATACAGACCATTGACGTTATATCTAATACGTCCATGTTACAGACATTTTGGAAATTTAGGGTTCTATCAAAAATATGATAAATTTTATTTGGTTTAGTTTAGATCAAAGGGAATCGAGATAATCGTTAAAAATGAATCCCATCTCCAAAATTTTGACAGTTTTTTGCCAATAACATTTTATGGGAAAGATCTGCCAAAAATATTTGTGAGAAAAATTTTAGAAAATATTTTTCTTCATATAATTAAGATAAGGCAGTTATTATATGTACCTACCTACAACCAATAGAAGTCGAGAGAATCGCATTAACATCTTTTTCAAAATGGCGGACGAATAAGAGGTTTTTTTGTTCAAACTTTGTGGTTTAAGAATCCCCAAGACCCCAAGAGGTACTCTTTTAAAATGACACAATAAAATTCTCCTCAGATATGTTTATCTAATTTGACTGTCGTAGTATTCTTTACTCACATAGTAATAATTTCTGAATAGGTATGTTTGTTATTGACAAACTTTAATTGAAATAGGTTTTCAATAATTATGTTTAAGAAGGTCACGAAGCAGGAAATTATACTAAATATTAGTTCACAAAAACCATTTTTATTAAATCAATGACTTTTTCCGATAGTCAGACCCTCTGGCATCAATTATTTCTCGCATAGCTATTGCATGTGAGAAAGAGAATATATAAAAATAAAAGGCACGACTGGGTCGCACAAACTTGCTCTTTTGGCATGTAATCTTGGACTTAACAGTAAAAATGCATAAATGGGTTTCGCGTACCTATACTTCTCTCTCATGTTGTAGTCTTTCAATTGTTGTATATGAAATATTTTTTTAAATTCTTTCAATTAATTTAAAACACAATTATTAAAAAAAAATACTTTGAAAAATAATTTATAACAAACCAGTTTTCCTGGAAAATCGTAGTATGCCAGTAATTATTAAAAAATAGAATATATTTAAAATTTTTTTTTTACAAAAATCGAACAACTAGTTTTTGAAAAAAATCGATTTTTTTAAACAACTTATTTTAAATTTTTATGAAAATTTTTGAGTATGTCAATTTTAAAAAAAATAATAATTTCTATTCGAAAACTACATTAAAAAAAATTTATCAATTGATTTTCAAAACATTAAATTTACAAAAAAAAAAAAATTTCTTCGATTAATAAAATTTTGTTTAGAAAAGCTATGAAAAATTAAGTACGCCATTATCATTCAGCTATCTAGGCTTCTTTAAATAAAATTTTGTTAAGATCCGTTTAGTCGTTAACGAGAAAGTAAAAATAAAAAAAAACGTTATATGACAGGTATTGTTAAAATTGGTTTTCAAGAATAACAGTTTCCACCGTCTAAAAGGCTTTCTATACTGTATCACTCATTAAATGTTATCAAAGTCGTTAGACCCGTTTTCGAGAAGAACAAGCTTTTTCATTACCGTTACATGGTAGGTACCGTTAATTTTAGGCCTTGAAAAAAGCCTACATACCAAGTTTAAAGGATATCAGCCCAACCGTTTAGGCTGCAGGTGCGAATGACAAACATGACAGACACACACACAGACAGGATTTCTAGACCCACTTTTTCCGACTTCGCTATCATCGTTATGTTATATTTGATTGTTATCTCAAAACTTATTTTTTGTACGAATTCATAACTTGCCTTATAGTACCTATAATCGCAAGTAAAAAGAGGAAAACAAAACTATAACCGATGACATAAACAAATATGTATATGTATACATACATTCATATGCAATATATAAACCAAACGAATAACAACGATTCTACTTGAAATTAATTTCAGCGAGGGTGACACAGATAAGACAGATTTTTGAAAATCTGTTTAAAACTGAGACTATGAACTTGTAACAGGAAATTATTCCTTCTTTCGCATCAAACTGACAACAAGCGCTCACGCTCGTTGCGAATGTTCGAATGCTGATAATAATTCATCTGACTTTAATCATGCGTGAAGTAAATAAAATTCACGACTGGGTCGCACGAACTTGCTTTTGTAGCAAACTATTAAACTACAAAAATTTAATTATTTATTTTATGAAAGTGCATGAACATCAGACACTGGCCTAAACGTGAGACAAGTTGTATGGTAGCTATCATTAAACGGTTGTTTAGTGAAAAACTGTGAATTCCATTTTGTTTTAAATTGCTAATTCAAATTTCAAATTTCATACCAAATTGAAATATATTTTTTCGAGAAAATTTGTAAAAACTAAAACCGTTATATGCCAGATACCCGTTATAGCCGGGCTAAAACAAAAATTCGAATTTCTCCTATAGAAAATCACCAAAAAGTGCAACACACGAAGGTTGAAGAAAATCCGTCAACCCGTTTAGACTGTAGCTCGGTGAACATACAACCGATCATCCGAACATTCCCACATCCGTACAGACAGACCGACGGACGGCATGATGAAACCTACTTATTTAGGCTTCTCTATCATCGTAACGTCATAGGTTTGATTAAAACCTCGTTTTTTTTTACACGAAACCAATACTTGCCCTATATGGAGCAAGTAAAAGGTATTGTGAAGGTTTACCATTTCAAGATTAACATGTAGATACTCTCATTAATCTTGAGAATGTGGCATACATGGTAGAGAAGGCCAAGATGCATTTCGTTCCGCATGATTATGGACATTCACATTGATATGGGTAACAAGAGGTTTCATTTTAAAATTCGCGACAATGACTTTTGACAAATATACATAGGTAGGTAAGCTTATCTATAAGCACATTTAAGCTTTTATTAGAAAAATACATATGAAATTAGGTGAACACCTGATGAAATAAAATGCACGACTCGGTCGCACAAACTTGCTCTTTAAGCAAACTATGGGAGTACGAAAAATTTTATTTATCAAATGCCATACCGAATTTAAATAAAACCGGATAAGCCGTTATCACCTTCTTATGTATGGCCAAATTTGGAAAAACCGGTAACATACCAAATCTTCGCTATGTGCATTTTTAGCTAAGAACCTAAGCAGATTTTTCAATTTTCATAAATCATCAAAACTAAAACTCAATTCCGGGATGATATCGCTCATCAAAAAGAAAACTAATAACTCAAAAAACACCACTCCTCAGAAAACCGAGATTTGCATAGTTGAGTTTCATAATCAGCTTAATTTTTAGTAACTTTTTTGAATTGCCTGGTAGGGTACTATTAAGTGTAGTTGCAAGTGATGCAATTAAGATATTTTATTTTGTCAAACGACAATCATAATACCGACATTTTGTTTGATTGATAAATGTTATCGTATATCAAACAATTTTTCTTTGACAACCGTAATAAGTGGTAGTATTGGTCAAAGGCTAAAATAGTTTAGTTTTTGTAACAGCACAACAATTGTATCCTACAGGAACAGTATCTTTATTTTATTCATTTATTTTTAAGGAATATTTTGATTTTGATTTATTAGCCCAGTTTATATTTCTAAGATCTCCGAGATATCCGTATGCTCAGAAACACAATTTCTCAGTGAAATTTTATACTAATGCTGTCAAAAAACTGAGCCTGAAAATTTTTGGATTCGCTTGTCCAGGTGAGCGCTCAGAAATATAAACTCACCTATTAATTTGCTGTTTTCGTTTTGTTCAAACTTTAGATCATATAATGTATGTGTACTTTCATGATAAAACCAATAAATATGAATGTTTAAATGTTTTTTACACGATTACGCCTAAACGAATTAGCGGATTGGGTAAATGCAAGAAGCACTGGGTTAACCTTTAAAGGGCATTTTGTTCATTCCTTAAAGATGAGCGGTTCCTGTTATAAGGGCTTAAATAATATAGCTGGGCATTCGTTTGTTTGTCTTTCACTCCTAAGCGACAGAACGGATGTGACTGAAGGGCAGTTAGATTTATGGGCACTGGATTAACACAAAGGGTATTTTAATCCCGAAAAAAGCACGGGTATCTATGTGGGAAGGGTTTGCATGTGAAAAATTATAAACTTGGGTATTTTTCCGCTTTCACACATCAACCATTGAATTGAATTGATGCAATTTGGTAAGTAATAGATAAATCAGACACTGGATTAACACCGAGGTTACTTTTTATCACTTACACCCCGAGTTTTTTGATACACTATTAAAAAAAGAGCCTACTACAGTCTGTCAAAGCTCTTCAAATCCAGAAATCTCACCATAACTTCAAAACTACTGCTGTACAGGACCATGGTTCTGCCAGTACTCACATATGGATCCGAGACTTGGGTGCTTAGCAAAAGGCACTCTGACCTCTTAGCCGCGTTCGAGAGAAAAGTCTTAAGGAGAATTGTTGGCCCCATATGTGAGGAAGGACGATTCCGGAGACGGTACAATCATGAATTGTACGCAATCTACCTTGAAGCAGATATAGTGACAAAAATTAGGCTCGGTAGACTTCGGTGGGCAGGGCACCTAGCTCGCATGAGCGAAGAGGAACCTGCTCGGAAAGTTCTTTGTGGTACATTCTATGGCAGACGACAGCGTGGTAGACCATGCTTGCGCTGGAGAGATGGCGTAGACCAGGACGCCCGGAGCCTTGGGGTGCGCAACTGGATGGCGTCGGCTCGAGACCGGGATAGGTGGAGAGACTTGTTGAAGGAGGCCAGGACCGGACCCCGGTTGTCGAGCCGATGATGATGATGATGATTAAAAAAATAATGAAAAATTGTCTCAGACAAAGAAATAACGAATATGTTGCTATGAAGGAATATAAATGAAGCCGTTGCAGATGCAGCATTTTTTTTAACAATTTGCTTAATTATTTGAACCACGAAAATGTTGTTTCAATATTGGAAAATACGGTGATGTTAAACTGAAGGCTGCCCTGCCTTGGCTAATACAAGATGTCAGTACTTTATTGACAACCTTAGCGAACTTTCAGTTGTGAGCATAGGTAACCTCATTATCTTTTTGAATGCAACTAAATGGCTATAAAACCTAACAAACCGTATCAATATCTCACCTCTTCTATGGGTAGACAAAACAAATCAAGAGAACTACATATGATTTCTGCAGGAACCTTTTCTTTAGTCGTGTAGGCGGGCTAAGTCTACTGCGGATATCATGTTTTTCCCTAAATCGAAATGATCTCACGGGAATCTGGTCCTACCCTAAACCATCCAGCACCCAGCCTGTTTAGGTTTTTAGCGAAGACAACCATATCGGAGCTAACAGCCTGGCATAAAGCCTGGTGGGGGGAATGGGTCACTTCCCTTGGGTGAGGTATTCGAGGATCTCTTGTTTTCCATATGGAAGTTGGAAACTAAGGGATTTACTCTCAAGCAAAACAATTTCAAACCTTATAACATAACTCACCGTACCAATATCTCACCTTTTCCATGGGACGACAAAAAGGATTAAGAGAGTTACATAATTTCCGCAGGAAACACGTCTTTAGCCGTGTAGGCGGGTTGTGTCTATGGCGGAAATCATGTTTTTCCCTAAACCGAATCGATCTCACGGGGAAACTGGTTCTACCCTAAGCCACTCAGCACTCTGCCCCTTTATGTTTTTGGCGGAGACAGACATATCGGAGCTAACAGCCTGGCATAAAGCCTGGTAGGGGGTATGGACTAATTCCCTTGGCTGAGGTGCCCGAGGATCTCTTGTTTTCCTATGGTAAATGGTAATAAAGGGATCATCTCCCAATACAATTCCACACCTTAATACACCATAGTCACCAAAACGCTATACCAACTTCCACATAATGATAGGTCTGATGAGTTTATGGTATCAAAACGGCGCACCAAGCTCTAATTGGGTTTTTATTCTAGCAGAATAGCTGCCATTTCTACCTACCTACCTAAACTGACATGATTTAATAGTGCAACCACTGATTCATTATGCTTTTAATATTGAGTTAATATTTTCATCGTTAAAATAAATAAATTTCCTAAATGTGATATTGATACGAGAAAAATATCATTTTGATATGGTGTTTTTTTTTCAGTGTAGCTTTATTTATGTCCTCGTCCTGTCATGGATGTCAGTGAGTTTTTTCTTTAGGTTATCCACATATTCCTCTTCATTTCGTTGTTCGCCTGTTGGACATCCGAATTTAATTACGTCTGTGACATTTTGGGTGAGGGGTGTAGAAACGAAGGACGAAAGAGGTAACGAAAGATCGTATGAAAATTTTAAGACTTTTTCTGGTTGAACTTTGACCTTTCTTGTTTGACGCCGCAAAGCAAAATTGAATTATTTTGAATATTTAATATTGCAACTGTTTTGATATAATGTTGTTGTAAATGTATTTATTTCATTTCAATTTACAATAATTAATGTTACAAAGTTTTTTGTCTTTTTTCTAACCAAGTTAAACAATTCATTCAAAAAATTAAAGACTAAATTAAAGTTAATACAAATTACATCAACCATGAACTATGTAATGACATGATTGTATGATATACACTTTGTGGTACGAACACCAGTAGTAAGTGTATTATTCAAAAAAAAAGTCCTTATATTGTATAAGTAAAGCCGCGACGGGAGTATAGTAGAGTATAATTTAATTATTTTTTGTCGGTCCTTTTAATACGAATTTCATTCAAGTGTGTCTCAGTATTTATATAAATGCATAAACAGTTTTTCATAACGACACGAAGTTATCTAGATCGCTTTGGATACAGTCGATAAAAAAAAGATGCAATAATGAACGCTGCCGATAAAAAAGGATGTACAAATGAACGCAGCAAAACAAATGTAAAAAATTAACCACTTGCTAAAATTTTAACGAACTCCTGAGCAGGTTAATTTTTGACGTCTGTATTCACCTCAGTAGTGTCCAACACTTTTAATGCAAATGGCACACGACCATAGATTAAATATAAAATTCAAGTTTTTTCATATTTTGTTCATTATCTGCTTGACTGCCGATGTGTTAACATCGCAGTATTAACATAACTAAACTGGGCATTTGACCAAAATACACCTAAAAGCATTTTAGTTAACGGAGTCATAAAATGTATTGGCATTTTAACTTCAAATAGTGTGCAACAACATTAGGCGGTGAATTTTTAAAAATGATGAAACTTGATGCCAACCTTGGATTTTTATTTACCACACATGGGTCTCTTTCATTAGAGCAAGCGAGAGGAGAGCATATCCATCGAAAAATTTCAACGTTTTCTTTGTCTTGCATTTTTAAGACGCCTGTAAAATTTATTTGGAACAAAATGGGACTTTAGTTTATTGGCTCTTTTAAAACTGAAAGTGGTTGATGAAATAGAAAAATGGCATTTTAAGATTTAACAATCCAATAAATATTTAAAAGTGTTTGGAGAAACTTCCCATAAGCTAGATGCATTCTTGTAAAAGATATCAAACAGAAGCATCAATAATAATTTGTGGATGTTATCTTTTTTTATAAAATGCAAAAAATTCCCCAGTCCTAGTGCATGAATGAAAGAATACAAGATTAGGACACTTGCATTTTCACTTTGTTGTTGTTTCACTTGTGACGTAATTTTCACTTGTGACGTAAGCACCTAGCACTCTTTCTCATTGGTTGGGGTAAAGTCATAACAAGATTTCACCATTTAATTGTTTTTCTGTTTGTGCTTACGTCACAAGTGACAAAAACAACAACTAAAAGATGAAAAAACACCAAGTGTCGTACTCTTCTATTCTATCACTCCTGGTCCCAGTGTTTCGCTGCGTGTAAAAGGGGTTAAAATTTCATTTTCTAGACGTACCCCAATGAACTGCACGAAATACGAAACTACCATCAAATCTGTCAATAGGATTTATTTTCCTGTTCATTCTTTATTCAGCATCGATATTTTTCATGACGTGTCGGTCTGTTTGCAGCAACTCAAAACAGCAAAAAATATTATTTAAGCGGCCATAAGATATTAAAATAATGTACAAATACATTTCGTGTGTTATATTGTTGCTGTGTACAATCAACTCTGTGTTTGGTTTGTATTTCCACATTGCAGAGACGGAGAGAAAATGTTTTATCGAAGAAGTACCCGATGAAACCACTGTCATTGGTGAGTTAAGAATATTATTTCTTTTTTTTGTTTTTGCTAGTAATAATCATGATTACAGTGAACTACAAAGTGGAACTTTATGATCCCCGATCCAATGGCTTTATGCCCTCTTCGCCAAACATTGGAATGCACGTTGAAGTGCGTGATAGTGACGACAAGATGATTTTATCCCGTGTCTACAGTTCAGAGGGTCGCATATCTTTTGTATCCCATACACCCGGTGAACATGTCATCTGTATGTACTCCAATAGCACTGCTTGGTTCAGTGGATCACAGCTACGTGTCCATTTAGACATCCAGGTGGGAGAACATGCCATCGACTATGCTAGTGTCGCCCAAAAAGAAAAACTAACCGAACTTCAACTGCGTATCCGCCAGCTTCTAGATCAGGTTGAGCAAATAACCAAAGAACAGAACTATCAACGTTACAGGGAAGAACGATTCAGACACACAAGTGAGAGCACCAACTCCAGGGTTTTATGGTGGTCTCTGGCTCAAACCGGTGTTTTGGTCATCATGGGCTTCTGGCAGATGAGACATTTGAAGAGCTTCTTTGAAGCAAAAAAATTGGTTTAAAAAGGAAATCGTCTTCAAGATCATGTTTAAGGTTTCTTTTTCTTCTGTTAGAGCCAATGTTAACTTTTTCTTCAATAAATTTTCTCCTAAATATCGATTTTTATAGCCTAAATTAAGTCTTATCTTAGTCGAACGAAAAAAATAAAACAAATGGTATGTGACAAAATTAGATATCAATATCATGTATTTTACTTTTTATTAATTCCCTAGTTCTGTCGCTAGATGTTTCAACCAAATGATATACCGCCTGGGAAAATGATCACATTGATCTAATTACCAAAAGAGTAGATTAAACGTTGCGTGTCTGATTTGTGACTAATAAGCACCACAGTTCATGAATCACGATTTTGTATTTTGACGTAGTTATTATATCACAATCAACGATTAGTCCTTTTTTCTTGTAATGTTGTCCCAGACCATTGTATATAAATTTCTATAGCACAATCATGGAAGTTCTTACATTGCTTACGTTCGCGTGCTCAACTATTGTGGTTCGCATACTTTACTGTTGTTGTAATTCCATGTTAAAACACAACTGATCGATCATATAGCTGCGGAGGGGAAATAAATCTGAAAGTATCCTAAAATTTTCAGTATACTCACGAAGCCAAGGGAGGATTGGCAAACAGCTGACTACGAATATGTGTTTGTGTGTCTTTTGACACCTATCCGGTTTAGGTCGTTCGCAAACTCATACGATGCAGACGTATCCAGATAGCTCTTTTGGTGTGCACCCGAACGTGCGCATTAACAGTGTCTATTCTGTTACCTTAACAATAGTCGTCAACAAAACAAATTAACATCACCTCTATTACCGTTGTCGTTCGTCGTTTCAATGAGCACGTTCGGGTGCACACCAAAAGAGCTATTTGGATACGTCTGTATTGTACGAGTTTGCGAACGACCTAAACCGGATAGGTGTCAAAAGACACACAAACACATATTCGTAGTCAGCTGTTTGCCAATCCTCCCTTGGCTTCGTGAGTATACTGAAAATTTTAGGATACTTTAAGATTTATTTCCCCTCCGCAGCTATATGGTCGATCAGTTGTGTTTTAACATGGAATTACAACAACAGTAAAGTATGCGAACCACAATAGTTGAGCACGCGAACGCAAGCATTGTCGTGTCGTTTTTAAATCGGCATTATATAACTTTTTCGACACGAC
The DNA here is from genome assembly GCA_951217065.1 of Baccha elongata. NCBI lineage: Eukaryota > Metazoa > Arthropoda > Insecta > Diptera > Syrphidae > Baccha > Baccha elongata. Next base: position 52,671,758 of record OX578272.1, on the reverse strand, counting down.
AGATTTGAAGTACATTTTTCCACGACGAAAAAGTACTTAACTGTGTCAAATGAGTTAGCACCACCTTATTAATCTGTCAAAACTGTATCATTTTTTTTTTTGAATTCCGCATTCGTATTCGCTTTTATTGATGGATATATTTATAATAAATAAGTGATTTATTTTAATAGACGGGATTGATGTCTACTACAATACAAGTAGCAACAGTGACGAAGATCAAGAATCAATTGTTGATTGTAGCTACTCCAAATCAGATCTCTAAATCATCCTGTTGTTGCCTTTACCTAATTCTTTTTTACAACAATTTTTTTTACTTTAAATTACATGTCGGTCCAAACCTAATAATCTAATGACAAATATGGAAACATTGGCAATTTTTGTATGTACAAGACAGTTGTGTTCGTTGAATTTTACCAATTTTACCCAGGGTCGACACAGGTTTTCTTGACAGCCCCAAGAGCTGTCAAAAAAACCTGGGTTTTTTGGTTCTCAAAAAACGCATAAAGGTAGGTTTTGTGTTGTTGACAAAAGAAAAAAACAAAAAATAGGTATTTGTTTCCGAAATTAAAACTTGGAATTTGTTGATTTTGGTACATTCCAAAACATAAAACAGTTACATTTTGTTTTATATGTATGTTTTCTATTTATTTTCTTTAAAATATATCTATAATTTCTTTTCTTTGCAAAAAAAACACACTTTTTTTTGTTTAAGAAGTGTGTTTTTATTCATTTTTGTTATTGCAGAACTTAGTTAGTCTGACGTTAATGAAAACACCCATACTCTGTTTGCTCTCGTCTACTTGCTGAGTCGTAGCAGTGGTGAATAATTGTTGTATCATGCTTGCCAAAATCGTCATTAAGAAAAAAACAAATATCCCTATAATTTTGTGAGGAATATTGGTCATAATGATCAGTGAAAATTAATGCAATTAATAAAACAACTAATTCATTTCTTTTCCCGACTTTTCTCCGTTTATTTTCCGGCTTCTTCAGGGGTTAAGTTTTATTTATATGTTTACATTTAATGTTTACATTATACGTTTTAATTTGGCTCTTTAAATAAATTAAATAAAATAAATTAGCATTGAAATAAATAAAAAAATAAATTAAATTAACACTTATTTTGCAAACAAAAGTTAAAACTAATATCACAGATCATGAAGAAAACGCTATATATTGCGCTGATGTTATCGCAGTCTTCTTTGTGGTTCATCGTCTTTTTGATCTTCTGCTGAATTCCGAGGCTTTCTAGAGTAAAGCGTGTATTAGCTTGTCTAACTCTTTCAAATAAAGTGCCTTCCACATCGATTACATGATAATTTCTTGAGACTCGTTACATTTTTTTGTATACATATTACCATCTTGGTCTTTCATAGTGAATAATTATACTTTCATACGATTCTACGTCTCTACAATATTTCGTTCACCTGGTTTTAATATGAACCTAGCGTCAAAAGGCTATTTATTTGTTTGTATTATAGAAGCAAATTGGGGAAAGGCACAAAATCTCGAATTTTAGCATGTACTTTCTCAATAATAAATCCAAAGAAACTTTGCATACACCCAAACTCGCACCCACCTCAACTCCTATAACAGGAACTTGCAGGGGCCCTATGCCCCCCATACCTACCTTCTGTTCATACGGGATAGGGACAAAATCCCGACTGGACAGATTGAAAAATCCCGACTGACAAAATCCGCATAGTACGAATAAAAAACCCCATTTTCAGCACTTTTAGCGCGTTTTCGTACTTTATTTTTGGCTTTTACACTAATTATTTGAAATAGGAATTGAAAAGGAAGAAAATAAGAAGTGAAACAGGCCACCCAGGTGCTGTGGAATATGAAAACATTGGACTCAGCCGCCTGCCAGACGACTGGACATACCCTAAGCGGAGCAACGAAGTTGCGTGACCGGGACTGACTGCAGAAAATGAGTTAAAATCCATTGAATCCGCGAAGCGGGCCACCCAGGTGCTGTGGAATATGGAAACATTGGATTTAGACGGCTGTCAGACGATTGGACATACCCTAAGCGGAGCAACGAAGTTGTGGAGCGGGACTGACTACAGAAAGGGAGTTAAAACCCCTTGAACCCGCGAAGCGGGCTACCCAGGTAATTTGGAATATGGAAACATTGGACTCAGGCGCCTGCCAGACGACTGAAGATAACTGAAGTTGCGTGAGCGGGACTGACTACAGAAAGGGAGTTAAAATCCCTTGGATCCGCGAAGGGGCCACCTAGGTGCTGTGGAATATGGAAACATTCGATTCAGACGCCTGCCAGACGACTGGACATACCCTAAGCGGAGCAACGAAGTTGCGTGAGCAGGACTGACTACAGAAAGGATTTTGACGAAAAAATATTGAATATCATAAATGCTACCCCAGATAACAAGTTAAATACATGAAAAATAACCGGCAAAAACTATACCTACATGAAATTATGAAACATTTTTGCAATTAATTTTTATTGAAAAATTCAGTTTTAAATTGCCTTTACCAAAAAAAAAGTAGCTAGTCAGTCGGGATTTCGCCAGTCGGGATTTTGGCAGTCAGGATTTAGTACCCAACCCGTTTATACGCCATACATTGAAACTATTTTTTTTAATACAATAGTAGTTTCGCATTAGAGATTTTGTCATTCGAAATTTCGTACCCAACCCAGCCAGTTGATACCTATATAGAAATTTTCCTAAGTAGCAAAAAAACACCCCCGACTTATTTTTCCAGCATTAAGATATTTCAAATTCAATTTTAATTTACAAAAAGTTTCACAGCTTTCTTCTCCTCTTACTTTAATAACATTCCTACGGCCACTTCAGTGGCTTTTGCTTCTCCAGCCAAAATTTCGGCAAGTTTTAAAGCAAAATCAAAGGCCGTCCCTGGGCCACGACTTGTAATTAAATTCCCATCCTGAACTACTTTTTGGTCATCCACATATCTAGGACGTAGACAAATTATTGGGATCTCGACCGACTAGGAAATTTAGCTTACTTGTATGCTGAATCCAACTGTGTTTTCATTGCTGGATACGATGTCAGCTTTTTGCCGGAAAAGATACCATGTGAAGCTAAAGCAATTGGTGCAGCACAGATGGCCGCAATCAAACGTCCTTCTGATTCTTGTTTCTTGAGAATTTCTCCAACAAGAGGTGATTCGGCCATTGCCTTGGAGCCTCCAAGTCCACCAGGGAGAATGACGACATCAAAATTTTTCTACACATTAACATAAACTGCGTTTATAAAAACTGAGCATAACTAATTCAAATTCGATTCTTACACTCTTTGTGTCCACAAGAGCAGCATCGGGAGTGATGATAACATCTCTTGAACAAGCAACAGCTGAAGCATCTTTTAATCCGGCAACTGTGACTGAAACCTAGTTTTAGATGACAAAATTTTAATACTTTCGAGATAATTGTTTGTAGGAACAAACTCCAGCTCTACGCAAGACATCGGCAGCAATAACAAATTCCATTTCTTCAGCACCGGGCGCAAGGATTATCAACGCCGACTTTGACATGTTTCGGGCAAGTTTTAAGAAATTAGCAAAAATGATTCGCCGATGAGATAGTAAATTTGTTTCAGTTTCACTGATTAATTTTACCAATAATGACCTTGGGAAGGTAGAAATCATTTTGACACTTGATGACGGATTGAAAATTCCAAAGCTTTAAAGCTTTTTTTTTAGACAAAATGAACAAATATATAATAAGCCAGTTTATATTTCTGTCTTCTCACTGCTCAGTTCAGCATAGAATTAGAATGTATACATATACAAATTTTATATTTTTTTTCATATAGGATGATTTTTATCATGATGTACCGAACAACCCGATTTGGAAAGTTGATTTTCTTAAAGGGAATTGAATGCTCTGTAACTTACCCTTTCCGAAATATAAGCGTACATACTAAAAAGGGGAACTTAGTATCCCTCCCGCTCCGGCTCCCCTCCCAGACGTCAGGACTTTTATTGGTATGGTAACTCTTGAATCACACTAAATTAGTTTCTATAGTAATGGCCGAGGTCCCAGTTCACCCCCTCTACAATCCCTTTTACACACTGATCTCAATATATAACTGGATAGCGTATTCCATACAATGTATAACAGTTTTTGTGAAGCAAATTGAAGATGACAGATGGTGGATTTTATCATAATTTGAAGTCTACTTTGGGAAAAAAAACATTTCAATGTTTACAAAACAATTTAAAAGCAAGGTGGGTTTTTCTGTGATAAAAAATACAAAATTAAAAAATTACATAATTTAGTGATTTCTTTAGAAAAAAAGATATAAAGTAATAAAGTCAATTCATAAGAAGAAATATTAAAATTTAGAGCTTTAACTCTTTATAAATTGACCAGCATAATTTTGAAAATTTCAGCTTTACGAATAGAAACGATTTACAATATACAATGGTGAAAATTTGCAAATTTTGCAAAAAGGAAGCAAAAATACCAGAAAGGACACTTCATGGGTAAGTTAATATAATGATTCAGTTTATGGAATTTCATAAAAATCTTTTATTCAGATTCCCATTAGAAGATCCAAATTTAACGAAAATTTGGCTGGCAAATTTGGGGATTGATGCTTCATTTAGACCATCTAAATATAGCAAGATCTGCTCAGACCATTTCACTGAGTATCGCTTTTCAGTAATAAAAAAACGGAAAACTTTGCTTCCAGGTAGTGTACCTACAATATTTGCAGAAAAACAACATAGTTGTTTTTTTTTGCAACGCGACTAGGGAGTGCAAGCCTGGACTTTCCCTTCGAAAGTAATAACATAATTTCATTCCATATAGCTAAATAAAATTTAACTCTGTTACAGGTTTCCTTTAGAAAAACCAATATTATTAGCAAAATGGTTAGAGGCCATTTCCATTCACGACTTCGTCCCAAACACAGACAGTCGCATATGTAGTGACCATTTTGAGTCTTCCTGTTTTCAGGAAATCAAAGGGACAACCTACAAAAACATGAGGGTGAATGCGGTGCCATCCATTATTTTGAAAGAAAAAGGTTTCTAGAGAAAAACTTGATTTCAACAAAAAAAAAATAACTTTTTAAATGTTTGTTTATTTTTACCACAGTGCTTGAAGAACATTTTGACCAGTCTGTTGGTAATGGAGAATCAATATACTGTGATGACAGAGGGAGATTTAAAATTATAATACAATAGTTTTTAATATTATGTGTTTTTTACTTCTAGATTTACAGGAAGAAATTTTAAGTGGTAATGAACCAGCAACGGTTGAAGAACCTACCATCTCAAATCCTTTTGATTACGATACAACAGGTATTTGTTTTTTTTGCGTCTTTAACGTGCCACTGTTTCAAAACTACTAGCTTGTGAAATGTTTAATATACATATTCTGATTCTTATTAATATCTGATACAATGCCAGTACAAGTTGTTGGTCCAGTCAATATATAAAAAAAATATGCCTTTCAAAAGTACTTTGAAATCGTTAGTACTACAAATAACTTTTAAAAGGCAGATTTTTATATATTGGCTACCAGCAAAAACTTTGGAAGTCAGTTTGTGCCTGGCATGATAACTATAAGAATATGTATAAATCATGCGTATAGGGCTGGTATTTTTGGAATTACAGCACAGAACATGTTTATATTACTACAATATTTTACTTAGTTACGAACATTTCAAAGAATCTGAGCATGATATCTACTGTAGTTCCAAAACTACTAGCCCTATATGCCTGATTTATACATTTTCTCACTCGTTATAATGTCAGGTACAAACTTGAATTCAAAGTTTTTCCGGGTAGTCAATATATAAAAATCTGATATTCAAAAGTACTTGAAATCGTTAGTACTTCATGTTGCTATGAAACTGTTTTACAGTTTGTAAAACAAACCTAAGGCCGCGGCTCCACCAGAATATTTAAATGGCGGATTTTATTGTAGTTCATATACATACATATATGCTTATTTTCTTTTACGTATTTATTTCACGAAAATATTCAAGTTTCGAGTTTAATATCCCAATCTTTTTTTTAAAATGGCTTTGTGCTACAAAAAATAGGCATTAGTAAATAGGGCTTTTTAGGTAACAACGATATATCTCTTTCTCGTTCTCACAGAATTGTCAAAAACAGCAGTATGCCGAACAGCTGATTTTTTTTTTATCATTGTTGACAAATTGATTGAAAACAAAAGCGGGAATTTTAAAGATTTGTGCGCGAAAATTGTGAAAATTGTTGGTTTTGCTAGTTAAAATAAATTTCTAAGCCACGGAAATCACAAATTTCACACAAAAAAGAATACCGCATTTAAAAACTATTTCCAAATTGTTTTCTGCAAGATCTTGAGTTTGACAGTTTGAAAAAAGCGCGATATATATTTCAATCTGTCTTCGGCATAGTGTGAGCTGTCATATTTTTCGACAAGATGGATTGGTAGCATGCTCGTTTCTTACACCGGACGTCCTTAGTTCGATCCCTACTGATGGAAAAGTTGATCAAGTAGGGTACATTATGAAGCTGTCACTGAAAATCATCACTAAAAATTTACTTTTTCAATGTTAAGGCAATTTTATTCAACAATGTTAATGTTAATTGGTATTAAAATGAAGGTAAAGGGCTAAGTTCACGAAATATTAATACAAAAGTGATATTATTACGCGAATTAAAATAAAATTGAGTTGATTTTGTTGATAGAAAAATTCTATAATTCATTACCTTCATTTCAGTACCAATCAACACCAACAAGTAAAACTTTGTTTATTTCAATATAAATAAAATGAAATTCAATAAAAAAATATTAAGACAGAAAAATTAAAAAACAAAAAACAGAAATAAAAAAAAATTATTTTATTTTTTAAAATTTTAATAAATTCGTGTTTAGTCCTAAATTGTAACGGTTTCACTTTGATTTTAAGTTGTTTAACTTGATTTCACGTTGTTTTTTTTTGGCTCAGTGTATGTTCTTTCCTTAATGTAGATATTAAAAAAATAAAAAAGATATAAAAGACAAATAAAAATCGTGAACTAACACACCTTTCAGCATTATAATAATATCTGGGATGTTTGGCAATGTTTGGTATGAAGGCTTCAACATTGAATGCAATCAGCAGATAGGTACTGAAATTACTATGTAAGTAAAATGTAAATATACTGAAAAGTCATACTCCTAACAGAAACCAAGAATTTCACTCAAGTTACGAAGGTAGGATTCTGAATTTAACTAGGTACCATGAGTATGTTCCAAGTTTTAAAAATCGTGATGATTTTCACTTTATGTTGAATGAATTTTCATCATCATATACCTAGTATTGTGATTAAAACAACAACCTTTTACTTTCAAAGAAAATGTCAACCATTTATCACATAAATTTTCCAAAAACAATACGAGTACGGAATACCTCACTGCTTTTGTAGCCTGACAATATGTATCATATAAAAACCTTAGAAAATAAAATAATAATAATCTTGATTTTTCATTGAATCTAAAATGGTAGCAAAGTCGTGTAGTTTTGCTATACTGTTAGTGAACAATTGCGCCGTTCATCAGGCTATGAGTCTTTAGCAAACATCGTCATCAATCATCCTGTGCGCTTTCAACACTCAAGTTCCTCATCAGGTTTCATTTAGCTGGCATGTTGCACCATTTGTGGTGTCAGTATGGCTTCTGCTGAATCAAACCTAGAAATGAAAGTATGTTGGTTAATTTCAAACAAAAGTTTCACTCCAAAAGCATTTAAAAAAACGAAATCCTGTCCAAAATTACAATCTTATAGTACCTACCTAACCTTCAATTGAAATCAATCACTTTGCTATTTTCACGTAGTTTTATTTCAAGATGTTGTTAATTTATTAGGGAGACAGATTCATAATTATTTATCTGGATGCACTTTCTTCTGATGCAACTATAACGGTGTATAGAATAAGCCCAAATCCAAACCCAAATAAAACATTATCGCAGGCAGACCCGATAATGGTAAAGACTAATGACGGCAGCGTTCTGAGTTCTTTGTCCAATATGTATTTAAAGAGGCGTCATCTTCAAGATTTGTTTGCCCATTAAGCTTATTTTGAGTGGGCTTTTGTTTTAAGTTCGTTAGTTAGGTCAAAGCTAAAACTATCACGTGCACGTGAAGTATGGTATGGCTGCAGATTTAATTTATTTTCTTCCTTGATTTACATATTGTAAAAAAAATAAAGGGCACGACTGGGTCGCAAAAACTTGCTTTTGTGGCAAGTTACCTAAGGGTTTTAAGTACAAACGGAATTTACTAAAAAATCCTATGAAATTTTATACAAAGTTGTAAGTCCATTTCTTAGCGACCTTTACACGGTTACTCATTTGACATCAATCTGTAATATAATGTTTGTAAAAATAAGTCTGTGTGCGTGCAGCCCTTTTGATTTTTCCTGATGATGACTGATTATATGTGTAGATGACTGACGTCCTCTGACTGACCGTGTAAAGGTCGCTTTATAAAGATTCAAACCAAAATTGAGGTATATAGAAAATTTACTTTATTAAATATCGAGTTTAGGAAAAAAAGATTTTTAAAATCGTTGGAGCGGTTTTCGAGAAAAATATATTTTTAGGTAACCGTTATATCGCAGGTACCGATAATTTCAGACTTAAAGTGACCTACAAATTATACCTACCAAATTTGAAGTAAATCGGCCCACCCGTTTAGGCTGTAGGTGCCGAGACAGACCGACAGACAGACAGGCAGACAGAATTGCCGGACCCATATTTTGTTCTTCTCTATCATCGTTATATCATGTTTGATTGTTATCTCAAGATTTTTTTTTGCACGAAGCCGAGACCTGCCTACCTATAGAGCAAGTAAAAATGGTGACCATGTCTTCACTATAATAACGATAGCACATGATTAAGAAATAAGAGGCACGACTGCGTCGAACAAACTTACTCTTGTGTCAAGTTACCAAGAGCTTAAAAGAACCTGTGACGATATTATTTTATATGAAATTATTTCTTAGTTTTTTTTTGAAATAATTGAATAAGAACAAATTTAAATAAAATAATAAAAACAAATAACTTTGATAACAAACGAGAGTTTTCCGAGAAAATCGTGGTATGCCAGTAATTATATTATCAAATATTACAATATATTTTATTTTTTTTTTCAAAATCGTAGGTCCAGTTTTCGAAAAAAATCAATTTTTTTTTTCAAAAAACTTATTTAAAATATTTTTATGAACCTTTTTGAGTATGCCAATTTAAAAAAAAAAAAATAAATTCCATTCGAAAACTCTATCAAAAAAAAGTTCATCAATTGGTTTATTTCAATTTAAAAAAAAAATATTTTTTTAATTAATCTAATTTTTTTAAGAAACGTCATTAAAAAATTAAGTATGTCATTATTGTTTGGCTATTTAGGTCTTCTTAGAAATAAAATTTTGTAAAAATCCACTCATTCGTTAACGAGAAAGTCAAAATTTAAAAAAAAACGTTATATGGCAGGTACCGTCAAAACTGTTCCTATAGAAATATGGTTCATGCCATCTGAAAAGCTTTTAGTTTCGTATCACTTAATCGTTAGAGCGGTTTTCGAGAAAAACGAGTTTTTTCATAACCGTTATATGGCAGGTACCTAGAACAAACATTCAAAAAAAAACCCTTTACTGTCACCCTAAAAATCCTGTATACCGAGTTTAAGGCATATCACCCCAACCGTTTAGGCTGCAGGTGCGAATGACAGACTGACAGACTGACAGACTGACAGACTGACAGACTGACAGACTGACAGACTGACAGACTGACAGACTGACAGACTGACAGACTGACAGACTGACAGACTGACAGACTGACAAACTGGCAGACTGACAGACTGACAGACTGACAGACTGACAGACTGACAGACTGACAGACTGACAGACTGACAGACTGACAGACTGACAGACTGACAGACTGACAGACTGACAGACTGACAGACTGACAGACTGACAGACTGACAGACTGACAGACTGACAGACTGACAGACTGACAGACTGACAGACTGACAGACTGACAGACTGACAGACTGACAGACTGACAGACTGACAGACTGACAGACTGACAGACTGACAGACTGACAGACTGACAGACTGACAGACTGACAGACTGACAGACTGACAGACTGACAGACTGACAGACTGACAGACTGACAGACTGACAGACTGACAGACTGACAGACCGACAGACTGACACACAGACAGAATTGCCAGACCCACTTTTGTCGACTTCGCTATCATCGTAATGTCATGTTTGATTGTTATCTAAAAACTTTTTTTTGCACGAATTCATAACTTGCCTTATAGTACCTATAATCGCAAGTAAAAAATAAACAAGGCAGATTGATTTGGATGCATCGTTTAAGGTTTAAGCTCATGTGTGGGAATGACCTTTATTTGGCATTTATCTAAAATGAAAAATAAAATAAAAAGAGTAGTACGGTGCGACGTTTCAAAAGAATTGCATATAGTCGTGGTCTCGGTATTGATGCTTGTAGGTGTATTTATGATTGGCTTTTTCTTAGATTACACCGGTGTGTGTTGTCTGTGACTGCACTTGCAGCTCAAATGTTGATTGCTGCATTTGTTCTGAGAGCGATGATTTTTGTTGTTGTCGTTTATAAAAATAAGCTTGGGTAGGTAAATTAATAGCTGACACTATCATCTAAATCATTGTTTTGATTTGTGCTTCGATTCTGCTTTAACCAGTGGATTAATGGATCCAATGGATTATTGTGTATCTTGATTTCAATGGTATCTCAAGTTTCAAGTCAGAATCCTTTTATTATTTTTCCATGTTAGAGCCTTGTAAACATTTGACTTTGTATCATTTGATAATTTCCGGGTGCAATGGAATTCAATATTAAGTTCAACTGGAAGATGATCAGACAAACTAAGATTTATAACCTGGAAATATTTAATAATGGAGTATAAGTCTCAACCAACCAAACAATAATCTGTCGTTGAACTGCCCTACTTCCCTACACTATAAATGTTAACTCCCTTTCAAGATCTCCAAAAGAACATCCATTTAAAATACTCAACCCAAAGTCGTTACACAGCTTCAACATTCTGTTACCCTCAGCGTAAATTTTTTGGTCTTTGATAATCTTTGTTGAATTCCTTGATTAGCGATAGGTTCTCTGTTTGCTGTTCTAGCATTTAAATCGCCTATTATTATTAGATCGTGTGTTTTAAGAAAGCAAAGCATGTCATATAAATTATCATAATCATATTCTGCCATTTAGAACAGTTTAATAAATATATCGGAATAATGAACATATTTTTTTAATTTCAATATAAAATAAAAGGCACGACTGAAATCTTTACCTAAGTCTCATCTATCTAGCTACAGAAAATTTTGATTTTTGTGATTCGCTTATTAACAATCAATGGGTTTTAATTTTCAGAACCTTCTGAACAAATCTCATAAATATTAAACTGAATTGGACATTACATTTATTCAGAACACCGTGCTGCCTGAGGTCAATTTAAATATCTTCATTTTCAATCACCGTAACATTTTGGAAGAAATATGCACAAAAAAAATACCAACTCTCTAATTATATGAAACCGTTATCGTAAAAATACTTTTGAAAGGGATTATTTCGAACCATTTTCTTTAAAATTAAAACCTTTACCAGTCTTCTTCTTGAGCCCAACACACAACCGGAAAAATGCATTGAAACGAATGATCAAAATTTCGATTGTACATGCATTTGCTGATTACCCCCGAGTAAGAAAACATTTTCGCTAATTCGTCAAAATTTCCAAAATGACAGTAATTATAGGTCCCCGAAAAGATCTGCAAAGGTTCCAGTTAAGTGATGAGGAAAAATGCTGTTGTATTTATAAGAAACAATAATTGCCCTTTGAAAACATGGAATCCCAATTGCAATGTTGATGCCACCAGCTATGTAACTAAGTTGTTTTTTGTTTATTGGAAATTGGGATACATAATTCATCCTCAGTAAGTTGCGGGTTTAATTATAATACCGTTTTTTCAATGTATTTCAATCGATTGTTTAAATGATTATTATTTGTGTATTAACTGGTATTTCGATCATGATGTACGTTGGAATTCGTTTTGATGTGGTTACATTGGGCTCTGATGATCACTGATCAGCAAGTCAAATGCAATTAATAAAAACTAATTAATTTTTCCCAACGTTTCGCTGTTTTATTTTTAACTTATGGGTTTTATTTAAAGCCTTAAAAACAAAATAGGTATAGTTATAATTATTACAGAAGAACATTTTTCACATTATTATATATAATAGACCGCACCAGGCGACAGTTTACTTTAACGAAACTACACTGCACACCACGGCAACACATTCTTTGTATGAAATTGTATGATGTAAGCCGCACTTAGCGGCAGTAGAACTTCACTTCAGCGACAATACGCGACAAAGTTGATAATTTGACCCACTTTGCCGCGTACTGCCGCTGAAGTGCTGACGCTTTGTGCGAATAAATAGGAATCGGCGCGACACTTCGCGTCATTTTTTATAGAAGTATAAAAAAAGGTGGATTTTATTCGTGAATAGACGAAAATATGATGTTTTTTTCTTCTGAGATTTTTTAAATTCATTTAATTTATAGTCATCCCTTAATAGAATTTGGTAATTAGAAGTTCAACAAATAGAAACGAAACTATATTTTTACCTGTATATAGTATTTTTCTTTAATCTGATACCGAAAAGCATTTAAAATACCAAGAGAAAAAATGGTGAACAAATATCAATGTTTCTGAAGATTTTTTTAAATTTATTTATATCTGAGTCATCCTAAAATGGATTTTTATCATTAATGGCTCAAAAGATGGTGGAAGAATTATTTTTTTTAACTTCATAATATATTTATTATGATTTATCAATTTATTTCATATAAATCGGTTTTCCCCAAGTAAAGCAAAATGGTGAACAAATCTGATTTTTTCAGAATTTTTTTTTAATTTATTTATATCTGAGACATTCTTTGGTAAATTTTTACTATTAAAGACTTGAAAGATGGGGAAGAATTATATTTTTACCTTTATAAAATATTTAGTATGATTAATAAATTGAAATCACATATATCGCCTTTTTTCCCAAAAGTCATTTTCCATGGCAGATTTTCATTTATGTACATACATTTCTGCCTTTTATCAGTGGAACTTCCAAATCTGTAGCGTACTGTCGCGCCGCTGCAGTTCAATTGCAGTTCAAGTACCGTTCAAGTGCGGTTTGGATAAAATTACGCGAAGTGTAGTGTAGTTCCGCAGAAGTCATGTGAAGCCTGGTGCGGTCTTACCTTTAGTCTGAGAGCTAGCGACCGATTTTGGGACTTTTTGTCCAGTTATTGCTTCAAGAATGACAATTATGGCTACCGGAATCCAAAGATACAGCATAACATTATCAAGCCGGAAAAGGGCTTGATAATTATCATTATCATAACATTATCAAGCCGGAAAAGGGTTGCCAGAGCAACTGAAAAAACAGTATAAGCACATAAAAAAGATCTAATCTGAACACTAAATTCTTGTATAGGCACAAACTCCATGTATTACTTAAGTCTAAGTTAATTTTTTTTTGTTTAAGAAAAATTAAACACACATAATTTTGTAAATCTTTCAATCAATTGTTAATCTTTAAAATATTATATTTTTTGTTTTAGCCAAACTAAAAGCTGTTTAATCTCATAAACACTCAACTATATCAAAGTTTTATGTAACTGTTAAGACATTTATTTTTGTTTTAGCTAAACTAAAATCTCTATCCATCTTTTTTTGATAAAACAAGATCTCATTTATATAATTTTTGCTCTTGTTAAGACAATGTTATGGTAAAAATTTTCTTTGTTTTATTTTTTGAAAGCACATATTATGTCAATCTGGCAGACCGCAATGCCACCGCCTAAACACTTTTATTACAAACTTTATATACCAACCAAATGTAATTAAAATTATAGTATATTTATATCAATTTTTTGTAATAAAAAATCATCTATCTATCACTTAAAAAACAAATTTATTGAATTTTTTGAGTTACTCTGGCAACCCTTTTTCTGCTAGATAATCTTATGACAGTTATTCTATGTGTGGAAAGAGATAGAGAAAGGGGATTTTCTTAGTCAGTACACACAAAAATGTCAAAAAAAGAAAATCACAACAAATTTTTCTGTTATTTACTAGATAGCGTTAGTTTCTATGTTTTTCGATGGAAGTTTAATGTTATTTGTTCACAATAAATTTTATTTTTGAACACTAATAGTGCTGGCTGTAAGTGTGCCTATGCTAGAGGAGCAATGCGCACATAACGAATACATTATTATTTTAAATGTTTCAAACAACATTTAAGTGAAAAAAAATTCGTGTCAAAATTACTTACCGTAGTTTTATGCACCTTGAAAGGCTGTGTCTTTGGTTTCCGGCCACGTCAAACCTTTTAAAAGCAGCTCTAGACAGTTCTAGCTTGTGTGAATAATAAAATGATCTAACTAAACAGCTTAAGCTAGAAAATTCTTGGTTAAGCTTCATAATTTTTAGCTTTAGTTTTTTAAAAAAATTAGTTTTCAAACTCAAAATTTTGAAAAAAAAATTTTAAACTAATTTTTTTCAAAATTTTATGTAATTAACTATTATTTTTATTTTCAAAATTCAATGCTCTTATTAATTTTTAGTCAAATACAGAAAACCGGATGCCAAAATGTATCTTAGTTTTTGAGAAATTAAAAAAAAAATTAAAAGTAAAACTAGTAAGTAAAGTAAAAAGTTAATTCGTTTTTTTTATTATTTGATTAAAATCGGATGGTATGTAATTAAATACTAAAAAGGGATAATTCCCTAATTAATAATTGACCTGAGAAGGTTAAATTTGGGAAAACCAAAAAAAAATACTTCTAGTTTTTCTTAATTTCTCAAAAACTAAGATACATTTTTGCATCAGCTTTTCTGTTTTTGACTAAAAATGAATAAAAGCATTGAATTTCGAAAATAAAAATAATAGTTAATTACATAAAATTTGGAAAAAATTAATTTAAACATTTTTTTTTTAGTTTTTTTTTCAAAATTTTGAGTTTGAAAATTAATTTTTTTAAAACTGTTCACTTAAACAACTTAATTTAAAAATTTAATAAAAGAGTAGTTTTCTGGCTTTCCAAAAAAATATAACAAGGCTTTGTATCATTCACCGTTGTTTTTAAATATTTTTTTTTCTGATTTAAGTCAATGTTTTAGAAAATTGCCCCTCCCGCCTAAACGGGGGGAAATCGACCCCCCTCCCATACGATTTTTTTATTGCCTTAACTCCACCTACACGCTCAAGCTTTTTGGTGCATCTTATACCAATCACCCTGTATATGATTAAAATACATAAATTGTTCTTTTTTCTTAAAAGTTTTTAATATATTTAATCATAGTTTTGAAAATTAATTTATAAGAGCCCAGAATTTTCAAACAAAATCGAAATACCATTATTTTTAAATATTGAGATGTATTTTAATTTTCGTTTAAGCCAAATCGTACAACCATGTTTCAAAAAATTTATTTTCTTAAACAATTTTTTTTAAATGTTTTTTTTAGGAACTTAATGATTTAAAAAAAATTATAAAATTTTCAGTAGGTATGTCATTATCAATTGGCTTCCTACACCTTTTTTAAAACGAAAATTCGTTTAAATACTTATGTTGAATTGTTAATGATATAGTAAAGGAAAAATTAAAAAAAATGTTTTGACAGTTTAAACGTTGTAAATAAGGGAAACAAATTTCAATTATTTTATTTCATATCAAATTTAATCAAAATAGTAACAGCCGTTTTCGAGAAAATCAAGCCTTTTGCTGATGGTTGTACAGAAGCAGGAGGTACAGAGATATTTTAGGATTCCAATTTAAAGTTTGAAAGAACCCTTGAGCTGCTGGTGCTTTTACATATGTATAAAGATATACAGGAAAAATTTGCAAGGCCCTTATATACTTCGACTTCTCTGTTATTTTTTTGTTATTGAAAAACAATAATAAATATTATGGTGTTTTTCTCTGTTATGTTCGATTGTTATTTCGATTTTTGTTCGCAATATATAAAATGACAAGAACTGAGCTTGTGTATTTTAGACACTTTACCTTCGCACATTCGACATATTATTTATTTGAGTTTCTTCACTGCAGCTGACATCTCACATCTGCATATGAATGAAACATGACACATAAGTCATGAGTGACCCAGACCACCGAGTGTTCACACCAGGCATGGAAAATAAACCTTGCGAAGTGAATCGCTCTCAGGTGCCAGACGTAGCACACTCGATGAAAATTTTTTTCTCAAAAACGTTGCTAGCGCTCGTACTAAAATACTAACATAGGTCATTTGATAACGAAAATAATTAGTCTTATTATCACCTTTCAGCACGTGTGATAAATAATCCGGAAGTCTGCAAAGCCTCCTATGGTGGGTGTGTCCACCACGCACACTTAAAGGTGTTAAAAATTGTATATTAATAATCGGATCTTGTATAAGGACAAAATACCATTACATTTTGTCTATCTCTCCTATAGAAAATGGTCTCATTATCAGATTCTATAGTGCGTCCCCTGCTGCAAAATTGATTACCTATTAATAGATACAATTTAAACAAATCATAATAAAGTCTAGTATACGATAGTGGATAGATAGTCTATTAGCTGTTCATGGATAAATGTTTTCCAATTATCGGATTGCCAAAGAAACAACGGTAGATCACTCTCGAACTCTCTCTGAGACGATTGCCGTCACCACAAATGTTAAACCGCTTTTCCGTTTGTGGAGTCCCGATAATATACCTATGCAGCACCAAATGCTGCTGGATGGACAAAACTAATCATTGGCAACAGTGGAAATCGCCAGAATCGACCACCGCAATATACCGGCAAAAACATTGTCTTTTCGACGAAACGATTTCGTATAGCAAAGTGCATTATAGCCGGTCCTTCAGAACATTTTTCAAATGACAAGTGCTTATGTGATGGCAAAATGGTTTAGTGATGATTATAATGGCAATGACCCTGCACTCTTAAGCGCTTATATACCGGTCTAGGAGTTACATCAGACTCAGAGCATTACCTGTGTCCTGTACAGTAAACTGTAAAGTAGCTTGATGGTTTCTTGCTCTGTTGCATACGCCCTAAAGAAGAAATTGGTGCAATTAATTATGGAGCCGTTATGGAAAAGACCACTTGGCAATGTGCTGTGATCCATGGCTAAAACTAATTTTTTCTTTTCCGACAGACGCTTGTATATAATGTTGTCTGGTGGCACAATGGGAAGGGAGACTTCTTCATTGCCTAAAGCCAAGTATGGTGTTGCTAATTTATGCAAGATTCGTGTTGGGTCTAAGTTAAATGCACTTGCGATGGCATTGGAATGCAGCGTTGAAAAAG
Organism: Baccha elongata; assembly: GCA_951217065.1. Lineage (NCBI taxonomy): Eukaryota > Metazoa > Arthropoda > Insecta > Diptera > Syrphidae > Baccha > Baccha elongata. Next base: position 52,654,370 of record OX578272.1, on the reverse strand, counting down.
TATTATTATTTTAGCGAGAAATAATTTGAATGGATTCTCGAAGTAGGAACTAAATGCAGTGTATTATAGAATAGTGGTCATTAATGGGTTAGTGGGTAAATGGGCAATTCGCGAAGGAGAAATGTGTGAGTAAGGTTAAGTGTTTAAGAGGAATGGATGCATAGTGCATAGCCTGTGGAAAAAATAAAATTATTTTAATTAATTTTTTTTATTTGGTAGCAGCACTGACCTAATGACAGGGATCAAGAGGAGTTCCTTCAGCAGGATTACTTGCCTGCATCAGATGTGCATGAATGAAACGATAATTTAACGATAATAAAACGATGGTGTAACAGATCTGCCCTAAAACTTCTTTTAAATCAAGAAACTTTCTAGAAAAAATATAGAAATCGAAAATCTATAAAAAGAAATCTAGAATAAAAAAAAATTAATAGCAAAAATCTCGGAAACAAAAATCTAGCAAAAAAATATACCTACCTATTTTAGTATTTAATATTTATTTATTTAATCTACGATTTTACAAATCAACAGATTCTTCATACCTATACATACAAAATAATAAATGATAACATTATATTACATGATAAATAAATATACCTATAGTTACAATTCATTCAAATTATTATTTAAATCAATAAGTTATAATTTTAATTTTAAAGATTATTACAAAGCGAAAGCTTATTTTTAAATTAATTTCTTGACATGGAAATATCAACATCAACATAGAAAAGATTAAATAAATTAATACAATGCGATAAAGATTCACGCTGTCCGTATAATGTCGTATGATGCGGCTCATGGAAAAGAGCTCTTGGCCTCAATGATCTCGAAGGAGCATATAAATTTAGCAAAGAGAACAGAACCATTGTTAACAGAGTTACATATAATATCGCGAATGAACATAATGCAACAACCTTTCCAAGCCTTTCAAGAGTTTCAATACCCAACAATAAACATTTAATTTTATAAGGAATTATAGCATTGTCATTTAAATAAAATGTTCTCAGCGCAAACCTGAGAAAAATTTTCTGAACTCTTTAAATCCTGTTTATGTTTTTGATTGTTTTAAGATCCTAAACGCACTAGAGAACAAAAGAGAGATTTAACAGTGTATGGGTCTTTGGTACTTACAAAACAAATCTGTGGAATTCAATAATCTAGAATTAAAATACGGTGCAGGGAACTTAGTCCTCGCGAACCAAGTCCACCAAGGGACTAAGTTCTCACTTTGTGGGAACTAAATCCACTTTATTGAAGTGGACTCCCATTCATGATGGGAATTTAATTCTAAGAAAACTGTGTGGCTTTATTTCTTTTTGAATGTAGAATACATTCCTTCTTCCACACAGAACAAGTTAAACAAGAAATTAAGTTTTTTTTGCTATTTTATTGATGAAATAAAAATATATTTTTGTACAGGAAAGTGTACCTACACCACATTTAGTTACCAAAACTTTCAACATTTAAAAATTAAGGTTTTTATATAATATAATAGAATTATATAGATTAAGCTTACAAAATTTTGAAAACAATAAAAGAAAAATCTTATAACTGATCAAAGTTTGAAAATAAGCTAACAAAATTCTGAAAATAATAAAAGAAAAATCGGGCGATTTTATTTCTTTTATTTTCAAAATCTTGTAAGCTTATTTTTAAAATAAACTGCAAGATTCTGTTTGATTGCAAATTTCTGTAAACTTCATTTAAAAATGAGCTGCTTTGATTCTTTGACTTAACATAAGATTCTATAAAAAACAATAAAAGAAGATTTTCAAAATTAACTGCTTTGAATCTTGTAAACTTAATATCAAAATCAATTTTTTAGTAGGTACTTACGTTATCATAAAGATAAGCCTAAAAGTAAGTTAAAAGGGTTTAATACCTAGCTGTAAATTTAAGCTTTTTGTTTATGTGTTGTTGAAATTAAGTTCTCACTCCATGTTTCGAAGTGTGTACTAAGTTCCCATAAGAAAGTGGAATATACGTTCCCACCTTGCATGGGATCCAAGTCCACTTTAACAAAGTGGATTTAGTTTCCACTAAGTGAGAACTTATTCCCTCGGTGGACTTGGTTCCCATGGACTTAGTTCCCTGCACCTTAAAATACAGTCAAAATCCCTTATAACGAACTCGATGGGACTGAAGAATTTGTTCGTTATATCCTGTATAGTGTTTGCACTATAAAAGAAACTAGAAGTTCGAGGGGCTTCCGTTTATTAACTGACTCTTTATGGTCAGTGAAAGTAAATTGATAGAGATAAATAATACGTATATATACATAAACAATATACCATAGTAAAGAGAAGCAATAGGTACTACACAATTTGGTCTTTCGTTGTAACTTATTTGCCATTTTTTGTTCATTTTTAAAAAGCGAACAAACATTTTTTTGTAGTAACCCCCAGTTTCACAGCCAGAGTTTAAACTACAATTTCAGGTTAAACAGTTTCAGGTTAAACGATCACTGTGAAAAGGGGAGTAAAGCTTTTATTTTTTTTATGGTTCAGCTTTGTATATAAAAATTATAGTAAGATTGCAACAAGAAAATTTTAGGGTATCGTGTCACCGATAGCAGAGCTAGCATAGACTTTATTTAACAATTGATATACAATGGGTTGAGGTATAAAGTAATCTGTGATTTTCCGGTCAGTTTTTTTTTGTTTTTTGTTTTGGTCAAAAATGTTTTACAACCTCGCTCTCTCTATCAGGCAACAGAAAAAATCAATTTCGAGGTAGGTATATTAATAGCCTTTTTAAAAATCGGGTTTAAAAAAAATACCAAAAGAAAAATCCCCAAAATTTATTGTTTTAAAAGCACGAAATTTGCAATGCATATTCAGTTTTTTTTTCAATATTTAGTATGAACGATATATTTTTAAATATTAATTTTAAAACTGTTTGTTATAGTCGATAATTCTGTATAAGCAACATCGTAAAAAGCGATATTCGATTAGTACAATTTGTATGAACCTTTTATATATTAAAAGTTTTGGCATTGAATTCAAAACACACGTACCTTTTTTTTAAAAATAAGTAAATGTGGATTCAAAAAAAGTAAATTTTGTCTTTTTTTAAGGAAATTCGTTGTCTTTGAAATAAGGAAATGTGCGTCTTTGAAACAAAAAACTTGGTTTTTAAAAACAAATAAATGTGTCTTTGATTAAAGTAAAATGGCATTAAAAGAAGTAAATATGACTTTATTAACAAAAATGCATGTCTTTAAAACAAAGCCATGATTTCTTTAATTTGAGTAAACCAATTTCTCTGAGTGCAGGGTCAGTGTACTTAGTTACAGTTGCAGGCATTGTCAAGATTCTTCTACTTAGTACTGTCTGAAATACTATACTATGTTCTATTATGTTTATAGTGTAAATAACACTTTTTTCATAAATATGTACGCTCAACTTTGATGAACATTAATATGAGAACGGGTACTCCAAAAAATATGAACCTGGTCTCATTTTATGCAAGATTAAATGCCATACAATTGTAATGAAGAACATTTTTCGATATAGTTAGTCCTCTATGAGATATATCCGTAAAACCGCAAAATTCCCACTTTTTTGTTAGATTTTCACCCCCCACCACTTTGAAATAATTTTTTTTTTCGTTTGAAATGTTTTTAAATCATAAAAACCTTTGATTTAAAGGCGTTTTATTTTAATTCAAAGATATTTGTAGTAAAAATCTTAGTTTAATCATTTTCGCATTTAAACCCTAAAATTAATTCGATGAATAAAATAACATATTTCACTTGTATTTTATTAAATAAAATCTTCCTATAGCACCTGAATGACTAGTTTCATCCGCCATTTCAATTGTTTTTATAACTCTTCAGCATTTCACTCAGAATGCTCAGCTAATAGAACGCGCTCTGATCATGGTCTGAACACTCTGAGCGAAAAAAGAAACACAACTCTTTGTTTGACAACTCAGGAATCAGGATCTGCTCCGAACGAAAAAAGAAAAACGCCTAATTCCTATATGAAGATATCAGAGATCTAGTAAGCAATACAGATTTCGTGTAGAGTCGAAGTGCAAAAATTGTATGAGTATTTTGTTGGCCTGTTTCAAGAAAAAAGGGTCTGCCCACTGGCCTATTAACCTTTTATTTTAAAAAAAAGGTCAATATAAGGGATTTCCAAACAATGAAATTGAATTGTATAGGCTAAAATAAAGTCAAAAAATGATCTAAAATTACAAATTGCATTGTACCATTGAGTTTATACACACAGAGAAGTCAAGGTGGTTTCAAACTCACACAAATAGATGTCGCTTAATGAGTATATCGAGATATTTTTATTGCAATAAAAAAAATTTCGAAAATTTCTCAAACCCAACCGAACAAAATTCTTCTGTATACATTTGTATTTGTTTTTCTTTATTTCTTTTGCCCTTTAACTCAAGTATAATTTCTACAAGAGTAAAAAAAACAAGGCGATAGTAACTACATCCTACGAGCAAAGTTTGAAACTTCCACATGATTTCCCTATGTGTAGCCGTATTTCGGCGTGAAGTGCTTCCCAGCAAACAATAAAACGGCTATGTTCAATTTTAACTCATTTTTAGTTTTGGAAATGATGACGTTCAGATTCAGAAAAATATGCTTGTCAGAGACAAGCACCAAAACAAATTAAATTTACCGGAAATCCGATCCGTAAATTTAAAATTTAAAATTTTACCGGAAGTTAAGCCTTTTAAAAGACCAATCTTAATCCGTCTGTATTTCAGCCATCACTGAACCGATTTACACGCTTGACATGTTGTTGGATAGAGGAAATGTCAAACTAGGTCGTCAGCACTATATTTTTAAACACATATTTACTGTTTGGATAAAAAAGGACACCAAAGTTTTACTTCTGGAACTCAAAAAAATTGGACATACAAATATTTAATTTAAATATTGGGTAACAGACACACTTCATAGAACTTGAATTCATCTTCCAACACTGCCCATAGTAGTGCGACCAAAAATTAAGTGACGAATATTTTTCTCCATTCCACTTACAGCGCCATCTTCACTTCAACAGTTAAAAAAATCATATCCACTTTTTGTTCACTTCTGATTGTTGACTTATTTATGCACACTTTTGGTTTTTGTTAGGATTAACATGTAAAATTTTACTAAGCTGGCTAATCACTTGACGCCGAAATACGGCAAGTATAAACTCAATGAATGTACCTTCATATGTTAAAATTAATTCGATCTAAAAAGTATATTTAGTTTAGTGAATTTGTAGGTATCTGTTATTTAAAAAGAATCATTACCGCTTCAAGGTACATACACAGTTTGAATGGCCGGTATTCTTACCGTTACTATCATGAAAATGTAAATGCATTCTACTAACGTCTTCTGTGTTGTGTTGTTGGTTTCGCTGCAACGCGTACGACTTTATGCGCATTAGGGTCGCAAGTTCATCTGGTCGGAATAATTTCATAGCATGTGATTACTGATAAAACAAGTAAAAATACAGTCCACATCAAAATGTATGTGATGCGCTTCAACTCCAGTGAATCCAAATCTCAATTCATTTGATCAATTAAATAAAACCGAACTAAGTAGGTATAAAAACAATGGAATTTAATTCGTCTCAAAATAATTAAAGAAATATTTGTATTCAGTTTTGTTATTATCTCATCGTCTGTTCTGTCCGTCTGATTCCGAAGCACAAATTTATTCATCCCACAATATACCTAGCACAAATAAAAAAAAAAATATATGTTAGCAACACTGACCATAATGATCGGTTGAGTGGAAAGTCTACACGCAATTCGCGGATTAATTAAACTTGAATTTGGGTTGATTAAAATTTTTGAGATAACAATTTATTCGGATGGACGAAAAATTAAGTATTTTCTTTGAAAAAGACCGTTTTGTTCAGACAGAATTGCAGTATGCAACGAGTCAGTGAAGCTGAAATAGTTAAACTTTTCTTTGGTTGGATAAACGCACGATTGCGTTATCTTCTAAATTGTTTATAAATTTCGCGTGATTTCATTTTATATTGCATTTATGGATTAAAAGTTGTGATAATGTTTTAATACATTTTGATATTCTATAGTTATTTTACAGCATTATAATCCACCGAGAAGCACTGCTAGCCCACTTCACTGCAACACTCATTTTAAATAAATAATAAAAAAAAAACAATAGGTTTCTAGAACATTTTTACTTGGGATTAAAGGAACACATAGATTAGTCAAGTTATTCATTCAGGCCCGCACTTAAAGGAACCGGGCTATTAAGGCACTTTTGTCATTTCGGCCCCTCTTTATTTTCGAAATCATTCCATTTTGGTTTAGCAGTTTAAAAAACATATAATTTCCAATCAGCTTTAAGTGGTTTGATACTAGCAAGCAGGGACTCTGTAGCGTTGCTACGGCGCGGCACTGCGCACAGTGGACACAAATGTCATTTGACATCGCATATATGTAAGCTTTTACCTTAATGAATAAATAAAAACAAGTCAAAATTTACAGTCCAAACAAAATTTTATTAATAAAATCGCCCTATCAAACAAAAGGTCTGTCATAGAATTTTCTTAATTTTTATAATTCTGAAAACGCAAAGTGTTATTATATTGTTGGATTTTCAAAGGGAAGTTATGTGCATGCAAGAGAACAAAACGTCCTCAAGGCTGGGAGTCGTGCCGTCGAGGGGACTTCCCGGCCACGTAAGGAATTATTAGTTGCGAAGCAACAACATACCTCGGAGAAGGACGGATTTACTGATGACGAACCAAGCAAACGAAATAAGGACAACGAACTTCAGATCTGCACGTGGAATGCAATATCACTCTATAAACCACGTGCAGCCGATCTATTAGCGGAGGCCCTAGAATCCCGTAATGCAGATTTCACTACCATCCAAGAAGTACGATGGGATGGGCCCGGCAAAAAAGTATGAAGGATTACGATATCTATTTCGGTGACTGCTACCACGAGCAAAAGCAGCGTCTTTTCGGATGTGGTTTCGTCGTTTAAAGCAGATCTAAGCAAGAAGTCTTGAGTTTAAACCAATTGAACGAACGCCTCACGATAATTCGCATCAAGGTTAAATCCACCAACATAAGCCTTATATGCGCGCATGCCCCCACAGAGAAGAAAGATGAGGACACCAAGGACGAGTTCTACGTGCTCCTGGCTAAGACATACAAGCAATGCCCTAGTTATGACATTAAAATTGTCCTAGTTGATTTTAACGCCAAACTAGGAACACCACATCCAGCTACGTACTCAGGCTAATCGACTTTGCTGCGGGGCGAAACATTGTGGTAGCTAGTACGCAGTTCCCGCATCTCGATATTCACAAGGGGACTTGGTGACAACCTGATCGATTGACCGTCAACCAAATTGACCACTGTGTTTCCCAGCCAACGGTTGTTAATTTTTGTATTCCCAGACTTAAGCATATTATTCCTAAATTATGCTCAATTTACTAGTTAAAAGTGTTTTATTATAATGTTTATTTGTGTTGTGATATTATCCAACCAAAATATTATCAATTAACATTGTTTTTAGTTTTTGATCCCCTTGGGCCACTTTTGCACAATGCATGAGGGGCACTTTCAAACATGTCCTAATCCGTTGAGGCATATCAACAACATTTGGAAACCGCACTTCAAAAATCTTCTTTCACACCAGACCGAATATATAATAATTGTATATACATTTCTATAGTTTTTCATGCTGAATAATCACCGCCTGGCCATCTTAAGAAACTTGTGAATAACACATTTTTAGGTTCGTGCATTTACTAAGTTACCCTAACAACAGTCGTAAACATACATGATTTTTGTTTTGTTTACGACTCTTGTCAAGGAAATATGGGTTTTAGAGCCAATAAAATACATTAAATATTGTTAATTTGTTTTGTTGACGACTATTGTTAGGTTAACAGAATAGACACTTAGTAAATGTAAGAACCTCCAAATGTGCGGTTCACAACTTTTTTTAGATGGCGCTACTCCATGATTGTACTATAGAAATTTATATAGGTAGGTAGGTAAGATGGCGGTTTCGCAGAACAACCGTCCGAAGAAACCCAATTAGCGCGGAAAAGCGCCGTTTTGATACCATAACTCGTTTGACCTAATTTTTGAGATATAGTGGTAGTGACTGTTAAGCTGAGGGGACCAGTTTTTGGTCTGTGCCCGCAGTCACAAGGGAAGAACCTAGCTCACACTGTGTGCTGGGTGGTTCCATTTGGACTGAGAGCCTGCCCAATAACTTTACACTAGATCTATATGAGGCTAAGCCCGTTCAAAGACAGTTTATACCTACCAGGTATTAATCAGTACTCTGATGCTATTGCCAAAGATAGAGTAAGTGCTAGTCCGAATAGCCAGTCCTAAACGAAAGTTCCAAAAACTTCCAAGGTGAAAGTTGAAATAGAGATATTGCTTGGTTTGTTAGAGCCAACTGGTGCTGTTGAGAAAAGCGGTAAAATCATTTATCCTTTTGTTCGACAGCACGTTTAGGTTGTCGAGAAACAGGCTACCAAATGCCTGGAGGCGAGATCTAGCCAGGGCCGGACAGTGGCAGAGGAAATGCTCAATAGTTTCCTTCTCCAGCGGATTTCTACAACTACGGCAGTAGCTGTTAAAAGGTATGCGCAGTTTAGCTGCGTGTTCGCCTATTGGCCAATGGCCAGTGACGATTGCAACGACCCTGGCCGTGTCTATTCTGTTTCGTTTTATTAAATCATTCGATCTGTTTTTGTCATAGGTTGGCCATATCTTTCTAGTTATTTTACAGGTTGCCAAACCTTGCCACCTCTTTGTTGATTCTGAAAGGAAATGGTCATATATTCTGCCCTTCACGAAGCCCAGTGGAAGATCTACTGATTCCGCCTGAGAGACGAGAAGGGCTGATCCTTGCCTAGCAAGATCATCTGCTCGCTCATTGCCTTGGATGTCGCTATGGCCTGGGACCCATACGAGAGAAATTTTTATACTATCACTGAAACCTGAGAGCTCTGCTCTGCATTGATGAACTATCTTTGAAGACAGCAGGCAGCTGTTAATTGCCTTAATTGCAGCTTGGCTATCTATACAAATGGCTACATTGTGAATATTATGGTTAGATATTGTTTTTTGTTTGAGTATCCTACAGGCTTCCTTAATAGCAAGCACTTCAGCTTGAAATATGCTGGCAGCGTCGGGCAGGCGGAACGATTGACTAATTTTAAGTTTGTCGGAGTAAACGCCCGCCCCAACTCCGTCAACCATCTTTGAGCCGTCAGTGAAAATTGTGGTGTCATATTCATTTGTCACCGTATCGCTTTTCCATTCGTCTCTGGTAGGAAAAAGCACATTGAAACTTTTATCAAAGTCAAGACAAGGGTATTGGTAGTCAATATATGGACTGAGCGAAATAGAAATGTATATACAATGATATAATTTAGATAAAACCAGTGTGATGACGGTTGTCCAAGCTCCTTATGCAATATCTCAATATGAACAAAAAGAAGTAGGGCAAAATATTTCGGTGGAAAGAGGGCAGCTAATCACAATGTGCGGGATTGTAAATGCATCTGGAAATTATATGTTTTGAAATAATTTGTTTTTTTATTAAATAAATACATTAAAACTACTTGAATGCGTTTAATTAAGACATGTTCCTCGGAACACTCTTTATAAAAGTACCGATAAAATAAAGAAAGACAAGAAACATACTGACGATGTTCAAGTGATGTAAACGTGTCCGTTAGTCCTATCACGAATCAATTTCAAAGCTCTTCTCTGAATTCTATCCAGGAGCTTCAGATAGGTTTTAGGATCACCTGCCCTTCAGACATGAGAATTGTGCTAAAGCTTCGGACGGATGTATGCTTTACATCCGTCAAATATGTGGTCGTTTCACTGAAGGTGATCTGGAACGCACTTACCGAGAATAGAAAGTTGATCAGTTTCTTCAATGCAAGTGCCACTCATCATAGATAGTGAAATTGGTTGGGTTATATTTCGCTTTAATGTCAGAAGGCAGAATATTGAGTTTTTGCAGCATTAAATTCCACGCGGTTTTTGATTACCCACTGGACAATGCTATCAAGATGGAAATTTAAAAATCTTAACATCTCGGCAAGTACAATAGTTGAATTTCGAATTATTTTTACTTCTATTGATATAACAGTGGGCTATAAAAAAACTTTATAGAATTACCTAACCCAAGTTTAAGCTATTACATATTTTTACTTGCGATTATAGGTAGATACTAAAGGTAAGGCAAGTTATGAAGTCGAAAAAAGTGGGTCCGGAAATTCTGTCTGTCTGTCAGTGTGGATGAATAAGTACATACAGCCTAAACGGCTGCACCGATTGGCTTCAAATTTGGTATGAAGACCATTCCTTAGAGAACAAATTGAAATTTTTTTTCTAGCATAAAAAAAAAAACGGTACCAGCCATATAACCTTAAACGAAAACCTACTTTTTCTCGAAAAAAATTCGATCAATTTTGATAAAATTTCGCATGAGTGATTTGCTACTAAAGACAAAGCCTTTCATTAAAAAAAAAATTTCCGTTTTTTCTCATACCGACTATATTGTAAATTTACTCACCGTTTTCGATGAAATTTTATATTCAGATAGTCCTCCAATGCCTGATAAATATTCCACAAAAAAATTCGAAAAAAGTATTTTTTTGAGAAAAAAAAAGTATTTTATTAAAAACTGGTCAAATTAATTTCCAAGTCGTTAGTAAGAAGGTAACTTTCCACAAGAGCAAGTTTGTGCGACCCAGTCGTGTTCCTTATTTTACTAGTGATTATAGGTCAAAAAAAGCATATTATGCTTTTGTTCAAAATATTTAGATTATAATCAAACCTAACAGTACGAAGATTTGGTACTAAATTTCGAATGGCAAAATATCGAATGAGAAAATCTCGAATTCAAAATCTTGAATGATAAAATCTCGAATTAGGAAACCTTAAATGACAAAATCTGGAATGATGAAATCTCGAATGACAAAATCTCGAATTCAAAACTATTATTGTACTAGATAAAAGTAGTTTCAGATTACGGAGTATAAACAGTGAGGTATGTATAGGGGGGTATGCTGCCCCCCTGCCACCCCCCTGCGTGGTCCTGTGATAGGAAATATCGAAATATAGAATGACAAATCCACTAATATAAAATAATATAAAATATTTTACCGTTATTTCATTTCATTTATTTAAGTATAAGTCTTAACACAGGAAGATACAATATCTTATAATTTAGTGCAAGCTTCGGTAATATAATACCATGTTAAATTAATAAAATTGTGGGACATAGTTATAAAATTGCATTTTTTTAAAAAAAATTTCTTATGTTTTTTAACAGTAAAAATTATTGAAACTAAACACTTTTGAGCTTGTGTCTAGCTAAATTTGTGTATTAAATAAATTTGTTTGGTAAGACAAATTTTTAAACTTTAATTTTTTTTGTTTTAAGGGACAATTAACAGAATTGAATACAAATTCTTTTTTGAATTAAAACAGCTTTATTCTGCGTGATTTGACCACTTTTTCAAGTTTGTGCTTTAATTAATTAGCACACTAATTTTTTAATTATATATTTTCCAAACCTAAGTATGTCAAAACCTAATTAAACCAACCTCCATTTCCATTGAAAAAAAAATTGACTTTTCCAGCATATTTCATAAGCTTTTCCTGTAAACTTATTTAATATCAATTTTTCTTATTCAAGAACAAATTCCTAATAATTAGGTGTATCAAACATGTTTCTATATCACTTGCATAAAAGATATAGCCATTTCAAAATACTGAAAAATTACGAAAAATAATAAAAAAAAAAAAACACACTAAAGACCGATATTTTGTTTTCCTAATCATTTTTCTGAAAAGTTGTGTCGTACTCGTAATAAAAGGTATAATATATGTATATAAGTCCCGAATCTATTTAAATATGTTAGAAGTTTGTTTGGAGCAATGTTTTTGTTTTCTGGGCTATTTTATCAGATCACTGTGATATTTTTCGGTCAGTCCTATATTTTAGCATTTGACAAATAGTAACAATCGAATTTTTATCATTAAATTGAATAAATAGTTTTAATTATATTTCATTTTGTTTGTGATTTATTAACATCTTTTATTTGTTTAAAATAGTTATAATAGTAATTAAATAATATAAAAGAAAGTGATAGTTAACCGGACCTATATGCTATTCGTTATTTTCCATTTATAATTATATTGTTCACTCTAGTGATTAATAAAATGGTTATTTTAGAAACAATAGACCAATTTAAAGGATGTTCACATAATTATGTTAAGAAATTAAGACTCGTTGTACAGAGTGAATCAGAAAAATGTGAACGGCAAAAATCAATAGTTTATACGAAATTTTTCGTTCACAATTGAGATTTGCAATACCAAATAAAATTTCTGATGTTCGACTATCGACAAAAGTCGTGTATCGATATAAAAACTACACTATCTAAACTTTGTAAGGGATATTTAAACGATTGCAAAATGTTCCCTTCTATAAATAAAGCTTTAGTTCCTTACATGTTTAACCAAACATTTTGTTTACTTTTAAGCATTTGTTTATTTTGAAAACGTTACGAAAGCCAGGCTTTCTGAGTTCGTTAAAACCTCACACAAAGTTTGAACCATATTTTATTTTACATTTAGCTAATTTTTTTAATTTTTGGTGGTTCAAAAGATGGGACTTAATTAACAGCTTTTCAGTTTGTTATAAATCAATAGTTTTTTTTCAATTTAAATTGCTCAAAAAATTTTCAAAACTTTGAATAAAATTTTTTCTTAAACTACTATTATGGGTTTATTCTTAAGGTATGCACTGTGACTATAGCTCCCAATTTGATACTTATTGTTGATAAAGTATAAACTAACCTCATTACTAGATCGATGGAAAAGTGAACAAAAGTTTTTTTTTCTTCGGAATAATTTGGAGGCACAACAAAGCAACAACAAAAACTCATTACTGATATTTAAGTTATATAAATAACGTGCCCCGTTAGTCTTATATAACTAAAGATGTTTTTGAATGTTAAACTCTAAAGATCACGACTGGGTCGCACGAACTTGCTCTTGTGGCAAGTTACCTTCTAACAAGAAGAACGACTTGAAAATTAATTTGATCAGTTTAAAAAAAAAGATTTTTTGTTATTTCCAAAAAATGCTTTTCTTGAAATATTTTTTTTTCATAAACGGTTAGTAAATTAAAGAGATGGTCGATACAAAAAAACGGTTCTATGGTAGGTACCGTTTAAAAGATTTTTTCGAAACAAATTTTCTGATAAAATATTTTATTGTTGTCAACAAATCACTCATGTGAAATTTTATCAAAATCGATCGTATGTTTTTTTGAGAAAAAATTGGTTTTCGTTTACGATTATATTGCTGGTACCGTTGTTTTTTAAGCTAGAACAAAAAATTTAATTTTTCCTCTAGGGAATGGTTTATGAACAAGACATACCAAATTTGAATCTAATCGGTTCAGCGGTTAGGGCTGTAAAAAATTGTACCAAACATTTATTATATACTACTTATAAGTACTCCTATCAGTATTCTGTATAAGTTCTTTAAACGACATGACTGTTTCCCACATGCGGTTTTGTCCGATTAGATGATTCACAAAGATTAAAGCACATCTCTCTCGCATTTTTATTTTTTACTGATAAGATACTTGAGCAACGCTAGTGTCTTCATAATTTAAATATTGTTCGGTATTTGTGGCTCAGTTGTATTTGTGTAGCATGACGGGGTGCGTTGTTAAAGAGCAAAATAAAATTTTTATTTATATTTGAATTGATAAAAGTATTTTGTGTTGAATAATATTTTTTATTTGAATATCTACTATCCCATCAAAACGCTATATGAAATCTACACCGTCTATTTGCTATACATGCATTAACGATAACCTATTGTGACCCATTGCCGTTCAGAAAGAATATTTTTCGAATATAGAAACATTCAATTGAATAATTCAATCGCTTTGGAAGTAACCTTTCGTAGTACCTACATAGGTATATCCAAAATAGTTACTTGGAAAATTTATTTCATAAAATGGAAATATCGAAAATTCATATCCTAAGTGTTTATTTGACCTTCGTGATCTTAACGATTTCGACAAAAACTGGCGATAGCTATTCGATAACTATTCCAGCGGATTCTAGTGAGTAAGTGTGTTTTTTGTGGACAATTTTCTTCAATCTTTCGGTTTCATGTTCACAGATAGTCCAGGAAAATGTATGTACCGCAGTGAGGAACTGAAGTTGGGTATAAATGCCGGTCCTCTACCTTGTCAGCAGTTAACTTGCAATGCAGATGGATCTGTCTTGGTTGAAGGGTAAACAAATATTTTCCTAGATTACAAGTAACATTTAAATAAAGTATTTCATTCTTAGATGTGGAAAAGTTCGCCTTGAGGGTTGTAATCGTGGAGAAAGGATAAATGCTGACCAACAATATCCTTTATGTTGTAAGCAGAGATTTAAGTGCAAGCGGTCAGATGGTTCATCATATTATGAAGAAATGGATTTACTATAAAGTGATCTTGAAGTTGTGTTGAAGTGTTATAAACATAAGATTATTATAAGATAGTAGGTGAATAGCACATTAGGTATACAGAATATATGTTTTTTTATTATGAATAATTAACATATTAACATAGTGAATGACATGGCATAAAAACATCGATATATAGGTTAAGTTCGGGAAAAAACACATAAAACCATTTATTAACTTCATATTCATAGGTTTTATAATTATTTGCTTTTTTTGTTTTTACATAAACATTTTGCTTTTTAAGCGGCATTGAACAAAAATCTTTTCCACAATTCTGTGAAAAAATTATTTTAAGAAGAAAACAAACATTAAAAAGCGAAATTTCGGCTCTGATGATGTATGAATTTGGTATTAACGCATATTTGTTCTATGTACATTGTACATATCATGGAAAGATTTTTATAGTTCGTTTTAAATTTATAAATAAATTACACAGTCTTACCTACTATGTTTTTAGGTCAATGCCAGATGATTATTGCAGCTTCGATGCAGTTTTTATCAGTTTTGATTAGTTTTATACTTATAAATTCATAAACTATGCACTTCGGTCATTATTACCATAATTAAAATCAATTGAATTTCAAACAATTTGGGGGTAACCATAGTTCTGTGCATGCAATACCTTTCAATTTATGTTTTTATATTGTATTTAATGAATTATTTAAGCTCCTTTTGAACACAATATGATAATGTAAAAAAAAGTACTGAGTTTTGATAAATTGCGTTAAATTCGAAAAAAACCACAAAATGCCTGTAAATCGAATAAACGCAAAATGCAAAATGGCCGGCATACGCCATATAAAATTTCATTGTGAAACTGTGGTTTCATATATTCTATACACTCCATCACTGGATTATTGGTATATAACTGATGCGTCACAAAACTTTCATAGGTACTTCATTTAACTTTGATAAAATTCCCAAAGTTATCGGACTATAAGGAATAGGTTTATTAGGCTTGTAAGTAAAAGTTACATTTAAGTAGAATTTTCTATTTTAATCTATAATAGCTAGAAGGGATTATCCCGAATTGAAATAAAGAAATTGACATCTTACAGAAAAAAAACGGTCTATAAATGTATTTCTCTTTAGAGAAATGTATCCACATTATTATACCTATTCACTTTTAAAAAGTCGCAATTGCTAATAATAATCAAATAATCACCTGGAATTGACCTACAGAATTCAAAACAAATTTAATTTTGTAAAATTAAAGTATAAACAACACTCAGTTTTTATATATTGTTTATCAAAATGATTGACGCGCCAAGAACCTGCATCGATAACAGGTTGCACTTAAGCTCACCCGTATAGTTACTTGAAAATATTTTATTCTTTTTTTTTGTAATACCATTGAATTGCACGCACTTCAAGTAGGTACCTAATAAAATCATATAAATATTTCTTTCGTATGTTTTTCTACTTACAATTACAAATTTGCAGTTACAATAATAATAATAATTAATAATAATAATAAATAATTTGAAGTTCATTTGGCGTGCCAACAAACTCTTTTCTTAAGAATACTAGGAAACAAAACTAATTTCACAGTGTGCAGCAAATTATTTGTACACATATTAATTAGTTTTTGAAACTAACAGTTTTAGTAGGGGAGCCCAAGAGGGGATTTCGGGATTTACTCGAGCGCGGAAGATTAACATAAATGGAGATACCTTGCACCCTGAAGAATACCTCCAACCTTATATAATCTTTCTATATAGTGACGCGCGTCTATGACAGCCCGTCAGAATAGTAAAGAAAAATCAATAGGTGGATTTACTCGAGGGCGTCAGATTAAGATATGGTGGGTAATTACATGCTGAAGAGTGTATATTTCCTTAATCTGAAAATTTGAGCTTGACGCAAAGGAGTGGGAGAGTCACAAATCTTGCAAAAAAAAAACGTTAACTCGACATTATCGGCTGAATTTTGTTTTATTTTGAAGGCAATAATTCAAGGATAAAAAACCTTAAGTTTTGAGCGCTCAGCTGTGTGGAAAATACTTAAAAAAGTGTGATTTGTTTTTTATTTTTGAAATTTGTATGCTATTTGGCTATTTTTCTGAATAACATGTATATTACAGTTAAAAGAAATGCATTTCATTTATTTTATTTATGTCTACATATATATATGTTACTTTCAGTGATTAAAAAAAAGAACAACAAAAAAAAAGACTCATGATAACACTACTTTCCTATTGTTGATCACAGCACTTGGTGTATGACGACCTTTCCACGGATGAAGAAAAATGAAGACTACCAAATCATTTTTAACTTTTTTTTTTGTTTTGTTCCTTAATTTAGGAATGGAAATCAAATACAATATATCTATAATATATACAAAATTTCCATACTCTTTTTCGTGTATTTTATTTGTTACATTGAGGGAAAAAAAATAACGTTTTTAAGAAATTACCTATGTTATTTTTTTATGTTAGTTCATATTATATACATAACTAGCTGACCCGGTGAACTTCGTATCACCTAGTTCGTTACTTACAACTTTTAATTTGTGATTACTGGTTGCACTATGTACGTTTAAGATGTTTCGTTATTTACTCAAATTTATTCATAACTAAAAAAAAAATTGGAAAACAGTCGACTTGACGGGCCATCCCTGCAATTTCCCACTATTTTTGGACATTAAAAGCATACAATTTTGTGAATTTTAGTGCTTCTGACTTCGCAAAGCTTTTAATTAAAAAAAAAACATTATTTTTTGAAATTTTAAATTAAAATAAGCTGACTCGGCAAACATTGTTTCGTCATTTATATTATTCCTAGGAAACATTTTTTTAGTTCAATAAAAATAACTATCTACTATAAGTGTGTGAGGATGTACTTATAATCGAAAGCGTTATAAGCAATAAAAGTATGCTTTATTTAGGTTAATGAATTAATATTTATTAAAATAACGACTATATTTTGAATTATAATTTCTGATAGCTATCTAAACATCAAAAACAATTATTTACATTGTTACTATCAATTATGGCAGTTGAAAAAAAAATTTATCTCTCAGTGCAATAGAGTGTTAGTCCGTCTTTAGCCAACACAAACAAACTGGATGGTTTCCCCACGCGAGAACATGCCACATATAGTTGTCCGTGGGAAAAGCATGGTGTTCCCAAATCCTAAGCCACATACAGAGGACAAACTTTTTTCATAAACGCACAAAAAATTAAGAGCGAATACCTAATTTTAATGAAAACACCTGTAGTTCTTTTAACATTATTTTCATAGTAATCTAACATAGTACCTACTGATTTAAGGCAAAATAAGGAGTCACCCTGGAAACTCGGATACAGCTTCATATTGGCGTACTAAAAGTTGTGTGCAAAGGATAATGGCACTGACGGCTCCAAAGAATCACGGGCTAGTGACATACACCCAATCCTTTTGTGTGCGTTGTCAGTTCCACAAAGATTGAAGGGGAAGTACAAGAAAAAATATAAAAAATAAAATAAATAAAAAATAAAATGTTTCGGTCAAGGTCTGGGAGATAAATTTATTTTCGTTTGCTTTAATGTTTCGGTCAGCTAGTGAGATTTATCGCTGAGAGACAAAAATAAATTCTCATCTGCAAATTGATCAGTCAAGATGTCTGTTAATATAACCGTTAGTATTTCGTAAGAACTGCATGTTTTTTTCAGTTTTTTAAGTCTTTTTAGTAAATGCTAAAAACTTGTGGACAAAATCTGAGTGATTTTATTTTTTGTCATTAACGTAAAGGGGTCGAAATTCAGTTTTTTTTGCAAATTTCTCTGAAACTATGAACTTTTTGCAAAAAAAATGTTTTGGTAAAAATTGTAGCTTATATGATTTTCCACAAAAATGGTCTTAACACTTATTAACACTGAACGCTCATCGGTTCAGCCGTTTTGATGTCCAGGTCAAATTTGAAAGAAGCCGTTAACACCAAATTGTCTTTATGTGCACTCTTAGCCAAAATCCTGAAATGCACTTATATTCAAAACAATGCAAGTGTAACGTACGCAAAGCTTCATCAAAATCGTGTGAACCGTTTGCAAGATAAAATGGAAAAACTAATGCTGTAGTGAGTACCTCTCATATAAAAGTATTAGTTTTTCCGAATTTACTTGAAAACGGATTATACGATCGTGATGAAACTTTGTGTACTCGCATTGTTTTGGCTAAAAATGCGCATAAAGAAGATTTGGTGTTAACGGCTTCTTACAAATTTGAACCGATTTAATATATATTTAGTACGGCACATAAGCACAAGATGGTATTCAAAATTTTTAACTAAAAAACATATACCTAACAAAAAATATGATGATACAAAATTTCATGAATTCAATTTATCTCGAAAAAAAAACGATCGATTCTAATAAAATTTAACATGACCGATTTTTTGAAAACGGTAATGTTTTTCGACAAAAAAATTTGTTACAACTAGATTTTTAACGGTACCTGCCATACAAGCGTTTTAGACAATTCTATTTTGCTCGTAAAAAAACTATCGATTTTTTATAAAATTTCGTACATGGATTCGTAGCCAAAGGTTTTGTTTTTCATTTTTCCAGAATAAGTTTACATATTAACGGTACCTGGCAAGTAAGCCTTAAAGACAATCCAATTTTTCTCGTAAAATGGATATACGATCGATTTTGATAGAATTTAGTGTGACTGATTTTTTTCCAATAATGAAGTTTTTTATTAGAAATTTATTTTCAAAATCACCTTACTAACGGTACCTGCCATATAAATTAATTCTATAGAAAATCCGATATTTCTCGAAAAAAATAGGATCGATTTTGATAAGATTTTGTGTGACTGATTTTTTGCTAATAAGGAAGTTTTTCGTTAGAATTTTTTTTTTCAAAATCACTTTATTAACGGTGCTTGCCATAAAAACGCTATAGAAACTATTTTTACTTTCTATTATTTATTATAGTTTCTTGCTTAGTATCCTAAGCCAAAGATTAGTAATCTTACACAAAAGTAAGTTTGTCCGGTCTTTTCTTAAAAAAGTTAGTGCATTTCAAACAGAAAATGGTACTAAGATTTCTTTGTTATTTTGTTGTCCGAATAAGTGTTTTAGAATGAAATACAATGAAAATAAAAATAATTTGTATGAAAATAATAAAGAAATATTGTACCATTTTCTGTTTGAAATGCTTTTACTTATCTTAGAAAAGACCAAATGAAAAAGTAAAAACCGTTAATTTGTTTGTTATAAAATTGTCTACCATTACGACCTTGAAATTTTTTTTATGTTATATGAAAAACAAAAAAGTTCCGCGACTCCGAATACTAAGCAAGTAAAACATTGATTTTTAATTGCTTATAAGTTTTCAAATATGTAAGATACATTAAAAAAGTGCACTTGCTCGGCAAGTTTTTTGTCAGACTAACGGTTTTCGAGATAACTAGGTTCAAACTGTCCTCAAAATTTCGGATCTGGACTCCGAATTTTTTTTTATACTCAAGAGGCACCCCTCTACCATACATAAAAAAATCCCACTGCAAAATGGACGGTTTGTGTTTTTGTTTGTCTCGTTTTCCTGTACTAATATAAAATGTAATTGTTATGATTATGTACATTATATGAACAATGAAATAAAAATCAAGTTAACACACATCAAGTAATTTGAAATACATACTATCGGAAAAATACCTAAAACCAAAGAGATAACCATATATCCTTCTTATACATAGAGTTGTTATTTTAAGACTATGTTTATTAAACAGATATTTTTGTGCTTCTAATGAATAAGCAATATTGAAGACAGATTTTTCCTACTTTGATGTCGCGAGTGTAAATTATACCAAGCTGGTCTGCTGGTCATGTCACCATTTTCATTTATAGCTGGCATCCAACCAAATGAAAGGGAGGGAATCATTCCCTTAGCGCATGTGCACCAGTACGACGCGACAGCTATTGAAAATAATTTAACTTTATTTCAACCAACATTATAGGAACGTGAATTTAATTCGTTATGATTATTTGCTTAATTCGCAATCTCTGCGCGCTGCCAGCGCCTCGATCTGGTAAACGCTGCGTACAGTTGTTATCTTTATATAATTCGAGTCTATAGAGTTGTTAGTTGATAAACACGCGGAACAGAACAGCGGGCTTCTTAGATCCGGCTGGTTAAGACAATCCCAAGGTTGTAGCCGCTCGGTGTGTAACCTTGAGTGAGTAGGATTCACAGTGTTTGTTGATTTGGAATATGTTGCGTCATTAAGTAAGTATTAATGCTGATTTCCAATGTCGCGTTGACATAATTTTATGTCAGAGCAAAATTTCAGCTATAGGAATTCATGTATTGTGTTTACAACGCGCGCCGCGTTGAGCGTTAACGTTACGATTTGGCATCCACTAGCAGGTACAGAAACCAACTTAACGTGAGCGAACGCGACGCAGAAGTTGAAATATTTAAACTTGCTGAATTCGTCAAGTTTTTGGACAACTCCAACAGCTTGGTGAATTCCTTTAATGTGAAGCAAGAGTAAAGTTTCTTTAGGAATACAACAACGGTGGGGCGGTAAAGCATGAGAGGCTTTCAAGCTACCGCTATACCCTTGACCGAACTCCTCGAAAAAATTTATGCATGAATGTATGTATGTGCATGCAGGTACATATGTGTGAGTAATTAAGGAGGCTGAGGGAGCACGATATATTCTGTTGGTAAAAAAAAGGTTTGTGAGAAGTTGATAAGATAAGTAGAGTGAAGTGTTTATAAATAATTTTGTGGTGTGGCCATTTTGGTTTTTTATTATCGCAGTAGATCTTTTAATAATTATTGCTTTTATTTTATTCGCAGTGTCTTGATTTTAATCTTTGTTTAATTTTCATTATTTCTAAAATAGTCGCAATATTTGATGTAGTTAATGATGGCTCAACTGCTCAAGTGACCATACCACAAGAATACGTTTGCTTAGCAATTACGAGTTTAAGCCGAATTCCGAAAAAAAGTCCTAATATATTGCAGTTCTTTCCCCCTCCTTTAGTTAGCGGCGATCGTTCTAAACTGCAAAATCAAGTATTACATACTTCTGGGACCATGCCAAGTAATGGCCTAAAGCCAAAATTAAGCTCTATTTTGTTTTGTTTTTTGAGTCATTTATTATTGTAATTAAACTTCATAATTACATTAATTACACATAAGATTAAATTCGAAGAATATGTTCATTTAAATTCTTGATTAAGCGGTGATAAACCAGCTAACAAAGAAGTATTAAAGCCCCTTATGTATATTGTAAAATTAAATTTTGATTGAACAAAAAAACTGAGTTCAAATTTCCAACAAAATATTTGTTTGATGTCAATGCATGGTTACCATAACCATTGAACAAATACATTAAACACAACATAGAAAGCTCAACCTTGACAATAACAACCATTAAAAATACCTTCCAAAGCACACAATCTGACAGCTGTGGTGACTAATCTCTATATTGATTTCAGATACTTAAATCTAGCTGAAATCCAAGAAATGATTGTCCCCTATAGTCAAAAATTTAATATACGACCCGAAACGAAAAAAAAAACCAAACCATCAAACATTCATCTCAATTTCGTGTGTTTTGTTGTTTGGTAATATGCAAATCGGCACCGTCCTGTGTCTGGTTCTTCATCAGTGATTTGATTAAGCTTAAATTATCACTTCTAGCGAATCATCATTTGGAAACTCATTAATGGTGGGCAATACAAATCGAATAAAAATGATAATCTTATTGACCACAGCAACACAGCATTAACCTTTTCCATTTTGTTTACATTCGCCTGTTTTTTTAGGTCAATACCACATCTGGGATGTGGTGAGTCGTCATATATTATGTATGTAGCTTATCGAGATATTTTGACCTTAAATATATTTCTGGGAACGGCCTGGTAGATATTACTTAACAGTTAAAACACACAGCCTGAGTCATTTTATATATGTATTATCTAGAAAGTGGTAATCGAAAGTTGATCTCAAAAGATGCACTCAAAAAATTAACAAAGTCAACAGCTTTTGCACGACAAGACAACTTATAACCATTCGGCAGAAAAAAGACTCACCTGTCATCAGCAAGACTGTCTTGAGGTCGCACTATGTTCATGTAAACATGGAATACCGATGAGCTATTACCTTTGCGGCAGATAAAGATTAGCAAAACGAAGTTGTGCAGATACTTTCTGCGTTGGGATGCGGTGCATCCAAAGAATGTTGAATCTATAAAATATGATGTTGCTAGCGTGCGCAAGAACGAAGCACCTCATTCTCTAACGTTGTTTGTATGATCAGAAATTTGCGTGAAAATGCAATAACATTTTATTAGCCTTCCGTTTATATGTGAACTCAGCTAAGTAGGTATGTGATTGTTGTGGGTGGATTCTGTCTGTTTTCTTTGAAATATGTTTACTCGTTGTAAAGGTCGAGTATTGGTTTCGTTGAAGAAAAATTTTCAAGATTTTAAAAAGTATGATCTGACGTTACCACTATTCTTCATACAAAAATTAATTTGTGTGCAGAAGACTTCAATTTAAAAGCTAAAAACTTGGCCAAAAAAATAGAACTGTGAGAATTGTAATATTTTGTCTCCCTTAGAAAACATGGTGTTTATCAGTTTTAATCGGAAAACGTAAATAAAACAATTAGTTTGTCAGGTTTGCTTTATGATAAGAATGAAGGCTCAGTGACCTAGGCCAACCAAAATTTTAGTGTACGCTGGCTGGTAGTTCTACGGGACTGATTGATTCATATTTTATTATTCCCTCTGATGTGATCCTCATAGCACTACTATCTCTATTTATATTATTTTGAATTTTCTATGTCCCAATTTTAGCTCTCCGGACATGATAATAGTTGTCACACTGGAGACGGCAGGTATAGAAGTGGGTTTATAGGATCAACTTATATGGTCGTGTAGCCCCACCCGAAGAAGTTACTATCCGGGTGCAGAACACATAAAACGACAACCTTATACTGAGGGTATGGGGCCAACACCCGGCATACAGTATGGGAAAGCACTGTAATAAACGAAAGAGGTGAGTCCTTATTTGATTATAATTACTACTAACAACATTTATTTTTGTAACAAAGGCAACGAATAAAAAAAAAAAAAACAGTAATAAAGCCATACAAAATATTTAATTCACAACCTCCTATTAATTTATAAACTGAATTAGATTAAATTCACAAGCTTGTGATTTAAAAAATATTTAATTCACAAGCTCTCATGTTTTTTAAACAAGATATGAGACTTTTATCCGTTAATAATGATTAGGTGATAAAGCTAAGAAAAAAGTGTGTTTCTTAAAAAAATCAGTATCAGCAGATAAAAAATTCATTTAGTTAAAAAAAAAACATGAGAGCTTGTGAATTAAATATTTTTTTAATTCAAATTCCATAACTTAATTGGGAATTAAAAGAAGGCTTAAGCTAACAAAAAGCTTAAGCTTTTGCAACCTTTGTCCTCACCTTCATCTTTCCCAGCCCGGATAACTTTGAAGGCTGGGAAGATGTGCTGTACTTTACGTTAATATCAAGCAATAATAACAGGTCAGGGTAGAACACTGGAAAGTATTTACTCTGAGATCTTTTTCCGATCACAGATATATACTTTTTGATTAAGTCACCTGACACTAAGCCCTATGACCCGTTTCTCCGTTTCCCTGTTCCCATAAAGCTACAGAAGTTTCAAAACATGTAGCTATACCTTGGTAAGAAGTATTCTGTATAAATTACTTCAGGTTTGACTACGTCCCCAATAAGTGGAGACAGGTCAAAGTTATTTTCATTCCAAAGGTGAAGAGACGGGGCCATGAAGCCTCAAAGACTTTAGGCCTATCAGGCTCACTTATTTTGTCATGAAAACATTAGAAGGAAATAATTGACATACACATTAGAGGTATTTGAGATAGAAATACTCTTTCCAAATCACCGCACGCTCAAATAAAGGGAAAGCCACGGAAAAGGTTCTTTACGAGGTAGCACGTACCATTTTAAAATACACTTCCCTGACGTCGAGGAAGCTTTCAATAACGTTCTTGCTAATTAGAATCAGAGATTTCTTGCCATGATTGTCGTTGATAGAATGGTTTTTATTCATGTTAAGATAAAGAATCTTTCAGGCAATGTTGGGTAGCAACCAGGGTACAATTCAGAGAGGAGTTCTATGAAAATAAAACGAATTGAAGCTCTTCACCACTAGGACTGAAATACCCCCTTCACCCTACACGCTCTTTCTCTAATCAACAGAAGATAAATACCTATAAGAGTTATTCTGGACCCTAAGCTTAGCTGGAAAATCAATATCGAAGAACGTTTGAAGAAAGCAAGTATAGCCTGCTATGCATATAGTAAAACTATTGGGAATAAATAGGGTCTGAAGCCTAAAATGATATTATGGGCTTACACTGCTGTAGTTCGCCCTATTCTAACATACAGATAGATTGACCTTAGCAAAAAATATAATATAGGCAAACTGAAAAGGGTTCAAAGAACAGCTAGCACAGGTTTCACAGGTGAAATTAGATCTTGCCCAACCGATGCCTTGAGCGTTATACTTATACATGGTATCCTGCAGTGCAACCATGCTTAAAGAAGCAAGCTGTTGTTCAGAAAGACCCTATGGTCATGCAAACATATTGGAACTGTTGCCAAGAGATCTTCGCTCAATCCACATTGACTACGAATCCCCTTATCTTGACTTCGATAAAAGTTTTAATTTGGTTTTTCCTACCAGAGACGAATGGAAAAATGATACGGTGGCAAAATAGTATGATACCACAATTTTCACTGATGGGTCAAAGGTGGTAGATGGAGTTGGGGCGGATATTTACATTGAAAAACTTAAAATTTGTCAATTCTTCCGTCTGTCCAATGCTGCCAGCGTTATTGCACCTGAGGTACTTGCATTAAGGAAACCAAAATATTCACCATCTGTATATCCAGGCTACAATTAAAGCAATAAATAGCTGCCAGCGCCTTGTGTCCCCGAAGTTAGTCGATCAATAAAGAGCAGAGCTCGCAGGCTTCAGTGATAGTATACAAATGTCCCTCATATGTGTCAAAGGCCATAGCGACATCCAAGGCAACGAGCGAGCAGACGATCTTGCTAGGCTGATCCTTAGCTCTTTCCGTCTCTCAGTCGGAATCATTAGACCTTCCGCTGGTATTCGTGAAGGGCAGAATTAGCAATTAATGTTCGAAGTTTTTTGAAATTTCGCTTATTCACATGTTTTTGGCACTGACAATTTTTTTACAACCGCTAAAGTAAAGGAGGCCTAAAAACTCCTGTAAAAAACAAATGCAATAACACCAGCATTCAGTTGGCCTCGGACCAAAGTCTTGCCGACATTTTCTCAGGCCAACCTGAAGAACCTTACAAGCGGATCTGTAGTGAAGTGGGAAAGTTGTGATCCCATCCGAGATTATAACACCTTTGGAAAACAGGAAGATGAAGAAGATAATAATATATAATGTTTGCTGGGGACTTGTGTTTTTGAAGGGTTTTCTTGAATAGTAGAACTTACCAAAGCAAACACTTAATGTTATTAACTCGTATTTTAAAACAAACGGTACTGTGTTGTATTACCAGAAACGAAAACTTACCAGCAAAGATACTTCCGCACACCATTGATTACATATCTTAAACAACAAACGTTTGCTGCCGCCCGCACATACAAACTGCACATACTCAAAAAGTCTTGAGTTATGAATAAGAATGCATTTATTATAAATGCGTCAGATAAAAGTATAATACGTGAACATACGAAAACTGGTATTTCCCATTAGTTAAAGATATTCAGATATAAAAGGTTCGTTACTCAGCTCTTTTGTTTGTTAACAATGAAATCATAGTGGTTTGCTAGTGCAACAGCAGGAATACCAATTTGAATGTTATATTGCTACTCAACTTTAAATTTAACTAAATTAACTTTCAGATACATGACAGACAATTGTGCCATAGTTTTGACAGACAGACCACAAAAACAGCACGTGCTCTAAAATTCGTTTGTTTCACAAAACTCATTTGTTTACAAGACAAAAGAAGTGTAAAATATTTTCATTGTCGCACTTGCATTATTATATTTTGACAAGGTTCCATCACATCTTGAACTATAGGTAATTCCATCATTACCACTGTAAAGATTAAGATGATTTGTTGTGTAACTGTCACTTTTATTGTACGTCTGTCATCTTAAGAGAAATAGCTTTCACTTTTATGAAAATACTAAACGAATAACGACGAATAGATCTGCCACCAACGCAATCCCAATGGAGAGATTAAAAATATGCCTCATCAATTGACAACGCCTGAGTGTATTATTCAATGTCACAATAATGTAAACACATAATTTGATAGACAGCTAGACGCGAGAGATTCGCCTTGTTTGCATAAGATTCATGAGACACGTCATAAATGTAAGATAGTTTTCCTTTGGTGTGTTCAACAGAAAGTAGAAGAGTTTCAATAGAGTCATATTTTTCTCTGAAACTACTCTTTGCTCTTCTGTGGCAAAAAAACTGTTCGTTCAGTGGGCCGTATAATTGAGTTCTTTGCAAGAGTATTTTATCCATAATTCGATAATGCGCTCAAAGAGCCCTATATGTCTAGCATTGTTGAGTTTCGCTAAATTATGGCAATCATTGTAATTCAGACGATTTATTCGTCACTTTCGTTGACTATCATAATTGGAGATTATGCAATGTGAAGCAGCCACCAACATGAATAGCATTACATGACTTGTTCCGCTTTTTGGCACAATACTTACAGAGTTACAAATATTGGTATTAACTGGCGATGGTTGTTTGACGGTTTATGTAAATTAATTGAGGCTTATGAATGATACCTTAAGACGAGGTGTAGTTGAACTGTAGTTGAACGATCAAAGGCTATGTAGTATGTATTTTTTTTTTTGAAATACATTTTCGCCATTTCCGAAAAATTATTGAAAATGCCGTGTAAACAATTATTGAAAATGCCGTGTAAACAAAATAGGGTCAATAAGGGAGTTTAATTGTTTTACGTGTATTGTGATGCACGTCACTCAAAAAATAAAGTATAATTTATAACTTTTTAGAGAACAAGAAATTCATCTTGCACTGAAAATCTTGTTATTTTTATTCATAAAAATTAATTGTATACGAAATTTAAAACTAAGTACTACCAAATGTCAGAATTATGTTAAAGAAGAAAAATAAATCTGGCAATGTGTTTGTTAAAGAAATGAACTCTTCGCGTTAATTATTATCTGGGGAAGAAATTTCTATTTTTTCTTCAATTTCAAAAAAATTGTTTCTGTAACTAAAAAATTACAGAATACCAAATTTTTTTTTTATAATTAGCACGCACTCAAGGGGTTATGACTACTCTTATAATGTTGATATACAGCACGAGCGATTAGGAAATGTGGAGAGGATTCAAAAGAAAATGCCGATGCACATTTGTCTTGAATACCTGAATATAAAAAATTAGAGGAAAAAGTCGTATGAGGCAAGGCATTCCACAAACGTGTTGTTCGGTTTAAGAAAGAATCTTTGTATTTAACAGTACGTCCGAAGTTGGGCTCAAGGGTGAACTGATGAGCATTCATAGCTAAACAGGTATTACGGCGGAATATTTAAAGGGCAGGAACACTGTTTATAGAAGAAGCAATAAAGTAACGTTAGACAAGAAACATTTCGGCGGTGTTCTAAGGAAACAAAAGTTTCAGTAATGGATCTGTCTCCAATAAGTTTTAGGGCTCTTTTTTGGATTCTATCTAGTAGATTCAAATGAGTTATAGGAGCACCTGCCCATATATGTGAGTTGTATTCAAGCTTTGGGCGAATGTATGCCTTGTAAATTGTAGCCAGATCAGAAGGGGAGAAAAATTGCTTGCATCTTTTTAGGAAACCTAAGCATTTTGCTGCGTTTTTCGCGACTTTAAATATGTGATCATTCCACAGTAGGTGATCTGTAATACACATACCGAGAACGCAAAGCTTTTCGGTTTCTTCAATGCAACTGCCATCCATGGAAAGTGGCAAGGGTGTTATATTTTGCTTGGCCGACAGAAGACAGCATTGTGTTTTAGAAGCATTAAATTTGACACGGTTGTTTATACCCCATTCTATAATACTAATCAAAATGTAAGCAGCTTAACATACGATGCCGATTCCAGTTCCACATCCGAAGAGCAGGGATGTGAATCTGCGAACGAATATGAAAAACTGAGGGTGCTGGAGTCAGCGAAACAATTTAATGGATTAAACGTTTCAGACAAGAGGTCATTGATGAATATCAGAAAGAGAGTCGGAGACAAAACGGAGCCTTGGGGCACACCAGCATTTATTTTTTGTAAATCAGATTTATAACCATCCAAAACAACTTGAAAGGTAATTTCTAATGCATCGAAGAAGAGATTGACGAATGCATCGTCAATACCAAATGCACGCATTTTCAATAAGAGAGCTTCATGTCAAACTCTATCAAATGCTTTAGAAATATCTAGTGCAATAACCTTAGTTTCACCAAACTGGTGCAAGGATTGGTTCCACTTTTCGGTGAGATATGGCTGATGCCAGTGGACCTATTGCTATGAAAGCCGTACTGAAGGTCATTAAGAAGCTTTCGTTCTTCAAGATATTTCTTCAGCTGTTTGTTAATCAGCGTTTATATGACCTTAGAAAGAAGGGAAATCAGTGCAATTGGTCGGTTATTTGAGGGAGAGGAGGACTCGCCTTTTTTAGGGACTGGCTGGACAAATGCTGTTTTTCATCCATTCGGATAGTGTCCAGAAGAACAGGAAATATAGGAAAGCTTACGCAGCTTGCCAGCGCAGAAGAACACCTCAGAATAATAGGGGAAATACCATCTGGACCAGCGGATTTGTGTGATTCAAGATCTTTTAAGACTCTTGCTACTGTACGAGTACGAAAGAAGATTTGTCCCATACAACGATTTACGAATTCAAGAACAGGAGGAGTCATGCCACTCGGAGGCAGCGGGAGCTGCAAACAAATTTGCCTTTACCTGTGAGCTTACCACAGGAGTGTTATTATAAACGAGCGTTGGAACAGAAGGGGAAGTTGAATTTTTTCATATTTTTTACAAATTACTAAACATTTTTACTACCTTTGGGACACTGTAGTATGTTTTGCATTATATTTTGGTCATGCCAAACGGTTCTCTTTAGAGTTTTTTCTTTAACTGGATTAGAGGAGCATGAGAAATTTGCTGATATAATACAGTGATCCGACCTGCGTAGAGGTGCTTAAACACTGATAGTGTATTTATCAGGATCAGAGGTAAGGAACATGTCAAGCGTATTCGGAGAATGACCTTCAACATCTGGTATTCCAGTTGGCTTGTTTACAAGCTGAGTTAAATGATTTAACTTAGCAAAGATTTCTACATACTTCCCTTCGGGTGTTGTCTGGAAAGAATTTTAAAGCCAAGAAGAATTGTGAGCATTAAAATCGACCGTAATAACGATTTCAGTGTGAAGGTAATGGGAAACAATTGTAATAGATTCTGACAGCTCATAAAATTCGTTAGAAGTTCAATTACTGTCATAATTTGGACTTCTATAAATTAAACATGTGTGAATGATGTGCTTATCCACAGTGCATTTAAACCACATTAAATTAAAGTTCGTAGTGGACAGTGAACATCATTCCTTATGTAAATAGCGAGCCCGTAATGGGAAATGAATAAAGGCACTAAATTATAACCCACATGTGGAAACTCTGAAATGTCAGTATTTTCACTCACTTGGGTTTCACTTAATGCCAATACAGCTGGCCTGTACTTAACAGTTGGATGTGCGCTGAGAGAAATTTTTTTCTTAGGCCACGAATGTTGTTTTAGTCCACACGAAACTTACAAATCACTTCAATACTAAAATACAAAAAACACAATTTTAACGATAACGATACGATATACTTAGCTCAGAAATAGATAAAAAGCAAATGTTAATAATCTCAAACAAACTAAAAAAAGTGTTATGCCTGTTCATCAGTTTGCATGAAAGAACAAGCTCTGCATTACACTAAATGCTACATAGGACTAATCATCGACACTGCAGTGTGTGAGAATAAATAATCCACACAAAAGGTATAATCGATGATCAGACCATACAGCAGTGTGAGCGTGAGGAAGAGATAAAAGGGGGAAGAGAGCACTGATCGTAACTGCATTCACTTATATTGCGTTGAGTGTAATATTTGTTGTTCTTGTTTTTTTTTTAATTTAATTATTTTGGGCAAAGGTGTGATTTTAAAATATGTATAATGATGTATGTACAAAATGTACATATTATAATATGGTACTGCACTGCACTAATTAATTTTTGGCAGACTTTTTGTGTTCTACATAATGTTTTCTCAAATACATTATTTACCTGAAGCTCTTTACGTTATTAATAAGACTACGTCACAACCAGCTAAATTTTCAACTTCCATTTCAATTCAATTAAAGTCTTTTTGTCTTTCCAGATCCAAATCAGTAGTCTTAAGTACCATCAAGTTTCGATCAATGATACATCAATGAATTGGGCCACTAATTTCCAATTTCAATGCAGACAACCATCTCGATCCTGATATCAGTACAGCCCAAAAAAAATTATGCAAACGTATCTAAATAGCAGCAGATGTGTATATAGATATGCATTCTACACTCATTTGTATTATCCAATTGAAGCTAATAGGTTGGCGCATCTTGATATTGAAATGCATTTTATGCTGGCGGCCAGACATCATGAAACACCACTGATCTGTCTTTCATAGTTCCAAGTACCTTTGTCGAATGACTTAAAATATATATATATGTACGAACATTGTACAAACCTAGTTAGTATCCTGTAAAAATGGGATATGAGATCTTGGGAAGAAGTTCAAGAATTTTAATTTCAAAGGCCTACATATACGAGAGATGCCCGGTTGTTGATTGTCATTGGAGTTTCAGAGTACACAAATAGTTATATAGAGGTTACTTATTGTGTGCCTTGCTATGTATACTCTTTGTTTCCTAGATGCTAGATTAATTATAGGCGAACTGAACGAACGCTATATCATAGACTCGCAACTTTGTTGTTTATGACAATAGCGTTAATACGAGATAAAGCTTTTCATGACCTTTTATGATTCAAGTTAGGCAACGCCTTAATTTGAACCGCGAGTAACATGACAATACTGCGTATATGGTGTACGATGTGATAGGAAGTTGACGGTGTGCAGATATTTACTAGACGTTTTTCTTTTTAAGCTCGGAGCAGTGCATTGAGCTGTCAAAAATAGATCTGTGTTTCTTTTTTAGCTCCGTCCGAGGGCTCAGAGCGCTCAATTTGTGTTTCTTTTTTCGATCAAAATTTGCTTGGAGTGCGCTCTATATAGGAATGGCGGCTATTCAACTAGAATAAAACCCAATTAGCGCTTGGTGCGCCGTTTTGATAAGTACGCTCTATGAGTTCAGGATAAAATAAAACGAGTAGAGCAAGCAAAAAGTAGAGCGCGACTAACTTCATGTAGTGTTCAAGTTATTTGACAGATTGTGAAGACACTGGGTCGGTCGTGTATTTCATATATTTTTCTGGTGCAGGGAAATAACTCCACGAGCATGTTCCACACTCTAATTTATTCCACTTTTAGTGGGAATCTGCTCCTTTTTTCACTATGGATTAATTTCCCACTGAAGATGGGAATTTATTGCACATTTAAGTGAAAAAGTAGTTCACTTTCTAAAGTGGAGTTGTTTCCCACTGACTGTGAGAAATAATTTAACTTTCACTGAACAGTATACAGTAGAGATAGGTAAGGGGGGCACGCCCTCCTGCGAACCCCCTGCTTGGCTCACTGTAGGATTAGGGGTGGGTGCGAGTTTTGGTGGGTGCAAGTTTCTAAGTATGAAAAAGTGCAGAGCTATAAAAAACTGGCTTTTTTAATAATTTAGCTTTTTTTCTCGAAATCGGTTGATGGTACGACAAATTGTGTTAGGAGCTTTTTGGTAGAAACTGATATGATCTACCATGTTCACCCCAATTTTTTTTTGCAAAAAAGTTGATAGTTTCCGAGAAATTAGCAAAAAAACTAAATTTCGACCATTTCCCCCCCCCCCCCCCTCTAAAAAAAAACAAAAACTAAGCTCCCGGCCAAATCATGGGTCGTTTTTAGGATTTGTTCAATACATCAAATCAAAGGTCTCCAGCAAAATCCAGCTTTTTCGGAATTATTTCGTGATATCGTTAACCTGAATCAGTGGCGTTACTAGGATTAATTTCTGGGGAGGGCAAAATTTTTTTAAATGATAAGAAAACGATATCTGTTATGGTGTTGCTCCTTCTAAAAAGTAATGGCCGCCACTTTTTGGATGTGGCTTTGTCATCATGTTTTAAGCTTCGATTACGTAAGTGCATATTAGGGCTTCTTCCAAGAAAGAAAATGACACCAGTAACGAAGGCTTTGATCTGCAAGAGGAAACCTACAACAAGGTCCTACTTAGATGTTTGAATTGTAAAGTAAAAATCGACAATTTGATTTGAAACGTAGCTATTCGGTTATATTTGGCCCAGAATTTATAAAAAAAAATGTCTAAAGCTATGTCATTTAGCTCAAGACTTATAAAATAAATTCACCTATCTCATGGAATTCTGTCTGCTAACCAAACCCGATTATCTTTAAATTTAGTATGTAAGGTTTGTAGACCATTTCCTTGAAGAAAAATTGATTTTTTTGAGGTAGGTATCTCATGAACGATTCAACCGATTTTTACCAATTTTTTTTTTGTAGAAATATTTAATGTTTTGCTCGGCCAGTGTAGCATTCAGTGTCAGTGTAGCACTCGCGGTGTTCGTTTTGACAGTTGTAGCTGCACTGAGTGTCATTTGCTGTGTAACGGACAAAAAAAAATATTTCTTCCATTACCTTGCAACACATTGTGAAAGATTGAAATTCTTTTTATCAAACGAAAGAAAACTTTGATTAAGAATTTTTTTATATTTTTTTTCTATAGGAGAAGAAATATTGTTATTAAATTGTTAATCTTTCAATCAAATGATATGATGATTATGATGATGAAGATGTTGTGTTGCTTTAGTAATGGAAAAAATATATCCGCTATTTAAAAGGGGCCGTTTAAATAGTCTCCACTAGAATCAACTTCCTGGTTCGACTTCCATAGATACCCAACACTGCCAACACTCTCATTATCTATAACCAGAGAAAACGAAACGTAGGTATCACCAGTATTGAAAAAGCTAGTGGGGATTTTATTCGGCTACTATTAGCGGGTAGGATCGTACAAAAAATTTTTGGTGAAGTTCATCGACGGAAGAGAAAGATGATCAGAATTTCAAGTCTCAATATCATCCACATATTGTTGTATAGACTTGAGATTCTTAAATCTCCCCTTCATCCGATGAAATCACCGACATATGTAGATGAAATATATGCGATTTCTCAGACACCAGAAACCTTGACCTTACGTCTGATCAGGATTCCTTTTTACCAACCGAAAATGTTCTATTCATTCAACAGACAACTTTGAACTATTAAATCTATTATCGGTGAATTGAGACGAAAAGATTATCAAAAGAAAAGTATTCTATTAAGGATGTTGACGACCTGACGTAATTCTTGAACCTTGCTAGAAAAAGTTTTGAGAAGGGTTCGCATCCCCTCTGGATTTCATAAAAGAACTCCATGGTATCACTCAAAAATTATTCAGGTTGTGTCAACCTCCTACTGAAGGATCCTACACCTGATTTCCTAAAGACATATAGTACCCTTGCCTCTACTTAGACTTAGGCACGTCCATGCCCCGGAATTCAGGGTGGTCGTCATTCTACCATTGCACCAGGTCTGCTCGTTGCCATTGCTTAGCTCGCCGAGTTGTGGGGTAGGATCTTGCAATTCGAATGCGACCGGTGTCACATGTTTCAGACCTGAAGTATAGATGGAAGTAACTTATTAGATTATAATTTGCTTTTTGGACCCGATGGTAACATTGAACAGAGAGAAAAACTTGAAAGAGAGACCACGGACAAGTCATACGACAGTAGCTTAGGTGTAGATGCTACCATAGGCTGACCTTACTCAACCTATCTAACTTCTCTTCGCCATCCGTAAGGTTCTGCGAATTAGTTGGGGGAATTCAGGTGTTGTTGAATCCCCTCTATGCTTATCTTCCCTACCTAAGATAATCATAAAAATCACCGAAATGACCCCTATAATTATCACCCATACGGTTCCAGGTTGCATTTAACTTTAGTTCTGGAACTCCCTCTTCAAATCTTTAACTACTAATTGTTGCCCTAAATATTTCTCGTATAGGCTACTTCTCGTTAAGAGAACTTTTGACCTCTGTCAGTGACAACTTAACTTGACTAACTCATTAACCTTATTGTAAATGAAAATTTTGTTAATGCGATTCTGAATACATTATTGAACATTGGTTTATTTCTCTTTTTGTATAACATTTCTTATTTACTTATCTATTTCATTAGGTTGATAAATTTTCTTGAATTTGTTTCTGCAGTCATGACTCTAGTTGTGGAATTTTATACTTCTTCACTTTTAACTTCGGAGTGGTCCATTTGCTTTCTATATCGTTTCTAAGTACTCTGCGTTGTGACGTCGTCATAGGTTACTCTTCCTATTGGTTCAGACTTAACCTCAATTTTCAACATACATTCGCGCTCATTTGGTAGAGGTTGATTTTATGGCGGCAAAAGCTTCTTTCCCCATCTGTTTCATTTTCATGAATAGCTTTCAGATGTGATAAAATACTTCTCTATTTCTTACTAGAGGGCGTTGACTTTGCTTGTAAGCTCATTTCTTGAATGAATTTAGTTTATGTATCCAACAAAGTGGATTCAAAATAATTTGTATCTTGCTACAAAAATGTTGCGAATGGTTTTGAAAGTTGGGTTTGGGTTTGGATGTTGCTTATGGGATCTTGATACATACTGAAAAGAGATGTATTCTGTTTAGTGGATGGAAATTTACAAATTTGGTAGGTATTTGAGACTAGAGGTGGGAAGTGGTATAAAATATGTATGTATTTATGTTAAAGTGGTTAACATATTTTCTGTATGTTAATTGCTTAACAGATAGGTAAAAGAAATGGTCTCCCTACAAAACTCATTCGTTTAATAGAGCGTAAGCCTGTTCAACGAAAGAGGAAAGGAGCCATGTTTAATAATGTCTCTGATATTTCACTCTTTACTATCTCTACTATGTTAGATAAACACCCACGACCCGCTGTGTCTCATGCTCAGCTGACCTGCCGGCGCCTGATCTACTTTACTATGTTACTATTTCTATTTCCGCAAATCCTTTGTATGAACTACAGTTTCAAAACCGTGCTCGTCTTTGGTTTTGTATAAGTTATTTCCGATGATTTTTATGATTGAAGCCTTAATGAATTTCGGACAAAGCTTTGCGTTTTTGTGCTTCGTCGCGTCACTTAGTGTGAAGTTCCTTCTGAAAACTGTGTCACCAATGTCGTATTTGACCGTTCTACTCCGGAGGTTATAAACTTTCTCGTATTGTTCGTGAGCTAAGTTTAACGCCGTTTTTAAATAGTTGTGAACTATATTCATCTTGGCGGTTTTGGGTATCCAATCTATTTCGGATTGATTCAATCCTCCTAATTTCTTGAGTAGCTTATAGTCTTCGCCATGCTCCACCATACGCTGTCCAAAAAGTGCCTCATATGGGGACATACCTATTACTGAGTGTATAGTGGTGCGTAAAGCACTACCTATGGATGTCAAATTGGCATCCCAGTCGTATTGTTTTTCATCGATGTATGCTCTTATGGAGCTCAAGATTGACCGATTGACTCTCTCGCTCGCATTTGCTTGAGGAGCATATGCAGCCGTTTTGACGTGCGAAACGCCGAAGTTATCTAAAAATTTCTTGAAGTCGTTGCTCAAGAACTGAGAACCATTATCTGATAATAATGTTTCGGGTACCCCAAATAATAAGAATATTTCATCAGCTAAGAATTTGATAAGTTCGTTGGTATTTGCTTTTTTCAGAGGTTTAATTAAAACAAATTTAGTAAGCTGATCCAAGGCTATCACTATGAACGTATTACCTCTCCTAGAACGTGGGTATGGTCCTAGAAAGTCCACATAGATGTGTTGAAAGGGTCTTTCGACCTCGAAAGCTTTACCCATTTCGTTTCTTAAAGTGATGTTAGGTGCCTTGATCATCTTGCAGATATCGCAGTTACCTATAAATGCTTTTACTTGTGTAGCCATACCTGGCCAATAAAACCGTTGTCGTAAGCGATACAAAGTTTTAGTCACACCGCCATGCGCAGCTCTGGGTGGACAATGAGACTGATTGATCAACTTTTCAGCCAGACTCGATGGAATCCAAAGTTTCCAAGACTCGTCATCCTGGATTGGATTGCCTGTAACGTGCCGGACCTTCTTGTATATAAAATTTTCAGATACCTGTAGGTCTGGAAGTTGTTCTTTATTTTTACTGATATGTTCAGCGATTTGAAGGTATTCTTCCGACTGAAAGGCCGGATCCTTTAAATCTACATGTAACACTTCAGACGGGTTTGCTGAAGTTAACACTGGCGTGGAAACCTTTGTCGTTATTGCCTCTACCTCATAAATACGAGATAGAGCATCTGGCAGAACGTTCAAAGTTCCACGTCTGTGAAGAACCTCGAAATCAAACCCTTGGAGTTGGAGACTCCATCGAGCTAACCTGCCGGTTGGATCTTTCAGACCCATGAGCCACTTCAAGCTCGCATGATCAGTTATGACTGTAAACCTGTATCCTTCGATATATGGTCTAAACTTGTGAATCCCTTTTACGGCAGCCAAACACTCACGTTCTGTGACTGTATAATTTCTTTGCGCCGAATTCAACTTTTGGGAGTAGTAATATATCGGTAATTCTGCCCCAGACTCGTCTTTTTGGCATAAAACACACCCGATTCCAGTAGCGGAAGCATCACAAAGGATAATAAATGGCTTGCTGAAATCGGGGTTGCGAAGTACTGGTGCAGAAGTTAATGCTGTTTTGATTTTGTTAAAAGCATTCATGGCCTCTTCGCCGAACTCAAATTTTACTCCCTTCTTCAATGTGTCGGACATTGGACCGGCCACTCCTGAAAAGTTCTCTATGAACCTACGGTACCAACCGGCCATTCCTAAGAATCGCCTGACTTGACGGACTGTGGTTGGCACCGGGAAATCAACAATTGCTGATATTTTGCCGGGATCCGCTTTCAGGCAGCCTTGTCCGACAACATATCCCAAATACTGTAACTCCTGGAAGCAGAATCGGGACTTT
Source organism: Baccha elongata (assembly GCA_951217065.1). Lineage (NCBI taxonomy): Eukaryota > Metazoa > Arthropoda > Insecta > Diptera > Syrphidae > Baccha > Baccha elongata. The sequence continues at coordinate 52,616,579 of OX578272.1, read as the reverse complement.
TCGACATTTATCGTGAGTCCTGCTTCCAGTAGCCGTTTACTTACTATTTTTAAAATTGCAATGTGTTCTTTGAACGATGATGATACTACTAGTAGATCGTCTAAGTAGATGAATACGTTTTCACGTAAGCTTGAAGGAATTACTTTATTCATGAGGTAGGTTAAAGTCTGTGCTGCATTTGAAAGACCGAAAGGCATCACCTTAAATTGGTATAGCGGTCGATTGGGGACAGTAAACGCAGTCTTCTCCCGTGAGTTTTTCTCCAGGGGTACCTGCCAGTACGCATCTTTCAGATCTACGCTCGAAATGAAACGTGTTTCTGAAAGTCGTGCAAGCAGTCCTTCAATATGCGCAATTGGACTCGCGTTCTTCTTGGTAACACTGTTGACCTTCCGAAAGTCCAAGCACAGGCGATTTTTTCCCGGTTTCCTCACCAAAACAACAGGTGAGGACCATGCGCTTGCACTTTCTTCGATCACACCCAAAGAAAGCATGCGGTCCAATTCCGCATAAACTAGGCTTTGTACTGCTGGCGATATGGGATAGTGACGTTGCTTAATTGGTTCAGCGTCTCCCGTATCGATACTATGCTCTAACAGGTGAGTCCTTCCGAGTCCTTTCAAAGCGAAAGATGGAAATGACTTTACTACTTCCTTTAAAATATCTGACTCCTCAGGTGTCAGATTGCATTCCGTAATTTTTGGCTGCTCGGAAACTGCCTCGGAAACGGAACTAATTGAAGAGATAATATTTGGCGCTATCTTGAACAGAGCCCAAAAATCTACCCCTAAATACAACTCCTGTGAAAGAGTAGGCACTAGGTATAAATCCATAGATAATTGTTTATCATTAAACTGAATTTTTGCCTTTATTACTCCAGTCACTGGCTGTTTTCGACCATCGGCCGTAGAAATGTCGGTAGTAAATTTTTTATATGGGATGTTCGATTTCTCTATATATTCAACTGCTCCTTTCCCGAGACAGCTGACACTGGCACCCGAGTCCAGTAAACCTAACCAGTTTTTGTCAAAGAAGTTAACTTCGACATATGGACGAGGATCGCCCGAATTAATTGCTATTCTGGTGGCTGCTATATTTCTAAAAGTTATTCGCTTCTGAGTGAAACGATTTCTTAGTTTTTCAATTTTCTTTTGGTGTTTAGGGTAAGTATAAATTCTTCGTCTAGCTAGATCATATTCAACTCGTCTAACATGCAAAGGTTTAAGGTGTCTTAAATTGGGTATTTTTGAAGGTAAATTAGGTAATTCATCATTGATAGGTTTATTCAAATTAGGGTTTTTCAGAATGGTAATTTTCTCAGTGTTCTTGTCTTTTACAACGGACTCTCCGAGTCCCCCGTCCGTACCAGATCCCTCTCGGATGAGAGCTGGCTCCGTTGTGAGTTTCCCGAACAAATACGACAATTGGGTGTCACAGTTTCAGGTAATCCACATTTGTAACAAAACAGTCTTCGCTGTGTATCAGTGCAATCGCGAAACGAGTGACCTGTCTTTCGACAATTCCAACATTTTAAGTTGTCTGGGTTGAAATTAGGTTTACTCTCGCGTTTAAAATTTGGGTTATAAGCTTCGATAGCGTTCGAAAATTCTGTAGGTGTCGTCTCTACCGTCTGAACTTCAATTTCACTGACCTGCTTTCTTGCCTGTGCGATATATGGTGGTGGTGCTCGAGAGCGGTTTGGATCATAATGATTCAAGAACTTCTCCATCTCTCGGCAAGTGTGCACTAACTCCGACAATTTACTGACCTTGCTCGTAAGTAGCAATTCACCCATCCTCCTCTTCACGTTCTGCTTAACAATTTCCACGATCTCCTGATTTGGTCGAGGTGTACGCATTCTGGAGTTTATCCTCAAGATGTCTTCGTAAAACGTATCAAAGCTCTCTCCAGGCAATTGTTTCCGTTCAGCCATTTGACGAGTGAGCTCTGAATCTGTTTCTAGACCACGGTATTGCTCTATGAGGCCCAAACGTAGGGATCCCCAAGATGAGTGTGGATGTTCTTTCAGCCACATCCAAAACCATGTTTCTACAGCTCCGCTTATGAAGTGGTGGAAATTTGCTACGACCTCTTCCCATGAAACATTGTAGCTATCCTTGACTCGTTCTAAGCGAAACAAGAACTCGTCAACTGTCATATTCTTCGCGTTAAATTTGACTCCCCACTTATGATAATGTGGAAAACGCGAGTACGAGCCTGCTGGTGACGGTGATGGCATTCTGGTTCGGTCATGTCCCGAAGGATTTTCGAACGTCATTCGATCCAATCTCTCGTAAAAGTCGACTCCCTGAGTTCTTGCTGCTTCTGCTCTAAAAGTTCCTGGGTGTCTAGGAAGATCTCGTGGAAAATTCGGTGTGTCAGGTATATGTCTGATTATCGGTGGTTCTCGTTCTGTAGCATATATTCTTGGAGTGGGTTGCTCATACAGATTCATTGCCGGTCTGGAAGGTTGCGTATTTTGCGTGCTTATCGCCAATGCAGTCCGAATTGCTTCGTTGACTTTATCCAACATTTGTGTTTGACTAGCCGCTAAAGTTTCCTGCAAATTCTTCCTATCTTCAGCTCGGCTGAACCCAATTGTAGCTAATGCTACCTCCTTGATATATTGCTGCATCTGGTCTTCTCGCGTAGGTGAAAAATCAAGTCTGCGTTGCCTTAGTGCCTCCGGGGTGGATGGTCTATTCTCCTCCACTATTCGTGGACTTTCATCAATCACATGATGTTCTTGTGACGTACCTGGAATTTCTTCCATCTGGCTTACGTCTACAGCTTCTCCAGCTTCCATTGTCAGATCGCGTGCTGGATTTAACGCCTTTTTATATCTGGTAAGATGATCTCCTGGAGTGCTAGGGTTCCGCGGATTCTTCTTCTTTTGTTTTTCAGCGGTAGTGAGTTTGTCTTTTCTTCCTCCCATAAGACTGAACAACTTTACCCGCTTAGACTGATATTATTCGATATATATAGATAATAATAAGATGAAGATTTAATAAAGATATTTTCCAAAACAAATTATTGTTTTGCCAAAGAACCTATTAAAAAAAAAATGAATTCAAACTAATCCTACGCTACTCTATTAACTAAACCTACTTTTTCCTAGAACTACTTTTCTAAACCTAACTTATAAACTAACTTAACCTAATTTCCTTTATAGGGTAAACCCTCTAAAAACTCCAAAAACTTCAAAAAAGGCTGGAAACCTCAGGAGCAATTCTCTTCCCCTCCTGACTTTCCAGATTTTTTTTGACTAAATAAATTATCTGCAAAAAAAAACTAAACTACAAACTTCAGAAGTGATCCTCTCCAACTTCTGATCAACTAACTCAAAACTTCAGAAGTGATCCTCTCCAACTTCTGACCAACAAACTAGAATTTTCCAAAACTACTTGGCAAAATCTACAAAAACTGCAACCAAAAGAACGTGTTGCTTTATCGCCACCAGGCACTCCAATCGCCACCAGGCACTCCAGTTCCCAAACCTAAATGAAGATTTGCAAGAACTGCTTACTCCTATTGCCACCAGGCACTCCAATTCTCAAATCTAAACGAAGATTTGCAAGAATTGCTAATTCAAAAACGCCACCAGGCAAATTCTAAAAATCTTTACTTCTAAATTTTTAGAAAAACTAAGTTTATGGCCACCAGGCAAAACTAAATTTTCAAAACTCTTCAATATTCAAAAAAAAAATTCTATCAAAAACTAACTTCTTTCTTTCTAACTCTTCTCTATACATTCCAGGCTCGGAGTCGCGACTAGAAAACCATCGTCTACCGTAACTCCAACATCATCGCCAAAAAAATTTTTGATTTTTCAATCAATTCCATTTTAGATCGTATGACTTATTCACTGCATCTAAAAACTACCTATCCATAATTCGAAAATTGATCTATGCTACAGCTACAAACCTAGGTAAGAAGACATCGTTGCCTAGTGGACAGTAGGTTAAGATCTCCTTTCAAACCACTTCAAGATACTACTCAATACAACAAAAATAAAGATTCTACAATAAAAGTTGATATTTTAAAAATTGGTATGGTTCTATCTCTTGAGTTGGTGTGTCTTTTACTTCGATTAAAGCATAATTGTTCTTCGCTACAGACCTGAGTAGGAACAACTTCAACCACTCACCCGGTCGAAGAATCTAACACTTCATCTTCTAAAGACTTCGAACAAAAAAAAATTTTTGAACAACTGCTCTCCAAAGCTACAGCGACTGGCTTCAACTAGCCAATCCGGACATCAGACTGAGAGTTATCCACAAAAATGGATCGAATTAATTTTTGCGAGAGTGAAAGGCTGTATGATCTGTTTGTCGCAAACGGACATGAATAGGAAAGATCACCACTCATCGGCCGACACATAAGTCACTCACCTCCCGATGTAAAATCTCAACAAAAAAAATCTCAACTACAAGAAAACCAAAACTTCACACGTTCTCGATTAGAAAATCTTGAACATGTACTAAATCTTAACTGAATCTCTTTCAAATTCCTCTAACTAATACAACATCTAAACTCCTTCGGGCCCCACGTTGGGCGCCATTTGTAACGGACAAAAAAAAATATTTCTTCCATTACCTTGCAACACATTGTGAAAGATTGAAATTCTTTTTATCAAACGAAAGAAAACTTTGATTAAGAATTTTTTTATATTTTTTTTCTATAGGAGAAGAAATATTGTTATTAAATTGTTAATCTTTCAATCAAATGATATGATGATTATGATGATGAAGATGTTGTGTTGCTTTAGTAATGGAAAAAATATATCCGCTATTTAAAAGGGGCCGTTTAAATAGTCTCCACTAGAATCAACTTCCTGGTTCGACTTCCATAGATACCCAACACTGCCAACACTCTCATTATCTATAACCAGAGAAAACGAAACGTAGGTATCACCAGTATTGAAAAAGCTAGTGGGGATTTTATTCGGCTACTATTAGCGGGTAGGATCGTACAAAAAATTTTTGGTGAAGTTCATCGACGGAAGAGAAAGATGATCAGAATTTCAAGTCTCAATATCATCCACATATTGTTGTATAGACTTGAGATTCTTAAATCTCCCCTTCATCCGATGAAATCACCGACATATGTAGATGAAATATATGCGATTTCTCAGACACCAGAAACCTTGACCTTACGTCTGATCAGGATTCCTTTTTACCAACCGAAAATGTTCTATTCATTCAACAGACAACTTTGAACTATTAAATCTATTATCGGTGAATTGAGACGAAAAGATTATCAAAAGAAAAGTATTCTATTAAGGATGTTGACGACCTGACGTAATTCTTGAACCTTGCTAGAAAAAGTTTTGAGAAGGGTTCGCATCCCCTCTGGATTTCATAAAAGAACTCCATGGTATCACTCAAAAATTATTCAGGTTGTGTCAACCTCCTACTGAAGGATCCTACACCTGATTTCCTAAAGACATATAGTACCCTTGCCTCTACTTAGACTTAGGCACGTCCATGCCCCGGAATTCAGGGTGGTCGTCATTCTACCATTGCACCAGGTCTGCTCGTTGCCATTGCTTAGCTCGCCGAGTTGTGGGGTAGGATCTTGCAATTCGAATGCGACCGGTGTCACATGTTTCAGACCTGAAGTATAGATGGAAGTAACTTATTAGATTATAATTTGCTTTTTGGACCCGATGGTAACATTGAACAGAGAGAAAAACTTGAAAGAGAGACCACGGACAAGTCATACGACAGTAGCTTAGGTGTAGATGCTACCATAGGCTGACCTTACTCAACCTATCTAACTTCTCTTCGCCATCCGTAAGGTTCTGCGAATTAGTTGGGGGAATTCAGGTGTTGTTGAATCCCCTCTATGCTTATCTTCCCTACCTAAGATAATCATAAAAATCACCGAAATGACCCCTATAATTATCACCCATACGGTTCCAGGTTGCATTTAACTTTAGTTCTGGAACTCCCTCTTCAAATCTTTAACTACTAATTGTTGCCCTAAATATTTCTCGTATAGGCTACTTCTCGTTAAGAGAACTTTTGACCTCTGTCAGTGACAACTTAACTTGACTAACTCATTAACCTTATTGTAAATGAAAATTTTGTTAATGCGATTCTGAATACATTATTGAACATTGGTTTATTTCTCTTTTTGTATAACATTTCTTATTTACTTATCTATTTCATTAGGTTGATAAATTTTCTTGAATTTGTTTCTGCAGTCATGACTCTAGTTGTGGAATTTTATACTTCTTCACTTTTAACTTCGGAGTGGTCCATTTGCTTTCTATATCGTTTCTAAGTACTCTGCGTTGTGACGTCGTCATAGGTTACTCTTCCTATTGGTTCAGACTTAACCTCAATTTTCAACATACATTCGCGCTCATTTGGTAGAGGTTGATTTTATGGCGGCAAAAGCTTCTTTCCCCATCTGTTTCATTTTCATGAATAGCTTTCAGATGTGATAAAATACTTCTCTATTTCTTACTAGAGGGCGTTGACTTTGCTTGTAAGCTCATTTCTTGAATGAATTTAGTTTATGTATCCAACAAAGTGGATTCAAAATAATTTGTATCTTGCTACAAAAATGTTGCGAATGGTTTTGAAAGTTGGGTTTGGGTTTGGATGTTGCTTATGGGATCTTGATACATACTGAAAAGAGATGTATTCTGTTTAGTGGATGGAAATTTACAAATTTGGTAGGTATTTGAGACTAGAGGTGGGAAGTGGTATAAAATATGTATGTATTTATGTTAAAGTGGTTAACATATTTTCTGTATGTTAATTGCTTAACAGATAGGTAAAAGAAATGGTCTCCCTACAGCTGCACTCAGTATGCGTTTTTCTTTTTTAGCTCTTACTCGCAAATTTGTTTGGTATTTAGCTCAGGAATTAAAATTGTGATTAATAATAATAGATTAAAATAAATAAAAACATAAAAAACTAATCCCAGTTCAAGAAAATAAAATTTAAACAAATAAAAAATATAAAATAAAAGATCAAAAGCTCAGGCTCCTTTAAAAAATTCATGAAGCCTAGAAGGCTGACTAGAATTCAGTTCTCATTAAACCTATACAATACTTTCAAACAAATGAAAAATAACACTAAAAAGAAGTTCGTTTTGCTAAAAAATTGCCGACACTGAGTGTCAATTCGACACTAGATTTTGGCACTGACCAAGCAAAACGAAATCCACATAAATGACTTTATAAAGTTGCAATACAAAATGTTTGCAAGAATGCTTACTTTTAATTGAAATTATTTGTTTTTTTATTTTTTTTGTAGATTCAATATTTAAAAAACGGATTGAATAATAATTTTTGTTGTTTGTACAACGAATGTCTATACTATTTAGACCTTAAAATTTGCGTAGGTACTTAAAATTTGTAAATAACTAAACGTGAAATCAAGCTATTATGAAGCGTTTGGTTAGCCAACATTTTTAAATGCCATTTTGTGTTAAATAATTTACTTAAGGACTATACCAAATTACCTCGAGTATTTTTTCTCTACGAAACCAATAGGTACTTGCCCTATATAGGGCAATTAAAAACACATAGTCGACATTTTAAATCAAAAAAATATTTTTTTTTCTTTTCAAATTAATTAAAAAAAATACATTATTAACTGCAATATTTTTACCAAAATTCGAGGCTCTTATTATATTTATTTAAGCCAAATGCCGAAAACCCAATTTTAATACGTATTTCAGTTTTTGAAAAATAGAACAAAATTAAATTTACTTATGTCACAGATGTGCAAAATGACGCTGGATAACATCCGAATTTGAGTCATATTAGGAAATAACCTCATTTAGCATCTTGATATCAATAAATGATTCAGGAAAAAAGATATTCTTGTAACACCATTTTGGAAAGCACCTTAGGTAGGTATAAGAGTAGCTATAATAGAATACATAGTTATTATTACGAATAGAAATATTGACATTTTTAGCATAATTAGCTATTATGTTTGTGAAAAGATGGTAAGGAGCAAGTCGTGTCAAATTTGATTTTTTTCCAATTTTTTTATTGAACAATGTAGAAAAATGTATATTTTTGATGGCTCTGAGGGGGGAGGGGAAATTACCCCTTTTCACCCCTCGTTGTTACGCCACTGACCTGAGTAGGTATAACTATACAGGACGATGCATTGTTCAAATTTCAAATCCCCAGAAAAAACGTCGTTATAACATGCACATATGTACTTACACGGAGAAAATATCTGCATTAATTTAGTAAAAGATGTGATTATTCAAAATAACATAATGTAACATAAAAATCAAACCTATCAAATTTATTTATTAGTTTGTGTGGACGATGTTTTTGTTTCTTGATTGGATTGGATTTGCATCGTAAAATACATGCATACAACAACAACATATAACCCATCTTTTTTTCAAGATCTTGTAAATTTGCAATCCGTTCCGGATCAGAAGGGATAATAGAGTACAGCTAATATCAAATCTGCAGTCCTGCAAATATAGTTCGAATTTGATTCGATAATTTTTTTAAGTGTAATAATTTTTTATTTGATGACCCGAAAATTAAACAACCGCAAACTGGATGTTAAGTGAAATGCTGGACAAGTGATTTTAATCGGTTCCTTATGACCGTTATAAAGTAGAGATCCCCGAAGATGATTGGTAGTTTTATATATTTTTGATGGGATTTTGGTTTTGAGAGATTTTCGGAGATGAAAAAATACTTACGCATCATGCTGTTTTTTTTTTTTTTTTGCTTTTGCTTCACGACATAATTATGTGGGTTAATCCTGTTTTTATTTCATTATATTCTTTTCTTTGAAGCGTCAAATGATGATGGCTATAATGTTAATCATTTTAGCGAAGGTATAGGTAATAATCATTTTGATTTAATTTTTTTGGTAGGTAGGTATATGTATGATAAAGATTAAGGTCAGTTTTTGGTGGTTAACGGGAGACAGAATTTAAAGAGAGAGTTAAATTATGTCAGGAATAAATGACAATACCAGCTGGGGAAGAGGCCAAATGCGGTTGAATATCATGAACGAATAATTGGTATTTGGAATGAGGAAGTGATTTTAAGATTGTTTTTTTTTTAATACAATGTGGGAATACGTTCAGGTAAAATACCAGCTGTGATGATGATGATGGATGTGTGGAAGAAACAAAAAACATAAAATAAAAATCGAATAAATGATAACATTATATTAAAAACATACGTACGGGTGATTCTATTATACAAACAATGGAATTTTGTTTTTAAACATTAATAGCAAACAAATTAAATAAAAAATGATACAAATTCTATATACTAATATTAAAATTAATTTAAAAAGTTTATTTTTATATTAAGAATACTCAACCAAGTAGAAGACTTAGAATCAGTTTATTTTAAGTGGACTTTTCTGAATTATTATTCAAAATTAAAGTGTTTAGCGGCCTACCGTCCAAGAAAACATTGCGTTTCGCCTGCTGATTTAATCTGATCGAAATCCATATGCCAATTGAAAAAATTTCAGTTCCCTGAAAGAATGAAACCGTCAAAAATATCAAGCATCGAGTCTGGTTGAAACGAAATTGGGTTTACATCTCTCGTCTGTTATGTCACTTTTAAGAAATACATTCGTGATAGAGGCCGTGGATTGTCCGTTTTTTATCAGTCCCCTGATGAAGTGATGAGTGCTTAAGATATCCCGATAGGAGGTGTCCCCATCATAGCACGTTTCCAAGAATCCACCGACGTCTAAGAGATCATGGAGTGCTGGAGCATCGAAGAAGCGAAAGGCCAGTTTCTGATGAGTCAAGAATCTTAGATGAAAAAATTCTGGATTTAGTCCAGAATTTTCAAGAAGGAATAGTCAAGAAGGATATCCACTATGCTTGGAGTGTCCCAATCTAGAGCATGTCAAGTACTTCGGGCGGAAAATTTACACCCGTACCACTTTACGCCTGTTCAGGAACTCACCTCAAACGACAAGTTATTGAGAACCGAATTTTGTAGAACATTACTACTTAGAAATGAAACCGAACAAAACTATTTTAGAAGAATATTCTGGACGGATGAAGCACAGTTTACTAGGGAATTATGTTTACGAAGTGGAAATAGTATCATTGGAACAACTGAAGGAACGAATTGAAGTCGCTGGAGTCAAATTGCAGGAAAATTTGTCAAGCATAAACTTATGTGAAGCCATTACAAGGAGATATAATCTATGCCTTCTAAACAATGGAGATCATATCGAGAATTTTTTATAAGTACTTCCAATAAAAAACATAGTAAAAATAAAAGGAATAAAAAAAACTAAAAAAAATAAGATTAATGCTTCTTAAATTGCTTCGTTACAATAAAAATAAATGTTTTTCTTAGAAAAAGGTGGTTTTGGTTTTTTTTTAATTTCTTGAGAACGACATAAAATTTTTGCATCCGGTTTTCTTATTTAGACTTAAAATTAATAACAGCATTGAATTTTGAAATTAAAATTAGCACTTAATTACGTAAAATTTAGAAAAAAATGAATTTGAAATTATTTTTTCAATTTTTTTTTTCAAAATTTTGACTTTGAAAATTAATATTTCAAAAACTATTTCTTAGAATAGATTTATTTAAACACAGAATGAAAGAAAAAGTTATTGGCTTTTCAAAAACGTATAGCACAGCATTGTGAATGAAGCCGTTGATTTTAAATAATTTTTTTCCCATTTTAAGTCAGTTTTTTTCGAAAATTGCCCCTCCCGGCTAAACGGAGGGGAATAGACCCCCCTTTCTTGTACGATTTTTTTCTTGTCTCAACGCAACCTACACGCCCTAGCATTTTGTCGCATTGCTCATGACTCACCCTGTATATTTTGTGTATAAGTAGGCATATATGTAAATATTATATTATAGGCTTTAAAATTAAACGTTTTTAAGTTTTTGGGTTGAGAAAAATGTAAAAAAAACTGAGTCCCCTGGCAATTTTATAAAAAAAGAGGCTATAATTCTATCCAGAGGTCTCAGAAATATTCAGAAGATGATGGTCTTGCTATGCAATCTTAAATCGATGATCCAACATAACTTTTTAACGACGTTAACCTACTTAAGAAGCACTTTCAGAGTTAATTAAGTATAAGATAAAGCTATCTTATCACGATAAATCATGCTGTCAGTTGTTTTGACATTTAAATAAAAAGTAATATTTTGATTTGAACAAGCGATAATTTATAAGATATAATTGTTTTTTATCAGACGCCTGGTAAAACAATCTCAGTCCCCTGCCCACCTTTTTTGTTATTTTTATGACTGGCCGCTTTCAATAACGTTGGACGTTAGAGGACATTCTAACACATGACTAGAACTAATTTGTACGACTATAAGCTTCCAAAAAAATGTTGACGAAATTATGAGCATTTTATTCCAATTTTTGTAGAATCACCCGTACATATTTTTGACTATTATATGTATGTATATTGTATATAATAGTGAACTGTGATATATTTGGAAAGTTTAGTGGGCATAATTTCAAACCATCATAGACTATATTTGTAAAGCCGTTTATTTGAGAGTATGACTAATATTAAAATCGTTTGCAATCGGATCATGCAAAATTCTGTTTGTAGCGTCGAATCGCAAATAGAGCGTCGTCCAAAAAGATAGCAAATAGAGCGGTTTCATTACCAATCATCTTTTGTAAAAGGTCCGATGCTTCATTCCTAACGATGGCTTTTTGTTCCTTGTTAAAAGATATTCTGATTAGAGCTTTATCAATTTTAAAATAACCGTCGATAATGACTTTTGTAACTTCAGCCTGACAAGAACAACGAGTATCACTAAGCTTTTTCAAAACGTAAAACTGTCAGCTTTTTTTCTGCGATAATTTTTAAGTCAAGATTTAGTATCTTTCTGTTCTTGCTGTGAAAAACATACTTATATACATTCTGAACTAAATCAGAGAATTGAACCGCCGATGGAGAAGAGTTACCAGCTTCCAACTAAATTGAGAGAACGACCACAACATGGTAAAAACGTCGATAAAAGATTTTTCTCCAAAATAAAAGCCTGCATACCTTTGTATTTATCACTCATGTTTGCAGCATTGTCATATTATTGACCATGGCAGTCCAAAATGTCTATTTGATGTTCACCTTAAAACTTAAGTAAAGCGTTTGCTATATCACCTCGCCAGTAAAACCGCAGTTTGGTAAAAAGTGAGAATTTTTTCTTTTGGCATAGATCCATCAATATATCGAACAACTTTATAGTTAGATATCGAGATGAGATTCGTCGGGAGTGAAGTTCACTGACACCGAATTATATTTTGATTTTTTTATTCTGGATACTATTTCAGTTAGCACTTTGCCAACCATAGAACTGACCAGTTCCTTGGAAATCCTTTGTTCCTCCCTTTGTTTGCATGCTCTTTCAAATGAATTACAAAAATTGGTTGATACTCGGCTAGCAATTCTAAAATTCCAAGAAAATTTCCATTTCTCGGTGAACCAATAATTTTATTATCATCTCTAAAGGCTAATCCACGATCAGCAATGAATTTGATTGAGTACTAACGATAGTTCTGAGGATTTTTTGCCAATAATGGATTTTTGTGCCTTTTGTATATCTAGCAACCGTTGCAGCAAAGCAGATTATGTTGAAGCAACTTTCGCTTCGTGTAACCGTTACCAGAAATATGAAAAAATTTGATGTTTTCGGTCTGTTTCTGCAACCGTTGCATCGTGTGTATCATTGTTTAGTATCATTGTCATTCATTGCAAAAATTTGATTTCAATTTTCTCCCGGTTGTGTCTTTTATGTATCACAGCTGAGCTGACACGTGTGTATTAAAAAAACCAAACACGTTGCTGAAACGGTTGCCTTGCCTCGTGTGCATCTAGCAATGCTTTACTTTCTAAAACTATAGACACTTGTTGGTTTGGGCATAGGTTCAGCCCGAATTTATGAAGAAATAACTAAAAGAAAATGGTCAAGGAGTCATACTAATAAGCTCTTATCAGACACACGGAAATATAATTCTCCGAAAATATTCAGCCTTATAATCGTAACCGATCGGATTAAAATTGTTTCACAAATTATGTTGATATAGAATTACTGTACCTATAGCACACCCCTTCTTTTCATTGTAGGGATAAAAATAACCCAAAAATAAATCAGGCGTATCTCCGTCAATATCTGGTTCACCAACCGATTTTTGAAAAACTAAATAGTCTTTAACTTTGTTGTGCAATATAGTACACGAAATTAGAGATTTTCGCCCCTCCCCAAGTTAGCACAGGGTCATCGAGCTGAAGAAATCAGGGGGGTTTCCTAGTATACCCTCAAACAATCTGTGCAAGTTTCATTAAGTTCCGAATTTTTTTCAGGTAGACCCATTTTTTTCCGACATATCGACTGGACTATAGGTTACTGCTTGCTGTATTTGAGTTTTAGTCTGGTCTGGTGACCAGGGAAACGAATAAATTATTTTGTTTGAAATTAATAACATTCATAGATATTTTTTTTATTTATTTTTATTATTTTTATTATCCATGTGCCGATAGGCGTTTTTATTTCTGTTACGATTCGGATAATGAACAAAATAAATTTTCCGATCGGAACTTTTGTCGGATTGCAGGTTTTCTCCTACGAATACGATGATAAGGCTGATAACCTAGTAAGTTATTGAATTAACTTGATCCAACGTCACTGATCGGCGCAGTGTTCAAAAGCGAATCTCCTTTGTTGTTTGTGAAAGCAAAAGTGTACTCTTGTGCGCTTGTACCCATTTTCTCTTTCACAAAACCCCTTCAATTAAAAATTACAAACAGCGAACAAACTCAAACAAAATTTAACTTTCCACGCAATAAAAACAATTGTGTTCTTTGGGAATTATGATGCTCAAACAAAACCTTCATCGTATACAAATATAATTCATAGCCGCATCTCCATACGAGCATGCAACTAATATACTGCAACGGTATACGCTGGACAATGCGATGGGATGGAAAGGAAAACCTGCTAATTTTTACACCTGTTCGACTGTACGTGTATAACAAATCATGGGAGAGTAAACAATTTTCCCCCAAGTTAAACAAAACACAAAAATTACACTATTCCATGCAAGGCTTACCATTCCGCCAATAGAAATATATATATATACTACGTCTACCTTACCTATACCTATTATCAGCTACCAAACCGCTCCAATTAAGGTCAACAGAAAAAGAATTATAATTGCGCCTAAGCGCAGCCACCTTACGCTTAGGATGTTCATGGATTTCGAGGTACTGTAGCACAATGCAAATAGCCGACACATAGAAATGAAATTAAAAGTGTAAGTAAGATTTGTGTTTACTTTAAGCCAGAGCAATTTTATGGGCAATTAAATTTCGGTTCTGCAGAAACAATTCGAATGCTTGAGAAGAAAACCACCACAGATCAATGAGCGTAGGAAATAATTTACGAGTTGAAGTTTAAAATTGTGCAGTGAAATTCAATTTCTCTTGTCTCCGAAAGGAATTCCAATGATTTATTATATTTTAGTTGAGAGAAGTTGGTATGACACTCTTGGTATTTACGAGGAGCCAATAAAAAGAGTTTAATCGAAGTGGACATCGAAATCAAAAGTAGTTTTAAGTATTTCAAAACGAGAGTATAATTATTGTACGGACCAGACAAATTCTGAAACAAAGTTTTATTTGCTGGAAGTGTGGATTTCAGAAACTTTATCTGATTTCTTAACAATTACGTTAAGCTTCGTTTGTTTGTTATATAACAATAAGGCTGGTACGACTAACCACGTATTTATTTCTTTATTTTATTAAAGTTTAAAATTTAAAATATTATAATAAATAAAAAATAAAATAAAAATATTAACGGCATGCAATTAATTTGAAATAATATATGACACGAATTCATTACAACATTCAGAACCATTTCAGCTAATCTAACTTTAGATACATTAGGTACTGTTGAATATTTTGTATACCTTGTAAGAATTGTGGAATCATTGCTTTTGGTCTGCAACGGTAGTAAAAAGGACGACTGAGTCTCACAAAATTGCTTTTGCAATGTAAACAAAAAGAGAATTTGAGTCGAACAATTAAAGCGTTGCGAGGAAGAAGAGGGTAAGTGACATTTAAATATACGTGATGTTAACTTATTATTTTACTTACTTGTTTCGATTTTTCGTTTCAAATGACCCTTTTATATAAAAAATGAAAGGGATAAATCAGAAACAAGCACCGTAAAGTTACGTTGACTTGATACCTATAGAAATTCAAATTTTCGTGCGACATCTTCTTTTTTTGAAAAATTGGAAAATTCAAAAATACACTTACCCCCTTCTTCCTCCTACTGCTTCTGTCGAATGTCAGCTGGTTAGAAATAAATTACTGCATCTTTGTTATATCTTCTTTCCAAATTTCCAATATTTAATAGGAACAACACCACAAAAATTCTTGCTTAAATTTCAGTCTTTCTATTTTTCTAATTCAAAATATTTCAATATACAATGTATGTACATATCAGTTGACAATAATAGTAATAATAATTATATTCTCAAAGCTAAAAATCTCAAAAAAGTAGCAATCTAGTAAACTAATGAATTTCTATTCGGCATAGCAAAATTGAATGGTACATCACTGCATCGTCGCCTTATTATGCAATCGACAGCGTAACACGCTTTTATATTATATCCTTATTTGTTTTCGCTGTCGGTTTTACACACTCCCCCCTTGAAGAGGGCATATTCTTCAAATTCCTTCAACGGCAGCAAAACTAATTTTTACTCCTTATTGCCGAAAATACGCAATTGGTACCACATTTCATCATCTCGTTGAAATGTCTTTACCTACAAATTGGCACTCATGGGTTTTCTTTTTTGATCAGAACCACAGACACCGAACTTAAAAATGATTAGTTTTCTATTTTTGGGATTGATGTAGCTCATTTAAATATGTTTAGTCCTGCTTATAGGCTTATACTCATCAAATATTGTCGATTTATTCACTAAAAATCTGCTTTAGCGGTCTTCACGCGGATGACTTTTCCGCTCCGACTCAGTTTGTTCCGTTGTCACACCTCACAAATGGTTGCAGCTCCTTTCATTAAAACACTTTCATTAAAACATTGACACAAATTGTGACAAACATTTTGATCATTTTGTATCAAGTACGATTTCGACGTACTTCATCATCATCATCAATTTAGATCAGAAAGAATGATTTGGTGTTACTGCTCACTCGTATGCCATTATCGCATTCTCATATCAACCGTTGTCCCTTTCCTCATTTATTGGGTTAGTCGAAGCATTGAACTCCTCTTACCAACCACAAAAGCGTTCAATCCTAAGCCCTTTACTATTGTTGATATAACGCCACAACCCGATGTCGAATTAAACGCCATGAAGATGTTTGAGAAACCATATACCTCAAAGCATTTCCGAAACGCATTTCGAGCACAGTAAGAGTAAATACTCACAAATGCTTTTGAGATTGTGTGCAATTTGTCATTCATAATTCAGCATTATTAGCCGATTGTACCTACTTAATTTTTGTTTAAATTTTCTGAACTAAGGAAAAGTCTTTTTATTTCTTTTTAAATTTAACCATTTGCTGGTAACCATATAGAAACGCATTCAAGATCTATGGTTAACAACTTAAATAAACAATGGTTACAAATAACCAGATCTGAAAAGACTAGCCTTAGGTGTTGGCCATTTCGAGTCGTATCAGCCGTGATGAAGTATTCCAAAAAACTTCTGAACAAAGTGTTTGGCCATTTGAGTCGTTTGTATCAGCCGCAATGAAGTATTTCGCCATGTCTTCAATAGTATTCTAACTCAATTAGTGCCTTCCAAAGCATCAAATAACTTTCCTAAGCATGTGTCAATACAGGAAATTATGATCCCTAAGTCGCTTTGGCGGTGCAATAAATTCCTTCACTCTGCTCCAGAAACTAATCATATTACACTTACTATTGACATGCTAGCTGTAATCTTTCGCATTCAGTTTCGTGCAAATGACGTTCTAACGAGGTTGTCGGTCTTTGGTTGTCTTCGTCACCAAATAATCTTCAACACCAATTCAACTTTAAAGTCTCCTGTAGAAGTACCCTTGTGATTGATTTCCTGCTTCGTCTCTGAGCGCTATCTCCTCTTCTCTGTAAAAAAAAAATAAGTCATATTAGTTGCCTTAGATCAAGACCAAGCACATTTCAAACCATTCACGATTTTATATTTAGTAATGTACCTACACACCTCTCCTGATCCATAAGCCACACAAACCAACTGTGAACTAATAGCCGATCTGTGTATAAATGGGGTCACGCACATAGCGACCCCACACCAATTTCGTGTTTGGTTACAGCCTCGTTTGTTGTGACTCACCCACAAACCGTCAATTGTAACACGCAAGAAATTTCGTATTTGATTATAGCCACGCAATTGTGGCTCATAATCGTCATAATAGTTACTTAAATGTAGGGTTTTACGTAGTTTTCCCTCAAATGTAGTCAAATAGAAAAAAAATTCAATTATTATATTAAACTTATATTTCAGTTGTAAGACATAATCTTAATATCAAATCTCTGTGCCAGCTATGTTTGTAATCACAAACCTCACCAAATGTAACGATTTTACTACGAAAATAAAATATCTATTTATCTATCTAGTAACTGCATGATAGTTGCGGCCAAGCCATTGTAACATAAAAGCCATCAATTGTGACCCGAAAAAAATGTCGTAGTTGGTTATAGCCAAGCAATTGTGACTCATAACTGTCGCTCCGTTATAGGTGCAGCCACGCGATTGTGACGCACTAGAAACCCTAAAAATAATGGTTGCAGCCACGCAATTGTGAACCGCAAAAAATATTGTAGTTGATTAGTTAGTTTTAATGACTTTTAATTGGCTTATAAATATTAAAAACGTTTAAATACAATATTTCACTCTAGATTTTAAATACAAAGTCTTTGAGTATGGCCTAAAGCCGTCTACTAGTTATAGTTGATTATAGTAACTGCATAATGGTTGCCAATGTGACCTACAAGCCATTTTACATGTGATTGCGGCCACGCAATTGTGACCCGCAAAAAATGCCGAAGTTGATTATAGCCACGCAATTGTGACTCATAATTATGGCGTTATGGTTGCGCACACGCCATTGTGACCCACAAGCCATTTTACATATGGTTGCGGCCACGCAAATGTGACCCACAAGCATTTCTGTACGAGGATATTCACATACCTGATTTTCAATCTTTAATCGGTTTGACAATTCTCTCTGCAAAATACTTTCATCTTACACTTTTTTGGTGGATACAAAACTGATTCAACAATTAACCGATTCCGCCTGCTTTTGCTTTTTTTTTTTTTGAGTTTTCATAAGTATTGTCATAATCCCAGAGATACACTGATTCCATTCGGCTCGAAGGACCATGCAGAAAGTCAGCTGGTAGAAACAAAGGACTGCATATTTGTTATCCCTTCTTTCTAAATTTCCAAAGGATATTAGGAAGAACACAAAAATTCTTGCTTAAATTTCAGTTTTTCTATTTTTCTAGTTCCAAAATGTTCTCCCATAGTTTGCAACAAGAGCAACCCAGTTATATGCATTTTTTTTTTTTGGATTAGGCTTAATGGGAAAAGGATAAAGCAAAAAGCGTCAAATACTAGTGAAAAAGTGCAATGTTATTTTGCTCGAAATTGGTTGATGGTACGATGAAAAGTTCATAGCTTCCGAGAAATTTGAAAAAAACTGAATTTCGACCCCATTTCTCCCTTCAAAATAAAATGTTGCTCCCGGCGAAATCATGGGGTTTTGAGGATTTGCTCAAGACATAAAAACTCTCTAACAAAATCCAGCTTTGTCCGAATTTTTTCGAAGTAAAATTCTAGTTTTACTGGGATATAAATAGTTTATGACAATCAGTTCTTTTAAAATAAAAAAAGATATATTCTACATATGTATATCTTTTTTATTTAAGCAGAACAATATAGATTCACACAACAAAAATGTGTCCCTCACTAACCATTACAGCCAGTGTTGATATGCTGAATAGATAGACTTAAAAGAGTTACCTCCAACTATTGGTTTATAAAAAAAAATCATGCGACTATATGACCACAATGCACCCCATATCAGCTGAAACAATAATAATAATTTGAAATTCCTTGCGGCAGATATCCATCCATCTACCGATTTAACCGCCTGCTTTTGTGTTCCTCTGGAGTGGTACCTTTTATTTTAGTTGCCTATCTATAGTCTTTGTGGTCTAGGTCTAGTGAAGACAGAGTCTACGTCAAGAAGACCATTTTGCACATAAAACCCCACATACGGTATGATGCGATGGTGGTAGTGGTGGCGACAGGAATAAGCTTGTGTGGTACAATAATCCAAATTGAATTGGCATTCTCTACATTATAAAATAATATCTTTACGTCAGGAAGTATGGAAAAGAAGAATTGCTGCCGCTTCTTTAGTTCCTTTCTTTAAGCTAAATGCTTCTTGCGTTGTATGAACAGTGGTGGAAGTAAGAGGCTCTTGTTATCTACTGTCTAAAATAAAATCGAGTTCTTATACTGCATTATGTATGACAATTGACAACTTCCCGTGATAAGATTTAAGGATGTTATAATATTAATAGAAAATTTAAAAAATCTAAAATTATATGGTTTTTCGTAAAAACGTAAACACTTATAGTTTTTTTAAATCTGGAATGAACGGAAACATG
Organism: Baccha elongata; assembly: GCA_951217065.1. Taxonomy (NCBI): domain Eukaryota; kingdom Metazoa; phylum Arthropoda; class Insecta; order Diptera; family Syrphidae; genus Baccha; species Baccha elongata. Next base: position 52,596,907 of record OX578272.1, on the reverse strand, counting down.
GAAAAATCCATTTACCAAATCAAGTGTCGTGAATACTTTTGCCCTCTGTAATTGTTCCAACACGTCATCGATCAAAGACATGCGGAAACGATCCTTTGCCATTCTTTCATTAAGCCTTCTGTGGTGCCATGATATTTGGCCAAGCGTCATATGGCCATATTCACAAATTTGCCCATTTGACACTTTCACATTGCGTCATATGGCCATATTTTTACATATGGAAATATGTCGCTTTGCCAGAATGTCATATGGCCTTATAATTTTGTGAATTAGCCACACACTTTAAGAGGGTCAAAAGGCAATAGTGAGGTAGGTATGAAGGGCATGCTGCCCTCGTGCAACCCACACTTATGCTTGGGTTCACTATAAGCTATTTGTTCTAGGTGGAAGGCTGGTAAGAAACGAAAAGCGTAGCTGAAAAAAGTGTTGACGAATGGAGGATCAATTTGGGGTGTCAAATTCAGCCTTTCAATTAATTCACACCCCAAATTGATCCACGATTCGTAATTTTTTTTTTTAGCTACTCTTTTCATTTCTCACCTTATAAATTCACCGAATTTTTAATTTTTGCACCTCAAATTGTTCTTCCATTCATCAAAACTTTTTTCAGCTTTTTTCAAAATCAAAAGTGAGCGAAAGATGATTTGACTCCACGTTCACTCTGGATAAATAATTTATTCAAACCAGTTATTAGCCTTTTTGCCAAAATAAATTGCTGAAGGTATATCTGTTGTATCAAATCTCTTCAATGTAAAATGTGCGGTAACAAAACATTGTAAAATTTAAAGCGAAATAAAATCTATCTATATATCTATCTAAATTGCTGTAAACTTGGTGAATCCTAATATGACAACTTGCTCATATTGAAATATCCTATCTAGTCCAGTCACATTAGTAATAAAAAAGGATTAAACCTGCCACAAATTAATAACAAGTTGAAACCACCTGTAAAAATTTTCTTTTGTTGCGTAAAAATAGGGAGAAAAAGTCTACCCCTTTTTTTTCAAGCATAAAAAGTTATTAACAAATTACGAAAATATGGTTTTTTTTAAATGTTTTTTTATAAAAAAAAATGATTTTTTGTCAAAAATAAAATAGTTTTTTCGGCTATTTGGAGTGAAACTGAAATTCTAGAATACATAGAAAGATTATATCGAAGAATCAGATTTTTAAAACCTTAATTGTTAAGACTATGATTTTGAATTATGTAAAATATTCATTTTTTTTTGTTTGTTTTGGTTTTTGCAATTTCATCCACTTAAACGTTTGTTGAAACGGATTAAACAAAACTTTTTGCATAGAAAATTAAGTTTGCAACAAAAAATATTGACACAATTTGTTTTGTACGACTACTAGGTAGTTTTTTTTTTCATATCAGTTGGTCTTACAGGCTCAAAAAATATTGCAGAAAGAACCCTTTAAGTTATTTTTTTAGCTGCACTAAAAATTGCCGAAAGAAATATTTAATTTTTTAACAATTTAAAAAAGTGGCAACCACGATAAATGGCCATAACTACTTAACGGTAAGTCAAAAGTATCAAGTCACACTTTGTTTTTTTTTGTTACTAATTGGCAGTTCTAAAGATGTCGTAACTACTTACTTTTTTTTATTAAAAAATGCATTTTTTTTATTGATGGTTGATGGTAGTTTGAACTTGTAATTAATTTGTGACAGGTTGAATTCTAAGGTGATTGAACTAGTCGTCAACACTCTAGGTGCTTTCGCCTGAAAATGGTGCGACAGCATCCTCGACTCGACGTCCCTGAAACTAAATACGCTTTGTTGCAAAAATTTAATTTCAGCTGCCACCGCCTGTCCTGTAACCCTTTCCGATCGTCATGCATCCCACCCAACTACCACTGTCAGCATAAATAAACTCTTCGTCATACGAAATTTGATGGCGTTTAAATAATCTAGCTATGAGTTATGTACCTTTGTTACCTATCAATGGTAAGCCCAGTTGCCTCGGTCGTCTCTCCAACTCATCTACCGTTTCTTCTCCGGCATTCATCCTTTATAACCCATACTTACAATAAAATCAATACCAACAAAAATTAAAAAAAGTTATCCTGAAACTAAATTTATTATTTAAATATAGGTAATTATTTTGCTGGATAATATGTTTGTAGTCAATAAACCCATATTTAAATAAATGTAATATGCAATCTAAAATACAAGTACAAAAACAAAAATTAGGTCATATATAAGGACGCTTCTGTTGTTTTTCTTCTCGTCTTCTTCGAGGTGTTGTTGGATGTGAAAATGTCCTGCACATCATTTAAGCCTGTTTAAACTGGGAAATTTGAGTCTTGCGTATTGAGTCTCGTGTTTGATTACCCACAAATTGTTTGAGGACGCCACTTGAGGTGGGTGGAATTTTGGTGTAGTGAAACATTTGTACGACACAAATGTTTTGCATTTTATAAAATAATATAATTTTCATAAATATAATTCTAGCCTCTGTTTGTTTACTATTCATTATCTTCTTCTTTTTGCTTATAGTTATGAAAATACTGCGATGTTTTTAGTTAGTTTAGTTTTATTGACTTCATGAATATAAACTAGAATTACATTTCAGTGTTGTTGATATAATAAGTCTATCATGGATTGGCCAAAGGCCGTCTACCAGACTAACATTTTAATTATAATTTATATATAATTAGATAAATCTATAAAATTATTAAAAAGATTTCCTTTTGTTGTTTTAATAAATTTTTGTTTACATATTTAAATTTCAAAACTAAACAAGACCTTACAAATTTTCTTCGATAATCAGTTTTCGGTAACGAAGAGCATTCGTGGTATATTCTATTAGCATATTCATTACTTCGCCTTAATCCAGTGCGTCTACTCCAAAGAAGCGCCTGCGGAATTCTTTGAGTATTGGGCAGATTCCCAGAAAGTAAAACACATCTTGACGCAGTTTCAAATTGCATAGATCGCACAGCAGAGGCAGTTCCAGTCTATGTGGAATAAAATTCAAGCTCACTACTTCACCTCTTAATCTAAACAACATGCTAATTTTTTCGGTGGTGTTTTGGGCTAAGAAATACGTGTTTACGTTCAAATAATGATTCACTTTGCTGTAGTATGCTCTGTATTGAGACGATTCGGCTTCATTCCTAAACTTGTCATAAATAATATATCCTGTTCTCTTGAGCAAATTGTTGAATTTTAGCCTAAGTGCATCAGGATTATTGCTTATTGATACATGTAAACTTATTGCAGATTCACAGGCCAATTTTTTCCACTCAGTTACACAAAGTTCCCTCCACTGTGCGAGAACCAGTCTTGGAATTCAATTACTCCTGCAACATTATCAAAATGCATTTTGAGGGTGTCCAATAATAGCGGAGCTATACCAGTTTCAAGATGCAACATATAATTTGGTGAAATACTAGGCAACCTGAAAGTACTTTTAATAAAAAAAGGAAAAATATCCCCATACTTGAAAAATATCCCCATACTTGGGCTCCGTATAAGAGAATTGATAGTGCCGCTGTTCGAAAGATTTTATACTTCGCCTCATGTGAAATGTGTTTCTTGTTAATACAATTTCTCCAAACAGAACACATAGCACGTTTAGCTTCCGATAATTTAAATTCAAGGTGCTTATTTAGGTTGAGTAGATGCGATCACGACTCCTAGGCACTTATACTCCTTAACAATTTCTATGGGTCCCTCCTCAAACGTCCACTTCTCACTTCTGGTGTACCTGCCACCACCGCTTCTCATTATCATAATTTTTGACTTGGCAAGATTGACCGACAAATTCCAGGTTTTGCAACAGCGTTCGAGTCTGTTTATCATTAGCTGTAGTTTTGTAGTATTTATTTGCCTTTCCAAAAAGTTCTTTAAAGTGAATGTGGTTTGACATTTTCACTAATTTCAAAAAAGCAAAAGACAGCTCTCAAACATTCGCTGCGGAACAAATTGTGTTTAGTTTTAAGCCCTATCTTTCCTGGCGTCTTTTGAGGTGCTGCTTTTTTGATTATTCACTAGGGTTTCTACGTCTAGGTTCCTTGAAGAGCTGCAGGATTTATGGTTTTCAAGCTCTTTACCTAGGTTTTGTTGGAATGATTTTCGAAGTAATCTTTCCATAAAAGTTTCGGGAAAAGTTCAGGCAACGGTGCAGTTTCTTCATTCAAAGGCGTTTTCACTTTAAAGGATACTACTTAAGGCATATGGTCTGAGAAAGTTTTAACTGCTACACTTAAATCATTATAAACATCGTGAACCAATCACCAGGTATAAAACAATAACCAATTATTGAACATCCCGGTTAAAGGTGAGTTCACCATTGCGATCTCCTTCACAGCTTCCATTTGATATGTCGATTCCACTGTTAAAATTGTTTTGTGAAAGGCCTATCCTTCCATTGGAGTCACCGATCATCATCAGGTTTTTTGGTTCTAGATTATATAAGAAGAGGTCCCGTAGTTTTTGAAAGTCTCGTTGCCAATGGGTGCAATTCAGGTAAATTGTATTGATGTGATAAAGTCTTCCTTCTAATTTAATTTCTATTAATCGAGATTCTCCTACCTCTTTGAATTTAATTATAGTATTTTTGAATTGTTTCCTATATCCGAAAAGCTCACTACCACTTTCTCTTCCAAATGTTCTTAACAGCAGGTATACTTTCTAATTGCAAAATTTTTCTTAAAACTAGTTTCATCGTAATCTACAACATGAATTTCATATGAAATAAAAATACCAAATTTTTAAATATAATTAAAGAAATCAGAAAATAAGTTTTTTTTTAAGGCCGGCGACATTTTAGCTTAATATGTTTAATTATGAAAAGCTTAAGTTCATCTGGCAGACGGGTTCTTCTCAATTAGATGATGCACCGTGTGATCACCCACTTTGGGATCCACCCGAAAGCTGTACAGCGGCTTATGTTTCAGTTCTGTTAGCAACAACAACTAGTGACATTTCTATGATTGTCAGAAGTTGACGTTTCATTATTATTTGTATTTTGTGTTTAGGCGTTTTTCTTTTTAGCTCTGAGCAGAGCACTGAGCTTTCAAAAATAGATCTGTGTTTCTTTTTTAGATCCGAGCACTCAGAGCGCTCAACTTGTGTTTCTTTTTTCGATCAGAGCTTGCGTAGACCGAGATGGAGTAGACCGAGCATGAAGTAGAGCGCGGTTTTCATGTTATTTGACAGATTGTAAGTTGATTTCTATTGATATGACAGTGAAGTGCTCAAGTGTTCATAAATAAATCGGAGCGCTCGGAGCGTACCTTGCTCAAAGCTCACTCGACAAGCTCAGGCTCCACTCCGTGCTCTGCTCAGAGTTAAAAAAGAAAAACACCTTTTGTAATTTGTTTAATAAAGATGCTTAAGATGTAGGGATTCCTCCAATTAATTGTTTTATTTTGGTTAGACTGTCACTGTTACTTCCATTCAATAGATCTTGTGATGAATCCCACTTAAAAACCGTGTCCTCTACATACAACCTGTCGTCTCTCACGAATATTTTTGATTTTGGATTCGATTCGCGGAGCACCTTCATTACGGATACCAATTTGCTTCTCCTTTGGCGCGTACCTAGTGGCAGGTCTTTGTGGATACTTATGCTAGTTTTTTTCAGTTTTTTTGGCATTTTTCAAAACGTTTAGAGCTGTTGCTCGGGACTTAAGTTTGACAATGATTACTGCTGAGCGTGTACCTTGACCGTTTACTCTGTGCGCGGACTCAACAGCAGTGTTTGTTTCAGTTGCGTTAATGAGTTTTGCTTTACATTAGGGAAATATTTGCGAGATCTATTCCAAATGTATTAATTTCTTCAATATATGCAATACAAGATAGATTAGAAATGTTCTAATGCCTTAGAAACGTTTAGATTCTAATGACCCAATTATTAAAACATCTTTTGATTACTTTAGTCCTACTAGATTTAAACGGCAACCTTTTAGTGACGATAAAAGATCAGCTGCAAAGATGGAAGGAACATTTTTGTGCTCTGCTAAATGGTGACCACAATGCAGACTCGAATCCTCATTTAAACAACATGCGCAGGTCTTCTAGAGGTATTGACACCAGCCCACCAACAACTTCAGAAATACGAAACGCGATCCATCTTCTAAAAGCAAATAAAGCAGCTGGACCGGACGGTATACCTGCAGAGTTTCTAAAAGAAGACCCGGAACCAGCTTCCGGTATTTTGCTTCATCTAGTACAGGCTGTTTGGAAACTGAAAACTTATCCAAGAGACTGGAAGGATGAAGTTATTGTAAAGCTGCCGAAGAAAGGAAATCTCAAAAACTGCAATAATTGGCGTGGTATTACCATTCTGTCCGTTTTTCCGAAGTTAATTGCAACCATAGTTCTCGAGAGGATCAGTCTACAAGATTGAATCTACTATCAGCAGGCATCAAGCGGGTTTTTGCACTGGTTGATCGTTCATGGACCATATCAACACCTTGCGAATCATCGTTGAACAATCGTCTGAGTATCAGTCACCGCTGTATCTTATGTTTGTAGATTTTGAGAAGGCGTTCGATCGGGTAAATTGTGAATGCATCTGGAGATCGCTTATTGCGAGAGGTGTCCCTAAGAAAATTGCCGCTGTTATAAAAGAGTCCTACAAAGAGGCAAGCTGTTTCGTTTTACACAATAGACAGCTCTCAGACTCCTTTGATGTGCGGCAAGGAGTGAGACAATGAGATGTCTTGTCACCTATTCTGTTTTTGCTGGCAATTGACGATGTGATGACTGCTACGGTGGGTACAAATGAAAAACATGGTATCCAATGGAGACCATTTGACAAACTAAGTCAGCTAGATTATACTGGCTATTTATGTCTCATGGCAAACAACACGGCTGGTTTAAATCAAATGTGTCAGTTGCTGCAACTCAATGGAGAAGTGCCTGGCTTAAGGATCAACGCAGCAAGACCAAAATATTGACCACGGGCCAAAGCACGCAACAAAGTTATTCTAAGGTAGGGAACCATAGATGAGGTTACGCAGTTTAATTATCTGGGCAGTTATATAGCACTCGATGGCGATGGCGGAACCAACCTGGATGTTAACAATAGAATAAGCAAAGCCATTGTTGCATTTGGAATCCTTTTTCCTGTGTGGAACTTCCACAAAATATCGCTTCGCACCAAGATGAAACTCTTTGAATCCAACGTTAAATCTGTGCTGCTATATGCTTCCGAAACATCGAAATGCTCTGCCAACATCTTGAGCAGACGGCAGGCCTTCGTTAACCGTTGTCTGCGTCACATTTTGGAGATTCTGTGGATCCTATCGAACGTGGAACTATGGAACAAGACCGGGCAGAAAAAATTGGATGCGGATACCATGCAACGGAAGTGGCGTTGGATAGGTCATACAATGAGGAAACCACACGACAATATAGCTAAACAATCATTCGAATGGAATCCTCAGGGAAGTAGACGCGTTGGAAGACCAAAAACAACTTGGAGGTCATCTGTAGTTTTGTAGTTATCATGGCCTTATGCGGCGAATCGGGACAGATGAAAGGATCTTGTTGCTGCCCTATGCTCCAGGAGGAGTTGAAGTGCTGCAGAACTGCAGCCGGACAATATATGTATATACTAGAAAATAGTCCAAGATTTTTAACCGCGCAGACATTTAAAACTAATGTGCATCGGTATCTTCTTTCATCTACCCTTTAATTTCCCTAACCACTCGCTCTGTGTTAAATTATCATAAAGGAAGTATTTATTTTAATGGACAATGTTTTCCAAGTGCGGTACGTTTAAATATCTCAGATCTCCGATCAGTAGAGGATCATTTGACGACGACATCTAACGCATCGTGACCGAAAATAGCTTGTTGAAAGAAATATTCAATAATTTACAATGTTGAACAATTTGCAAAAAGTTTGAAATTAACGGCAACAGACAAAATACAGCAGTAACGACTCAGCTAGTATACTATCCATTTACAAAATAGGTTGGCATGGATGCCAGATAATTGACATCATCGCATATAAGAGTAGGAGCTCATTGAATTCTAAAGAGATAAGAAAAAGAACCTAGCATTAACAGAACCCAAAAGTTATTTTTTACCTCAACATATTTTACTTCATACAGTTATTCAATATTTGTTTTTAAACTACAAGCACCACTGTGCTTTCCATTGCTAAGGCCTAGACATATGGGACCACTAAAATAGATGGATTGAATCAATAGATACTTCCACAGAGATATCATAGCTGCCTTTAGCTCCCCATGTCGATGTAACTTTACTCGCATGCGTTTATAGAATTTACTTTGACCAAGAAAAACTCTTCATCGGCAGTTTTTCAATCTCTTCTACATATACTATACATGTATTTCCAGGAGTCAAACTTGAAAAACCTACTTGATCGACGTTGATCAAGTTAGTTTCTTTAAGATCGCGTTTATGGAAAGTTCAACTATTCGTTTCCTGTTGTGTGTGCACATGAATGATCTCTTGGCGGCAAGCAAATCATCAACACATCTCCTCAGTGCATAAAAACCATTGTCTGACAATTCGCTGCCATCAAGTGGTCTTTTGTTTCTTGAGTCCTTTGGCTCTGTCGTCAAGTGTAGTTGTCACAATCTCGATCAAGTATTACCTTGCCAGATTCGATGGAAGCTTGAATTAACAAATCTCGTTTACTTCTTTGATTACCAATGATGATGTCGTGTTATGGAATCTTTTCTTTAATTGGAATCTCTTGTTGCGTCATTGGTGTTTGTTCATCATCTTGATCAAGCTTCAAGTGTATCATCGCCAGTGCTAGTGTAAAAGTGAAAAACAAAAAATTAATTGCAGTCCAACGATAGTGTTATAACTTTGAAACTTTGATTGATTCGATTTAAATCGCGAACTGAGTCCATGCTGTTGGGATTGATACAACGTGCAATATCAAAGGATTCTTACCGATTCACTGGATTAAAAAAGACTTCATCTTTTCTGAATCGTCTTCATTACTTGTTTGCTGTATTTCTTTAGTTTTTATGAAGTGATTCATGCTGTGTGATGGTAAGTTACTGCTTCCCCTTTTTTTGTTTCTCTCATCATTGTTGTTTTTCTTGTTAAGTGAAATTTCTTTTAATTGTGCGAACTGGACAAACAGAAGATTGATTGGAAGAGATTGAAGAAGTTTCAGTTGCCTTTCAGAAAAAGAGATGTTGTGTCAATTAATGAGATCTGTTTCTTAGACATTTGAGTTAGTTATTTGAGTTATTCTATTATACCATATATAAGGTATAAACTTTGACTTTAATGAAGAGTATGTAGATTGTTCTATTGCGAATATACATTTTTATGCGCACACTTTTTTGTCAACATTAAAATTCTTGAACAATTCATAAACATTTCTTTAATAGACTAGTCGGCAGAGACAAAGTTTTTGGGTCCCATAATGAAACAGAAATGGCCATATATGTAAATATGGTCATTTGACGCACGGCCTTATGTCATGGCACCAAACCTACCATTATAAAACAAAATCAGTTTAGGTCCAAAATATTAATGTTTTGAAGTATTCACCCATATATTTTAATATTAGCCCTATTCTGTTAAACGTTGGGGGGAACGATTCTCGAAAATCAGTTCAGCTCTATTCTGTTAAATAGCGGCGAGAACGTTTCGTCGAAAATAAACTTTCGAAGGGAATCATTCCCCGTTGGTAACTTAGTTCGCCATTCTTATAAACAAGTGAATCGATCAGCTTTCACTTTTAATCCGCAAATACTTTGTTGCGTTTGTCAAGTTCAAAAGACGTAACTTGAGTAAAATATAAATTAAAATGTAATTCAAGCGTTTTGGGTGGAAGAAGGGTGTAAGTGACATTTGTATTTGCAGTGTTATAGTAACTCATTCGTCCATTTAAATATTTCGATTTTTCGTTTCGATTAACCCCTTTATACCAACAATTAAAGCGATAAATCAAAAACAAATACTTTGAAGTTACCTTGACCATGTTCTTATTTGAGAAAAAATAGAAACCCAACGCTTCAATTATTTTTAGTTTTCTAATTGATAGGTATAGCAACAATGTGTACATACATATATGTACCGAAAAACATAGTATGTGCAAAAATAAATTTTCACACGGGGTCTTGTCAGCAACATAAGATCCATCGACACACATGACATTATACCGTAAGTCACAGTCACACTTTCAAAACACACACACATTTAAAAAAAAAATTGCATCATCACACTTAAAAAAAAAAAAAAACGTCTTGTGTTCTTTTGCGTGGTTTACTTCCATTGTTCCCGAATCGAATTAAAGACCTTGAAGAAAGCCGCAGCGGTTAATCCAGTCGATATGTCTTAAAAAAATGGGTCTACCTGGAAAAAATTGCGAACTTAATAAAACTTGCACAGATTGTTTGGGGGTATACGACCATACTTCCCTAATTTCTTGACCCCGAGGACCCTGTGCTCACTTGGGTAGGGGCGGAAAACCCCTAATTTTTCCGTTTTTTTCAGTTCTTCGATTATATTTCTTAAACTAAGCACATTTTGTGTACTATATTGCATAACATAGTTAAAGACCGATTTAAGTATGTGGGCTTTAGGTCAACCTAAAGCCCCCATACTTTAATCATATTTTGGTAAGATAACGCAGGTCACATAATAACCATAATATAGTTAAAGACCATTAAATTTCATAAAAATTGGGTGGTGAAAAGACCGGAACGCCTACATTGACATGTACTACCTTTTGTAAAGCCAAAAATCTTTTCTTTTGTTTTCTTCTTTTTTAAAGTTTTTTTATCAAACAGTTTTTGCTGGAGGGGAAGTTTTCTAAAAAAACGTCTTGAAACAGAAAAAAAAAATATTAAAAAACAACGGTATAGTTCAGGGGTTTTTCGCCCCTCCCCAAGTTGAGCACAGGTTCCTCGAAGTCAAGAAATTAGGGGAGTATACCCCCAAACAATCTGTGCCAGTTTCATTAAGTTCGCAATTTTTCCCAGGTAAAACTACATATCGACTGGACTAGGTATGATATTGTTATAATTTTGTTTCATTGTTCAAACAATTTGTTGAAATCTTAATGACATATCAATAAAAATTAATATTCGAAAGATTCAAAATTAATGTTGATAAGGTAGTTCACGTGGCGTTTAACAAAATATAGACGACGATAATCGAAGAGGTGAATTGAACGTAAGATTCCCCGTTTAGCAGAATAGGGCTGTATATCAGTGTCAGCACTGGTTCTAATGTGTTGTGTTGGATCTCCAAATCATCGCGACTTTAAATTTGTTTTTCTAATCTAATTACTGTGTTTTAATTATAATTTTTGACCAATATCACTTTTTCTAGTGATATTTTATATATTTAAATTAAAATTCATAATAAATAATTTGTTTAAATACAGTGCGCGGTGAAAACAATTGTTTGATTAAGTCACCCATATTCTTATTTATTTAATTTTAATTGTTATTTGATTCATTTGCGTGTGTGATTAAGTGCTTTTAATGTGGTTCTGTGTATGTGCTCACCTTAAGCTAACGTTAAATTTCCCCTTAATTTGAGCTTTTCTCATTTTAATTTTAGTATTTTTTATTTTAATTTAACAAAAATCCATCACATTTTAAGGAGCTTGGTAGCGATATTCGCCTCGTGGGTTCGCATCCCACCGTCTGCAATCTTCTTTTTTATTTTATTTTTTTTTCTCTTCTCTTTCATTTTAATTTTAATTTTTTTTTTTTTTTTTTAACTAAAAACAATAATTTTTTATTGGTTTATTTTTTATATCATTTTTATATAATATTTTTAGTTTTTTTTAAATCGCGATAATGGTTTGCTCCGCAACAGCCTGCCCTGATAGCTCAAACAATCAACCGTTGTTTGCATGTTTTCGAACCTGTGGCAATCTTTATCATGCCAAATGTGTTGGTTCCACGAATGCATTCATTGAAAAAATAATAGCTTCGAAAATTGCCTTTTGGTACTGTACCGACTGCCGCAAAATATCCATTTCGCAGCTAGCTTTTAAGATGAATTCTTTCAAAGAAAACATATTAAAACTGTCTGCAGGGTTTGAGGACTTGCTTACAAATTTCAATACTGCAGTCTCAAACGTATCCACTTTTTGTCCTTTAAATAATAAGGTTAACATATCAACATCAACTGATGATCTGATCCAAGGACCTCCCCTTGCTTCTGTCTCATCAGTTGACAAGGATTTGTTTGCAGAATCCTCTTCATCTTCTAGTATTCTTCTTGCCCCAGTTGTTAAAAATGGTAAGAAAAGGGGACGAGAAAAATCAGTGATTAAAAATACGAGTCCTCCCCCAAAGCGAACTAATCTCAGGAGCTGTTCAAACCTTAATAATACTTCGGTTTCACCTGTTTCATCTCAGACCATCAATCCTACTTTAATGCCTATTTCAGATATAGATGGTGATATGGATTGTGAAACCATATCGGATCATCTTGTATCAACAGATTCTTGTCCTAGACCTATCGAGGCTGTCCCGAAACCGAAGTCTATTTTCGTATCGCGTTTGAATCCAGATATTGTTGTTGATGATATTGTTTCTCATTTAGTATCTAACAAATGCATTCCTGACAAAGCGTCTATTAAATGCACGAAGATTAGCAAAGTAAATAGTTTCGTTTCTTCTTTTAAAATAGTTGCCAATCCCACACTTTTCGATTCATTAACAATAATAACTGGCCAACTGAAGCTCTTGTAAAAGAATTCACAACTGTCAAAAAAAACAGACCTCGGCGAGTTATATCGAAAAATTCGGCAGCAAAAAACTGAACAGGATTACCCTCTTTTATCAAAATGTTAGAGGGCTTCGCAGCAAAACTGCCGATTTATATACTAACTCTCAAGCTTTTTCACATGACATCTTTGCTTTAACAGAAACCTGGCTGAATTCTAGCTATTTGGACACAGAACTTTTCAATCAAGAGTTCTTAGTTTACAGAAAAGATCGTCATGTTGATAAACCTATAAAGAAGTAGGAGGTGGTGTTCTGATCGCTGTTCGTAATCGTCTTTTATCAACGTCTATTTCTTTTCCATTTGTTCTTTCTATTGACTTAGTATGTATCAAAATAACAATACAGTCTAAGCTAATATATGTTTTAAATGTATATATTCCACCAAAAAGTTCAATCGAATTGTATAATGAACTTGCTATGGCCTTAGACTTTATTATTGACTTGTCTTGCTCCAACAGCAATATTTTACTTCTCGGAGATTTTAATCTGCCCCATATAGAGTGGGTTCCTTCGGAAGATGGTTCTTATCAAGAAGCTACATCAACATCTTCACAAACAGAGCTTTTTTCTTTAGATGGTATTTATTCTACTGACTTACAGCAAGTAAGCTGTATTAAAAATTTTAAAAATCGAGTACTCGATTTAGTATTTTCTTCTGACGCTATTAGTACTGTTGTTCTCGAATCTAGTTCTGGCATTACTAATATAGACAACTACCATCCACCTCTGGATATATTTTTTGACCTGAGCAGCCATCTTCTTGATAATTGTTATCCACAAGACTGTTCTTATGTTTTTGATTTTCGTAAGACAAATTTTCAGTTGCTTTCTGATGTTATAAGTAGATCTAATATTGAAAATATATTAGATTCTACAAATATTGACAATGCGGTAACTGGGTTTTATAATATACTCAGTAGCTGTATAAATAATTCTGTACCTACGAAAAGATCTAAAAATAATAATTTTTGTCACCCTTGGTATACACAAGAGCTTAAATCTCTTCGAAACAAGAGAAATAAAGTATGGAAAGTTTACATAAAAACCCTTTCTCCAATAATCTTTGAACAGTATATAACCCTTTTTGAAGAATTTAATAATCTTTCAAAAGCTTTATACTCCAACTATGTTAACGAAATGGGAATCTCTTTAAAACATGACCCTAAAAGCTTCTGGCATTTTGTTAACTCGAAGAAAAATTCGGATGGCTTCCCAGCAAGTTTTATATATGAAAACTCTTCGATACAAAATCCCAGTGATATTTGCAATGCGTTTGCAAATAATTTTTTAAACTCCTTTGTTGATACCCATGTAAGTGTTGATAAAGATTTTTTTAAAGACGTGAACTCCTACCCGCAAGTAAGTTTTAACACTATTCCTGTGGAACAAGATAGGGTCTTATACTTTTTGTCATTATTAAATGACGATTGCTCCTATGGCCCTGACGGTATACCCCCAATTGTTCTGAAAAAGTGTAGTCGTGTATTAGTGCAGCCCTTGCAATTATTATTTGAGCTTTCGTTAAAGTCTGGGAAATTTCCGTCATTCTGGAAGAAATCATTTCTCACTCCTGTTTTTAAAAAAGGAGACAAATTTGACATCAAGAACTATAGACCTATTTCTAAATTGTCCTGTATCCCTAAGCTTTTTGAACAGGTTGTATGTGAAAGCCTCTTGTTCTTTGGTAAGAACATTATATGTAAACAGCAACACGGTTTCGTGCAGAAAAGGTCTACTGTTACAAACCTTCTTACCTTTTTACATAATTGTTCAAATGCAATAGAAGGTGGTTCTGAAGTTGATTGCATATACACAGATTTTTCTAAAGCATTTGACCAACTCAGTCATAATATTATTGTTTTTAAACTGCAAGCATACGGTTTCCCTACTCTTTTTATATCATGGATCAAATCCTACCTAAAAAATAGAACTTACCAGGTTAAATTTAGAAATTCCCTTTCTAATACTTTCGTTGCCCATTCAGGCGTACCCCAGGGAAGCCATTTGGGTCCATTCTTATTTATTCTTGCTATAAATGACGTTTCTTCTTTTATACGCTTTAGTGAGATTCTCATATTTGCAGATGATATGAAAATTTATAAATCAATCAAATCTCCCAATGATCATACTCTTTTGCAGGCTGATCTTGATAGTTTCAGTATTTGGTGTAATAAAAATGGGTTAACTCTTAATCCTATAAAATGCCAAACTATTACTTTCTCAAAGAAAAACGTTCCAAGTAATTTTGAATATTGTATAACACAAAATAAAATTAGTCGTGTTTTTAGTTTTAAGGACTTAGGAGTTAATTTCAGTGCTAATCTGGAATTTTCTGAACATGTTAACCTTATTGTAAAAAAGGCGAACTCTATGCTTGGATTCATAAAACGGTGGGCAAAGGAATTTAACGATCCATACGTTACCCTCTTTTTGTATAACTGTTATGTTAGGCCGCATCTTGAGTATGCCTCACAAGTATGGACCCCTTTCTATGAAATCCATAAGAAACGTATTGAATCAGTCCAGCATAATTTTATTCGCTTTGCTCTTAAAGGCCTTCCATGGGCTGATCCTTATAACCTGCCACCATACGAGCATCGGATAAGGCTTTTGCAGATACAATCTTTATATCAACGTAGAGTAAACAATGACTTAATTTTTCTCCATCAACTTATCTCTGGACAAATTGATTCATCGGATCTGTTAGCCTTAATTGGTTTTAACTACCGCGGACGGTCGTACCACCTTCGAAGTTCTGAGCTTTTTAATATTGAACATCACAGAACCAATTATGGCATGCATGAGCCTCTCACGCGGATGAGTAAGTTATATAACTTGAACAATGGTGTGTTGGATTTTAATTTAAATAAAAGTAATTTAAAAACTATCTTCAGAACCAGTGCTCCACGATCCTAAATGTTTCTGTGTAATTTTGTTTAATTTTGTCTTTATATGTTTTCATCTTTTTATGTGCAAGTGTTTTTGTTTTTGTTGCATTGTGCCTACTAACAACTAACACCTGCACTAAGTGATGAGCCAGTGGGACACATTTTATGTGTCGGCAAATCTTCTTTCATCTGCTGATGCTTGCTTTAAGCTCCATTTGAATAAGATCTGATAGTGTAAAAAAAAAAAAAAAAAAATATAAGCGTATATATAATATAATATAATAATAGCATAATAATAAGAATATAATTTAAGAAAAATCAAAATATAAGCTTTAAGTGGCCTTTAACTCAGATGCGTTCCGTCCAAGTGTGAACCCTTGAACATTTTTCAATGTGCCAAGCAAATGGAAAGTATATGCATTATTTTTATATGTTTAATGGCAATATTCTACTGCAATTAATTTGTCATATCCTAATCTCTTGAAAGATTACAGTTTGTTTTTGTCTTAAGCAAGTAACTTTGTATTGATTCTTAGAAGAATTATTAGTTTTTCTCATTGCTTCGATTAGTTAAGCATTTTAAATGACTAATGCTTTGACAACCAAAGCATTAGCCATTTCTCTTAACGGGCACGATCTATGAAAACTTGATCGCAACCCTGTGTGATACTGCAAATATAATTTGCATACAAGGATACAAGTTACATCATCCTCCAGCGATACAAAGTCTAGCCCAAGATCCATCAATTCGTCATAAAAAGATCAATTTGCATTTTCACCGTCATCGTTTCTTGGTGGCGGTGTTCCAGCTAAAATTGCATAACAAATGATGAAAAAACATCTTTTACCACACATCGATCAAATGACTGGTTCTCATCCAAAACTGATCTCCCACGGGGATAGACTTTGTCCAAGTTCCCCGCTGGTAAAAACCTATACGTAATATTTGCACACTCGAGAGTAGTAAGTCTCGATCTCGATATATTGACATTGAAGTGTCTCCACTCATATACTTATTTATGGCTTGTGTTGGTTAGCCAGAACTCGATTGAGAAATCGGTGATATCTATACCTAGGTAAGGACCAAAGTTGCATAAGCAAACAAATATAAAAAAAAAAATAAAAATAGCCTTACAAACGACATCCACTGGCTACTGGGTGCTTGGCCTGGCATTGTCAAGTTCTAGGTTTTTATTTTCTTTTATCTAATTCCGAAAACAGGTGAAACGATTCATTAATGTCACGATCCAGCCGACCGTAGCTTAATCCCTGACAAGAGGCCGATGGCGACTGCAGATGTTACTAGTATGATGATGATGCGGTTTGTTGCAATCTGACTCTGAAAGGCAACACCCGGCCTGGTTTTTCATTTTCGACTATTGCCTACGCCAGTGTAACTGGTTAAACACACTTAGATGCATAACTATGGAAAATCTATCTGCAAGCGTCAGCGCACGCATCACCGTGCTATTCGATTGCATAACGGTGATTTATTTTTAGATAGAAATGTTGCTGCCACTTGATCTACTTCTACATCTTGCTTTATAGCTGCAATTTTGTTGCATCCTTTTTTGTCTTCTGTTTTGTTAATTTTTATTTAATGTTTGCTGCAAACTTGGTGGAGCTTCCGGGTTTGACAATGTCATACCAAAGTAATAAATTGTGTACCACACAGCATATTTTGAAACTATGTCAACATGTTGCCAGGGCAAGTATTCTAAAGCTAGAACTGAAAATCCCAAATCAGTACTATAGGTAAATGGTATTCTACTTCTTGGCCCAGGTGAGCGACACATACAGTCCATCCTGGTAAAGTACGTTAGCATTCGGATGGAGGATGACATGGAATGGATGCGATGATAAGAATACTCTACTTGACAGAATGCTGCAGCCAAAGATGTTTCTTCCCTGCGAGAGTGATGATTATATCGGTGAAAAAGATGGCATTCTTTTGTCGTCGGATTTGTATTCCTGTCTTAGAAGCACTGTGGAGAGGTTTACACATCTAGAGATTGAAATCGATATGGTTTTCAGGCCTTATTAGCCCAAACGAGCAAACTGCGTCATGTGGAATGGAATGTACTTTTTAAATATTCTTCCTCTCCCGTTTTTTTTTCAAATGCGTCTTGTTTTCTGTTCTCTTTTACTACTCCGTTCTCCTCCCGTTGGTGACTGAAGATATCGTTCCCTGTTCTAGACAGTGACTTAGAAGTCAAGGGTAGTTGACAATGTTGTCAAGGAACAGAGTAAATGTTCGTTGTAAAATGTTTATGAGACGATTATTTCCTGACTTTAAATTTTAAGTTGATGAAAGAAAATTTCTATTGAAATGCATTTGGAGCTACCTATTCATATTAATTGAAATTTTAAATGTAGTTTTTTTTATGAGTTTTAATTTTATTTGAATGATAATAAGTCCGATCATTAAGGATTAAGGTTCAAACTTTAAACATTTTATTGATTAAGATTACACACAGTGTTACATAATTATAATATTTCTTCTTTTATATAATTTTGAATAAAGTTGTTATAGTTAAAGCGGCATATACACAGTTCAATCATTTTCATAATCAGAGCAGTCCTGTTGTTGTGAAGAAAAATGTCTCGGATTCCTTTCAATAATTATATTTATCAAAAAATTCCTAAAATGAATATAATTATTATTATTAATATATAAATCATTATTAATTATAAATAATTATTAATATGCAAATAACTTTCGTATTTCTTCTTTCCTTCGTATCGCCACTTCGCCAGGTTATGTTCAGTTTTTTCATTTAGCGCATGGAAATGTCAGTGTAGGATAATTCGATTCTCGGTGCGTTCAGAAATTTACAAAGGCGTTGCCAGATGTTTCGCAACACCTGTAAAAGAATCCAGTATTTTGGTATTGCATGACGTGAAGTCTCAGTCTTTTAACTTATTTTTCGGAATGAATTCCCCTTCTTAATACCAGTAATTTAACTTACAAAATAAATTCCCAGTTAGTTTTGAAGTCTTTACTAAAATAATCGTTAAGAGCAGTCAAAAGACTTAAAGTAAAAAGACAGCTTGAATTCTTTTTTACTGCTTAAAGTCAATTAACTATTATTATTCTTATTAAATTCAAGTTCGTATTATACATAATAAATGGACTTCTTTTTAAGTAAGTTACTCATATGAAGTCAAAGTACTCAAAAATAAGACTTTTAATTATATGAACGGCAATAACGAAATGATTGCATTATTTTACAGCTCTGCTCGTCATGCATGTAAGAATGTGTTAGTAAATTTTTATTCAAAACATCAATATGCATTTGTTCATGCTTGAACAAAAATCGAAAAGTTTTGATTTTGCTTCGAGCAAACACACAACGTATACGTGTGCTATTTTCACTGATTCACAATGCCGCATAACAGTTTTTGAAAAATTATATTTCATGCTCAAAATTAAAAAAAAAATTCAAACAATTTTTTTTCAATTTACATTATGTTTTTGATTCCAAAATTTAAAGTTATAATAACCATTATTTTTATACGTACAAACCTACTTTATTATATTAAATTAATTATTTTGTCACATAAGTAACTTTTAAAATACTTTTTTTTAACTTTCCTGGTAGCAACACTAAGTATCAACCGTTCACTTAGGGCCACTTGCACGAAAACAAAGGATAAATTTATAAAATCGCAGTTAGCTATCGAGGATTAAATAAATTACTGTTTATTTTTTAATTTTACGTTGCACAAATGAAAACACAGCTAACCAAAGATAAAAAAAATAAAAACAGGAACGAAACAGAAAACCTCCACATAACAACAACAACATTTGCTACACACACTAATGCGAACCTCGCCGATAGCAACTTCTTGTCAAATTCTATTTGACGGATGTAAAAAGTTATCCCGAGAAAAATGAGTGGATAAATATTTAAGATTTTGCAACGAGTGTATATTTTTATCGGTGGCTAGTGCCTATATGCATGGATAAATCAGTGGTTACTAATGTCAAAAAAGTTTCGTGCAAGTGGGCCTTAGTATGCTAAATTAGAACTCGTTGGTTCGAATGCTTATTAAGAACTAACTATTTATACTATAGAATTCTTAAATGTAACTTATGATATGGTGGGAGCTGGGATATGATGTATCAGCGTCTTGGCATCTTCCGTTATTTTCCTGGAATATGATGATTCATATTTGCATGTTGTTGCATGCAACTTATTGGTGTCATGTGCAATAGGTGTCATTTTACGTCTGGTACGTGATTTTACTCCAATTGAACAAACGATCAGGATCGTGACTTTTTGGCGAATATGCCGTTATGATCCAATGGATATACGTGATGTTAACATATTATATACTGTATCAAGTTAATACATATTTAAAGCTTTGTAAATATTGTTTAAAAAAATATATTGAAAACAGATGATGATAAAATAAAATGTTAACATAGATAGTTGTTAGAAAATAACTAATATTTCTTAAGTAAGGACTTTAATTCGTCTGGACTTTACAATTCACAAGTGGGATACGGATTAAAAGCCGACTTTGAAGGAAATTTCCTAACATTAAAATGGCTTATATTCAACCATAAGTATTGGTTGAAGCCCTTACCGCTGCCAATGTTCAGTTTGATGAAACTTCAACTCTTACTGAATTAAGACCTTTGTATGATGAATTACTGACAACAATAGGATCCAATATCTATTCTCACCCTGTTGATAATGATGACCAAGATTTTGGGGTGATGGAAACCAAAAAATTCGATTTCTTGGCTTTTGAAGGTATGATGTACCCATTTAATGGCGATGATACTTACGACATTCGTAAGCGGTTTGAAGATATCGAAGATATTTTTTCAGTATTTGGCTGCAACGATCACGACAAATTTGTAAGCGTTCGCCGAGTTGTTAGTGGTACAGCAAAACACTTTTCCTGAGGCAGACATAATTGAGTACATAATCGAGGGTTTGAATGATCGAAGCAGTAACGTTCCAATATTAATGAGTGTTACCTTCTCTTAAACAATTAAAATTACTATTGGACCGATATGAAAAGGATGTCTGCGATCAAATAACTTGATGAAAAGTTCTACCCCTTATGTTGAAATCGCTTCTAAAGCTGGGATGTCAAAGAACATTATGTTCCTGATGTTGTCACAAATTATTTCTTCAGATAATATATTTAAAAATCGTATTGCTCAAATTGAAGAAATACAAACTGAAAATTCTAAAGTTAAATCTAATGAAATTAGAAATTTCCCATATTTTTGAGCTGTTAAAAAATTAGAAACAATTAACCTTGAATCTAAAAATGGGATGAATAGTTTTGTTGATTTAGAATATTTAGATAGTTTGGTAAGTGCAGTTGCGACCTGTTATAATCAAAATTTTTATGTTATCTTCTAATATATAAAAATCAATTGTTGTTCGTTTGTGTTGTTATAACTCAAGGTTGGCCGTTCCGAATTTGATAATTTTTTTTTGTTGTAAAGGTATTCTTTTGTTGCAGGTTTATATGTAAAAAAAACGGACATTATTAAAACCAAGTGTTTTTTTAACACAAACAAATAACTGATCAGCATTGCAACGGCAACAACTGTAAATCATCCATAAAAGCATTTGATGCCGAATCGCTGCACAAATAGTTGATGTTTCTGAATATATCCACTTTCAACAATTTTGTATGATTATATTTTCATTTCTCAAACTCTCAAATTGAAATTAATTATTTTGTTCTTATCATACAAATAATTGATAAGAAATTGAAAATTTTATTTGAACAATTTTAACAACTAACCATAAACAAATAAACAAATAAACAAAACATGTATAAAAAGTAAATTTTATTATTGTCAGTGGCACTTTCAAGTTAGTCAACAAAAGTTTGAAAATTGCAACGTTATTTTTTCCGGTAAGTAATTTTTTAAAGTTCACTTATTTTTCTTGAATGGCCATTTCAGATCAGATTAGATTTTGATATTTGATTGTTTACAAATAAGATCCAGTTTTTTTAGAAACTGGTGGAAGTAATGCCGCGATTACGACGTTCAAATATCGGTCGACGTACACGTTTTAGAACACCTGAAGCTGTTCGAATAGCGTCAGAAACACAAGAACAACGAGAACACCGACTAAATATAGAACAGGAACGGGCTGCCAGAACACGTTCAAATGAAGAACACGAACGAAACAATTCACAAGATCAATTTTGAATGAGAAGAAACCGAGCTATTCGAAATCGTTTTTCCGAAAATCAGGTTGTTGGTAGTTTGCACTCGTCAGCTCATATCGGCACAATGAACCAAGTTTGTCAATTTTGTGCAGGATTAAGTATTTTGTGCGAACGGAAAAGTACTATTGGAGCTATTGAACTCTCCTCCAGAGCCTTTGCGGTATTTAGTTTCTGGACAAATAACATTATCTAAACAGTTTTATATAAAATACAAACGTACAATTCGTTGTTTAAAATGACTTTGTTCGGAGCAACAAATATAATAAGATACAATTTCATGCTACTTTTGAAGTAAAAACTTCGAATGGTTTTATTAATTTGAGCCGATGTACAAATACATTTCTTGATTTTCCAATCAATCTATAGATTCAAGGTCAGATGTATCATCAATCAGGTTCATTGTTACCATTTTTAAATGCAAATTTCAAATTTCTACAAATCTGTTTCATTGGAAATTCTGATCTAGAAATCAGCCGACGTTGTGAAATCGGATCAAATTTACAACATTCAGGTAGATTTAATGCACCGACAATTGATGAGGTCGCAATAGTGATTGTGGGAGAAGGATTTCAACAACGTGATATTGTCCTGCATCGTAGGAATGGCCAACTGGATCGTGTTTCTGAAACACACGAATCTGAGTCTAAAGAAATTCAACAAAATTTCCTCGTGCGTTTTGAGATATCCGCAAAAAACCGAGGAATTTTCGCACTTTTTTCGGTTTTTTGCTTACGTCTCGGAAACTATGCGTCAAGTTTAGGTATGAAATACCCGATTTTCTATGAAAAGTGTAACGTCACCCAAGAGAGTGAAATAATTTACCACCAAAAAGTTAAGTTATTTCGCACTCAAAGTGGGAATTAACTTCACAAAAAAAATTAAATTAGTTCCCACTAGTGGTGAAGTTAGTTCCCATGTGAACTTAGTTCCCGTGAAGTTAGTTCCCTGCACCTACAATGGATTTGTAGCCAATGGTTGTGTTTTTCATTTTTTCAGAATAAGTTTGCATATTAACGGCACCTGGCAAATAAGCCTTAAATACAATCCAATTTTTTCGTAAAATATACGATCGATTTTGATTAAATTTAGTGTGACTGATTTTTTTTTAATAATGAAGTTTTTCGTTAGAAATTTATTTTCAAAATCACTTTATTAACGGTACCTGCCATATAAATCGATTTTGATAAGATTTTGTGTGACTGATTTTTTGCCAATAAGGAAGTTTTTCGTTAGATTTTTTTTTTCAAAATTACCTTATTACTATAGTTTCCTATCCAAAGGTTAGTAATCTTACACAAGAGCAAGTTTGTCCGACGCAGTCGTGTCTTTTATTTTTTAATTCGTAAGGTTATCTTAGAAAAACATTGTTTTTTATACAGGGTGAGTCATGAGCAATGCGACAAAATGCTAGGGCGTGTAGGTTGCGTTGAGACAAGAAAAAAATCGTATGGGAGGGGGGGTCTATTCCCCTCCGTTTAGCCGGGAGGGGCAATTTTCGAAAAAAACTGACTTAAAATGGGGAAAAAAATATTTAAAATCAACGGCTTCATTCACAATGCTGTGCGATACGTTTTTGAAAAGCCAATAACTTTTTCTTTCATTCTGTGTTTAAATAAATCTATTCTAAGAAATAGTTTTTGAAATATTAATTTTCAAAGTCAAAATTTTGAAAAAAAAAATTGAACAAAAAATTTCAAATTCATTTTTTTCAAAATTTTACGTAATTAAGTGCTAATTTTAATTTCAAAATTTAATGCTGTTATTAATTTTAAGTCTAAATAAGAAAACCGGATGCAAAAATTTTATGTCGTTCTCAAGAAATTAAAAAAAAACCAAAACCTCATACACCCGAGAAGAATTAACGGACATGCATTTCTGCTACGGTTTAGCTAATGGTCGAAGTCGTGAAGCCGAAAGACTGTACGCTGAAAGATATCCCGATAGGAGGTGTCCCCATCATAGCACGTTTCCAAGAATCCACCGACGTCTAAGAGATCATGGAGTGCTGGAGCATCGAAGAAGCGAAAGGCCAGTTTCTGATGAGTCAAGAATCTTAGATGAAAGAATTCTGGATTTAGTCCGAAATAATCCCTCCGTCAGTACAAGAAGGATATCCACTATGCTTGGAGTGTCCCAATCTAGAGCATGTCGAGTACTTCGGGCGGAAAATTTACACCCGTACCACTTTACGCCTGTTCAGGAACTCACCTCAAACGACAAGTTATTGAGAACCGAATTTTGTAGAACATTACTACTTAGAAATGAAACCGAACAAAACTATTTTAGAAGAATATTCTGGACGGATGAAGCACAGTTTACTAGGGATGGGGTTACTAACTTCCACAATTTACATTATTGGAGTAGCGCCAATCCACACAAAAAAAAAACAAAACAAATCACAACACCGCTTTAGTTGTAATGTTTGGCTTGGTATTGTTAAACACACTGTGATCGGGCCCCGGTTTTTGAATTCCATTATTAATGGAGAATCATACCTGCAATTCCTACGAGACCTTTTACCCGATTTATTAGACAGCGTTCCATTGGTTATAGCAGATACTTTAATCTACCAACAAGATGGTGCTCCAGCACACTACAGCTTACAGGTGAGAAACTGGCTGGATGATCATTTTAGTGACCGTTGGATCGGAAGAAGGGGCCCCACGGAATGGCCGCCTAGGTCACCAGATTTAACTCCCCTAGATTTCTATGCATGGGGATTTATGAAGAATTATGTTTACGAAGTGGAAATAGTATCATTGGAACAACTGAAGGAACGAATTGAAGTCGCTGGAGTCAAATTGCAGGAAAATTTGTCAAGCATAAACTTATGTGAAGCCATTACAAGGAGATATAATCTATGCCCTCTAAACAATGGAGATCATATCGAGAATTTTTTATAAGTACTTCCAATAAAAAACATAGTAAAAATAAAAGGAATAAAAAAAACTAAAAAAACTAAGATTAATGCTTCTTAAATTGCTTCGTTACAATAAAAATAAATGTTTTTCTTAGAAAAAGGTGGTTTTGGTTTTTTTTTTAATTTCTTAAGAACGACATAAAATTTTTGCATCCGGTTTTCTTATTTAGACTTAAAATTAATAACAGCATTGAATTTTGAAATTAAAATTAGCACTTAATTACGTAAAATTTTGAAAAAAATGAATTTGAAATTTTTTTTTCAACTTTTTTTTTCAAAATTTTGACTTTGAAAATTAATATTTCAAAAACTGTTTCTTAGAATAGATTTATTTAAACACAGAATGAAAGAAAAAGTTATTGCCTTTCAAAAACGTATCGCACAGCATTGTGAATGAAACCGTTGATTTTAAATAATTTTTTTTCCATTTTAAGTCAGTTTTTTTCGAAAATTGCCCCTCCCGGCTAAACGGAGGGGAATAGACCCCCCCTCCCATACGATTTTTTTCTTGTCTCAACGCAACCTTCACGCCCTAGCATTTTGTCGCATTGCTCATGACTCACCCTGTATATTTGATTTTTTCAAAAAGTACAATATATTTGAACAAGTAGTTTCTGTTTTTGACTTTCAATGAACAAGAACTTTGAGTTTTCGAATAAAAAATATTTAAAGTTAAAAAAAAAAAATTGTTTGAAATTTTTGTTTCGTATGTTTTTTTGGAAATTTTGGGTATGAAAATGAGTTTTTCCAAAACTGATTATTATTACAACTTTATTAAAAACTGCCCACCTAAACGGGGGAGACATTTTTTTTACAAATAACAAATTGTTATAATCTCTTACTCATGAAAAATCAAATATTTGCTGCATAATATGAACTTTGGCATGATATATTTTAATTAGTTTTGTTGTACAGAAAGTTTGAATATACTCTACAGCGAGCGCTACAGATATGTTGGAAAAGGTGGTAACAAAAATATGTTTTAATTAATTTTACATCAACGGGCGAGATAGTTTTTAAAAATTATTTCGATCTCCAAAATTTTGACAGTTTTTTGCCAATAACTTTTTATGTTAATTATCTGTCAAAAATATTTATGACACGAAGTTGTAGAAAATATTTTTCCTCATAAAACTAAATAAAATGCACGACTGGGTCGCACGACGAACTTGCTCTTTTATCAAGTTGTATGGTAGCTGTCATAAAACAGCTTTTTAGCCAAAAACTTTGAATGCCATCTTGTGTTAAATGTCTAAATTAAGTGGTATACCAAGTTTTTTAGTAAAATATAAGCCGTTAATAAGCTATGTCCAAATTTGTAAAAACCGCGTTAACACCGAATCTCCGTTATGTGCATTTTTAGCCAAAAACCTGAAATTGCAGTTATACAAATAGTGCTCCAAATGCAAAATTTTAAGAAAATGGTTAGACCCGTTTTCGAGCAAATTTACAAAAAAAATATCCTTCACTATAGGCTCTACTAGGTAATCACCAAAAAGTGTTATAGACCAAGTTTGAAGAAAATCCATCAAACCGGTTAGGCTGTAGCTCGGTGAACAGACAACCGCACATCTGCACACCCACACATCCGCACAGACAGACCGACGGACGGCATGACGAAACCTACTTTTTTGGGTTTCTCTATCATCGTAGTGTCAGGTTTGATTAAAATCTCGAAGATTTTTTTTACACGAAACCCATACGATTGCTATTTAGCAAGTAAAAAGTACCAATAGAAGTCAAGAAAATCGCACTTACGCTTTTTTAAAAATGGCGGACACAGCGACTGATCAAGAGTTCTGACCGTCCTAGGCCAATTCTGAGGACGCGCCCCCGCCAGATGTGTTACGGATGTCGTAAAAAGTAGTAAGTGAGAAGAGTAGTAGTGTGAAAATTTTAACATGGTTCATACTACCTATAAATGTTTTCAGATCGATATGTGTAGTGAATAGTTTTTGAAAAATGAATTTTTAAACGCAAAATTTTGAAAACAAATTTTTGTAAATGTTCCCTTTCCAGAGAACATTCTCACAATACGCTCTCTTTTCACATTTCAAGTCAGTGCTGTCGCATTATTAACCCGAATTTATAAGGCATTTTAGTACGATTTGGCAAATAAAGAGAGAGATAAGATAACAAAGAGCGGGAAGTTATTATTTGTTTATTAGTGAGAAAAGTTAACCAAAGGAGAAATACTGATTTAGTTTATTGAGTAACTCATGAGTTAAGGAACCAATAGTCTTTTATTTATTAATAGGGCTGATAGTCTATTACTCTATTTTATCTGCTTAAGGATTCAAATGCATTTTGTGTTTCTTTAAATGTTTATTGAAATCTTATTTTATGTATGCAGTGGTTCAAGGTTGCATTTAAAAGTATTATGGTTATAGCGAATCAAAACTAAATGACTGAAACTTTACTTCTTAATCAATCAATTAAACCAGATATTAAAACAAATAAAACAGTTTTTTCTTTGGCATGTGTTTCCTCAATTCCAGAAAACCCATGAATTTAAGTATCAGAAGAATATTTTTCAATCAGTTCATGATCCTAGTATAGAAGTTTATGCCTGTATTTAATTATCCAGAATAATGAACACTAACATTTGAGATGGTTAGCCTTCATCCATGACTTTTGTATATTTCCATGCCGACCGTTCAATCATGTTCTCTGTTAATTATTATTCCCCTTGATTTAATGAGCACTCTTAAAACTTAACTACCGATGATCATTTTTATATCAAGCATAATAAAACAGACACAAGGAGATCACTGCAAGACCCTGAACATATTTGATAATCAGCCACTGATTGATTCCTGGTAAACATCAGGAACATGGCTTTTTATTAAAAGTTATCAAAGTTTTTATTGCAAATTCTTGAAGGTGTTGTAATTTAAGCAATATTACACTTTAGTTTACACTGGTTATAATGAAAATCTCGATAATGAAAATCTGTTTATCTTGATCATCATTAAGATCCATTTTGACGATGTGATAAAATTTAGATTTACTTAAACGCTGCGTGCTAGATAACAAACATAAAAGTAGTTTAAGTTTCCTCATAAAATCAAAAGTAAGTATACTCAACATATGTATCTAAAATCACAAACTTTAATTGACGCACAGTGCGGTCAAACCGCAGATTCTAGAATGTGTATGAATTTTCTTATGGCATTCTGTATTTATTTCATCCACCAACAACAATTGATACAAATTTTTTAAAGACTTTTGTGGATTATTTTAATAAGTGCTGTTACGACGCTGTATTGTTATATTTATATTAGTATTATTTTTTCAATTATTTTGTATTCAGTCAGTATATCGTCGCCCTAGTATTGAAGTGCCGTTTTACATTGTTGGGAAATCGCATTTAAAGGTTTGGCAGTCTAGTGTGGCAAAACTGACCGAAGGATTTTTTTACACAGTATCTGTTGGTAAATCCTCTTTTAATAGTTTTTATCAGAAACCTTCCGCATGTTTTAGTTTTAAAAATATTTACATTTTTGTTCAAATGAGTTTGCCGTATATGCCACCAAAATCAACAGTTTCTTTTTGGTCCATACACTTCCCTCAAAAAATCGAAAACATACGGCATTTCAACACTAAAAACGTAATATAAACTCCTTGGGAAATTAGACGTATGTGCCAACCATTTTTCGTTAACGTCAAATATCTCACCAATTAGAAGCGATAGGAACAAACAGATAAAGATTTGAAAAGAGCGCACCCGAAAACATAAGAATTCATACCCAGTTCAAAAAACGCAATTTGGCGTTTACGGCACTTCAATACTAGGGCGACAATATTTTTAATTTCACTCATTTCATTTATAGCTACTGTAACTTTAGAATTCATTCATAAATTTTACTAGTTTTCAAAACATATTTACTTTTGAAAACAAAAATAAATTAATATTATTATTAGAAAATTTTGTATAAATAGCAGTTATATCAAAAGATAATTACCTAAGTTAAATTTTTAACCTACATAAATAAAACTGGGGTTTTTGCGGTGAAATGCAACGACTTCGAAAAAGAATACTTTGGAAAAACCAAAAGAAGTTTTAAAAAAAGATTCAATGACCATCTATTATATGCATTTGTTTAAATCAGCCAAATGGTTCTGTCGTTGCAGCTCAAATATTTGAAGAAGACCAAAGTGTAAGTTTAGTTAGACAGTGTACGGATAGAATCAAAAAAGTGCGAAATCAACAATGAACAATTATACGCCTATGAAAGTTTTTACATTCAAATGGGCAAAATTCTCTTAAATCAAGACAACGACGGGAACATAGAGTCGTGTTTTTTCCAAAAAATATATATATGTTAAGCTTACAAAATGTGTTCAGTGAATTTAACTGTCGTGTTTTTGTTTTTATAATTTTAAAATGTCTGCGCTAATAATTCCTTTTTCAAGGCAAGCATTCAAACATTATTTTATCAAAGGCTTTTTTATTAATCCATATTTTTTTAGAACTAAAAATTATGGAATTATTAGTATTAGACAAATAGTTTTATGATGTTGGTATAGTGGCTGATGCTAAATTCAGAGCGGTTCTGACTCCGTCCTTCATTGGTTTCAGATTGAATAGTGTGTGACTTCGGTCGGGTGCCGTGACTTTGAAGGCGATACCAGATTTTATGTGAATCCACTGACGAGAGAGGCAAAGCAGTACTACAATTATTATGAAAAGGTTCTTGAGAAGAAAGCTTACGCACAGCACTGCAGTTATTTATTAATTTTTTTCCTTCCAATACAATTGCAATTGAAAAATAAATTCTGGGCTGACTGAGTTCAACCCGTAGTTTACAAACACAAGCAATACCTAATATAAATTAAAATAGTATTTTAAACAAGAATTAAAACTTGCACTAAAATAAAAGTATGTGTTGACCTCAGGACACGTACCTTAACAGTCACTTTCACTTTTTTATACATATACATATAGCTACCTTCCATGTAGCCAGAAAGGGACAATTACCACTATTCCAAAGACCTATAATCTACCAGATTATTACGACAACATAAATCTACTGCTTGGTTTCCAAGACATAAAGTTTCTGTGTATTTTATTATACTGATGCTATAGACTCCTTCAGTGTAAACCAGTTGGTTTATAATTCCATAAAGATATATCTGTATCTGGAAGTTTAAAGCTATAGGCCCATTATTGAGGTCATCAATGGTAAACCATGCAGTGTGCTGTGCAGTGTGCACTTCTCACACCTCATTTTTGCATTTATGGTGTCGGAGAAGGAACACAACGTTATGAATAATTTACTCCTGTTAAAAGGCACCACTTTACCTTTTGACACCTTCGAACACACACCACTTCTTCATCACACCTGTATCTAAGCGAAACGAAGAAGATGCTGAGGTTTTTTTCGGAGCTCAGGATTTTGGCCAACACGAAATTTTATAACAGCTCATCAACGAATATGTATGATCATCTTCGTTTTATGGGATGAGATTTCTTGAAGGAAATATTTTCGATCGGTAGCGAAATAGCTGATCGAAGAAACAAATGGTTTTGATGCAAAGTATAACAAGGAGTAGTAGATGCCCAAAACTGAATTCTTTTTAACTGCTTTTAAAGGCGACTTGTCTTATCAATTTGGCATTTCAAACATCTAGGGGCGTGGTGGATCTTTTTAGTTTTTTTGCGTGAATTTTAACGCCTTAAGGCTCTTAACATCCAAACAAACGAGGTTTTTTTAATGCAGTCAACTTCTTATCTTCTCAACACACTTCATTGAAAATTGATACAAAACCATTGACACAATCTTATATTATTTTCATAACATCCAAATATAATACAAGAAAATTAATGTAGGAAAAGTATTTTTTTTTGTCGGCCATTCACCGCACAAATAAACTTGAGCAAAAATGAAAATAGTTTTGATTTGTAAACAGTTAACTGATGCACAAAAAATTCAAACGCTCCATTCACTTCCTATACTCCTTTTTGCTTTTATTTGTTATTTTGTCTAGTGATTGGCATATTCAATGATGAGTTTCAATGATATAGCTATAACTGGCCCCTTGGGCCAGTCAGACGGCAAGCGTCATTTCTAAGCGGCAGAGCGACGCCTTGCCGCTCAGCTTTATAATCTGTTATTCTGTTCTATTATTTTAGTTAACTGCTGAGCGGCAAGAAATCATCATGTGAAAAATTAATATCGTAATTTTAATTTCAAATATTCAAAGCAGTATTATGACAGGATAGGTATAGGCTCAAAGAGTTAAAAACAAAAATGTTACCGATAAACTGTGTGGATAAAGTAGGAAAAATGTGTGACTGTTCGAGTGAATTTTATTTCGTATACTATACAAAATGTTTCAAATGAGTTTTATTTATTTATTTAAACAAATTTTCGGATTAATTTTCAAAATCCCATAAATATTTTATGAGCTCTGTTCTTACATTTAATGCCAGTGAAATAATGCAAAACTAATTATCTCATTTAAGGCCAGTTTCATGTGTTCCAACTAAAGTGTTGATTAGTTAACCAGCACTTAGCGCTAATCAGCACTTAAAGGTACCTTTAACTTTTTTTCTGTTTCATCGTCCAAGTCTTAAACTAAGTGGTGGTTTAATTTACTAGCCACTTTTTGTTGAACTCTCATTTGTGGAACTGTTATACTACAGAAAATAAAGTATTCGCAATGGTAAATAAATAAATGGTAGAGATTACAGTCATTAAAAATGGTATAATTCTTTATGTATGGTGTCACACAAAGTGTAGACAAAAAGCAAGTTGGGTTGATGCAAGAAAAAAATCGTATAAGAGCATCTATGTTTAGATGGGAGGTTCAATTTACAAATTTCTTAAAATAAAAATTTAATCATAAAAAATAACGGTAAGATCTTTTTGTATACCCAGAAATAATATTCTATTATTTTATTATATTATTTTAAGATAAAATGTTTTAGCGAACACTTTTCCGGCTCAATTGTGGCAAAAAAAAATTCAAGAAGTTCACCGCGCCGTTGCGCAATAAAAATAAAATGAACAACTGGTCGCACGAATTTGCTCCTGTAGTATAAACTCTTGTGAGATCAAGTTCTATCTTAGCTATCTTTAAACGGTTGTTTAGCAAAAAAAAACTGTGAATGCCATCTTGTGTTAAATATCAATCTTAAACGTTGGGCTAAAACAAAAATTCAAATTATCCTCTAGGGAACTACCAAAAAGTACTACATTGCCCTCGTTAGCGGAAAGGTCTTATCTCAAATTAAAATTTTTAGGAAAGCATGCTGAGAAATGACGAATTTTCTCAGGCTTTCAATATTTTTTTTTTTGTTAACTTTATACTATTTTTAAATAATATCCAACAAAAAATATAAAAAACCCTTTCGGTTAGGAGGTCAGTTGGAAGAAAATCCGTTGAAAGAAAATTCGTCAAACCGTTAAGGCTGGTAGTTCAGTGAACAGACAACCGCACATACGCACACCCGCATATACGCACAAACCGACGGATGGCATGAAAAAACCTACTTTTTAAGGCTTATTTTTTTTTACACGAAACCAATACTTGCCTATAAAGCAAGTAAACAAATAGGCAGGTGAATTTCTAGGTCTAGGTGTTGAATAGATACCTTACTGTAGGTATGGTTATAAAATTCAGGGTGTTCAAAATGTAATAAAATTAAGCTTAATTCATAAAAACTTCAATCAAGAATTTTACTTTGCTAATATTAATTAAATTCGTCTTTTAAAAAATTACATAAATCCAGGCTTGACACTAATGGCTGCAATGTACGCTCGTCAACGAACAAAAAAGAAACTGAAAGTGTATTTTTCTAGATATTTCAAATAAATATTTTGTTAAAGTTCCGGTTAAGAACCTTAACCGACACTTGATCCGTCGGTTAGGCTAACCGAGACTTTAGTTGGAACGCATGAAACCGGCCCTTAATAAATATTGTTTGATAAAGAATGACAAATATAATATTTGAAATATTCAATTGTTATTATTTTATATTCTGATGTGATTTTTTGTAGTTAAGTTTATTTATTTGGTTGTGTATAGTTTAAATATTTAGAGTGTGGTAGAGAGAACATTAAGTATTAAGGGATCTTCACGAATTCCGTCTCAGGAATTGCCACTCAATGCTTGGCCACCTAGGTCCTAGCGCTCAAATTGGTCGCTCAGACGCTCAGAAGCTCAGCCGCTTATTGCGTGGCTGGGAGTTAACCTTTCTATGAGTTTTTAATATTGGATTTTCTTTTTACTCTGTTAATTTTCTTTTTTCTCATTTTTGCATTTTTTTCTACCTTAAAAACGGGTGACCATAAGGCATAAGGGAACTGCCTCATGTGCCTCGACGTCAAACTTGCCACTGATGTATACACACTATACACAGGTGCATTTTGTTTAGCAAAAGTTAAAATTAAATTTTAAATTCAAATTCTGACCAATGATATAATATACCATTTCCACTAATGTCCGCAGATACAGATTGATTCTTCGCAAATTGTATACTATTACGTTCAGTCCCGGTGTTCAATATATTTTTATCGGGTAAAAATTAAGAGGTATAACGTGCTAATCTTGGGACCACCAGACAGATACTCAAATAAGGTTAGCCGTTTACATCTTCTGGCCTCTGGTAAACTTGGTGATTAGCCTCAATAAGAGTTTATCAATTCAAAATTGATTTGCATTTTTTTGTATTCGATTTAAGTATATACTGCTTGGAATGGAAAACAAAAGTTGGCTTCTGAATGATAGAGTATAGGACTTTTGAAGGTTATATAGCCGCAAGGATAAGGATAGAAAGATGAAAGATGAATCTACAAAAAAAAAACAATCATTGAATTTGTTTGTTGGTATACTGTAATTATCAATTGGGATTTTCAAACATATATACCTACCAATGTGTATGCACAACATAGGATTAGTTTTCCCTCATTTGTGTCTTACTTGTTTCTTTTCCTAGAAAAAAATATGGTGAGCTAGGATCGATTCAAACCTTAAAAGCTCATGTTTTTAACTCGGATGGTGTTTTTGCGTTTTGTATAAACTTATTTCCGCAGAAACAGTGGATTTTCATTCTTTTAGCTCAAGCAGTCGCTTCCAGTTGTTTTTCTCGCTAATCACCGGAGAATTATTGAATTATTTTCGCATTATGTACCTGCTAACCGCAAGCTTATCCTACATAAGAAACCGCCCATCAATCTTGACCACGTTGAAGGGTAAATAAAACAAAAGCATCAGTGTCAGTGGCTGGACTGCAATGGCACATGTCCAAAGCTTATTTGCTTTGATGAACGCTCTAGCGGCCACCGTCGACGATGACGTTGCTCCTCATTTCGATATGGTCGATTGGGAATCATACAGTGCATCCAGGCGTTTAACGCAAGATTACCATCCTCCTCCTAAACTGTGAAAATTTGTGGCTCAAAATAGCCGGACGCGGTCTTTTCAACTATGTAATCAATATCGTGAGAGAAGAAGCATGCGTGCGGCCTTCCTATACTCCTTCAGACCTTACAGTATTGTGGTTACTTTATGAAAAATGCCCATAGGTGATGTAGTGGTAATGAGAAGACACAACTCGCACACTCGCAGCGCACTCTAATCACATGTATTCGTGTAGATGCGTCCAAAGTCTTCCGAGTCATCTGTGCCGTGCGTCGCGTCGCCACCGTCATCATCAACATCGCATATTCGATACAAGACAAGGATGCGGATGGATTGCGAACTAAGGTGTTTGGTAGGTTGGCTCTTAAGCTAGTTTTCCTTGCTTCTATAGTTCATCCACATATAAAATATACATCTAGCTACTCCAGCAGCACCAGCCACCGACCAGATTCGGGATAGATGTTTTTCTTTTATTTAAGGAAAGACGAATAGTGGTGGCGGGGTTTTGAAGGCAGTAAAAACGGGGAAAACCATGGTAAGATGTGGAAAGGGAAAGACCACGCGTACATGATGCATTTTTTACTAATGCTAGCTATAGCAACCTGTTGCACTAGGCTTAGAAGAATTCCGTTATTGAATCACGTATGCTAGCGATCTGGTCGCATATTTTATCATAACATTACGGACATAGGAAAGATAAATTATTTGCTCTTTTGCAGAGCAGCTTCTGGGTATTTTATTTGCAATGTGAGGTTTATTGCATTTTTCAAAAAGCTGATACAATTCTGTATTTTGCACGGTCAAGTGGAACAAATTAGTCTGCTGCACTGTAACACAACAACATGAAGAAAATTAGTTGAGACGCGTGAAGATTAAAAATGAATGTTTGATATAGCCGATCCAGGATCTTTATTATTTGCAGTACCCACAACCACACAAATTTTTTTTTTAGCTCAACTTTTGATTTTTTAATAAGAATGAACTTATAAATAATTTTCTTCACACAGACACAATCAAGAATCCTGGGGTGGAATCGGCTAAGGAGGTGATTGACGGCCGCTTTGTTGATTGTCCGATTTGATAATTTCACTGTTAATGGCTTTCAGATTAAGAACGGCACAAGTCCATTCAAAATTATTTCGAGATTTTGTGTGCGTTGTTATATACAGGATTGAAGGAGGCCTTTAATTATTCGTCGAGTCCGAACTACTTATAGTGAGATGCATTTTTCATGACAATGTCACTTTCTTGCAAGAGGAAATTCCCCTAGAAAGACCAATTACGAGTACCGTGTATTCAGCGGGTTCGAAGACAGACCTCTGGCGTGATAGTCCGACACATAAATAGGTTAGGTTAGGTTTGCGGGTTGCTGTAGGAGAGCCAATAGCTCAGCCCCAGCTCACTTAGGTCAATGTAGACCCATTGTGATGCCAATTTGAGGGTTTGCCAATTCCTCTTCTTACCATACTCGTAGTCCATATTTAGTTCCTTAGTATCATCCTGGGGTGTTCAACCATCCGTTTCCTGTTGCGAATCTATATAGATTTGTTATTGGGCACTCTGATAGTTCTTTGATGCTTTCAAAGACGTATTTCCCCAGAGTTTTATTTCTTAGATGGCAGAGACTGGGGCAGTGACAGAGGTAGTGGGTTATATCCTCATGTTCTTCCTCGTCACTGCAACCTCTACATAGATCGTTTTCAGTTAGACGTAGTTTTTTGGCGTGATATCTTAGCATGTTATGGCCAGTTAAAACACCTACCAACGTCGATACTGACTTCCTGTCTTTTTGATGATTGCATTTGTTCTGTTTTTATCGTACTGCGGCCACAGTTTTCTAGCTACCTCACAAGTGTTTAAGTTTGCCCATCTTGAGTTGGCTTTTGCCAGGATTTCACTCATTATATTAAGTTTGAGGTCATAACGGTGTTTTTACGCTCCTTTCTGAGAGTTCTAGGCTAAGTGCTGAGCCTTTTCTTGCCAATTCATCGGCTTTTTCATTTCCCATGATGACCGCGTGACCGGGAACCCCAGCAGAGTGTTATATTGTGCTGTGTGGCAAGAACTTTAAGATCTTCGCGACAGCTTTTCACAAGCTTGGACTTTATTTAAACAGCCGAAATTGCTTTTATCGCTGCCTGGCTATCGATGAGAATGGTAATATCCTCTCGGGGTAGTGCCATCATTGATGCCACTCTGGCAGCTTTCGTTACTGCTAGAACCTCTGCTTGGAATAGACTGCTGTTATTGGGAAGTCTGATTGAGCCTTCTATATTCAGAGCTTCTGAGAAGAAGCCAGCTTCAGTACCTTTATCCATTTTTGAGCCGTCTGTAAAGATTGATTTGGTTGTAGGTTGTAAAACTTCATTATTAATCCACTCCTCTCTACTTGGGAACAAGCATTGGAATGGCCTTTCAAAATCTGTAAAGGGAACTATGTAGTCAGACTCTACATTTGTTCCCGTGTGGACGTCACATAAATAAGTAAAGCTTAAAATTGACGCAAAAAAAAGCGATTATCGATTTTATAATCACCTTAAGAAGAGTCGTACGGGGTAAGAGTGCGCAGTGTGTAAAAGTTCTAAGCGCAGTTCTAAGAATATTAAAATATCTGTAATGCAGAAATAATTGCTTTATCAGGATTCAATTCAGGAAATTGTCCCATAAATCAATAAAGAATGTTTGTGTGTGAGAGACGTGAGGGGAGGAACTCAATTCACTGTAAGTGTAAATATATAACTTATGTATGTTTTTTGATGAAAATTTTGTGTTCTGAGAATTTTATATCTTGAAAAAATATTATCACCTAGGGAAAGAGTGCGCAGCATGTGTTTGGGTAAAAATGCGCACCTTTACTTGCACCTTGCGACCAACGCACTCTTACCCCATATACCAATTACTTTGTTTCTTACATATAAGCGTAGAAATCTTAGTTCTAGCAGCAGCATCAAACGTTTTATATTTATGACAGATTGCAAGAACGAACACAACGATATTCATGACTTCGTCAGATATAAAAGAAAAAAAAGCCACTTGCAGACAAAGACCTACTTGTGTCCCGTGTTGAACTGTTAAAAAGATACCGCATATAATGAAGAAAATTAAATGTGAATTGAAATTTAAGTTAAACGGGGACTGTTTTATTAGCTGAAGCTAAAAATTTAACTTGCTAACGAATTCAGAGTATTAACCTGTAAGGGCGTTGGGATCTGACCTGAGAATTAGTTTGTAACTGTTTTATAGTTTTTCCAGAATTACAGCCCCAAGTGGAAAATGCGCACTCTTACCCCCAACGACTCTACATGGAGGAAAAAATTAGATTTTTATTTTTAAATATCGCCTCAGGCAATTTCGCCCCTAATCAAATGAATATTTAATTATTTGTATTTAGTAGGTACAGGAAAACGAGACAAAAAAAAATCAAACTGTGCATTCTGTGCTCTCATAGTGGAATTTTTTTATATGTGGTAGAAGGGTCCTGAGTTTAATTTTTTTTCGGAATCCAGATCTTCGTACTAAGGGCCTAATTATATCGAAAACCATTAGTCTGACAAAAAACATGCTCAACACAAATTTGTAGAAAATAAAATTTCGCATCATTTTAAAAGTTATAAGCAAATAAAAATCAGTGTTTTAATTGCTTAGTATTCAGAGTCGCGGAACTTTTTTGTTTTTCATATTACATAAAAAAAAGTCAAGTGGTAGCAAATTTTATAACAGGACTCAAGACGCTTCTTTGGTGTTTTGAGTGACTCATGCAGTGCAACCAACCTTTGTTTTGATTTGCTCTTACATATCCATGATCATCCGCGCGAAGATTTCCGAAACTCCTCTTTGCCTTTGGGACACCCATATCAGATATCGCGGTTCAAACGAATGCTTTTTCAAAATCATCAAACACAGCATGCAAATCGCTTGATGAATCATGATGTTTTCCATTTTGATTCCTACGCTCTGAATGGCGTATTAATTTTCGCAAACGGCAATATAATACCAACTCAAGAAACGATCTTCAGGGTGTGCGACATCACCTTGATTGAACTTTGGTGAGCAAATCTCTTCAGCATTTTTCCTGTTCCCTTCCTACTCTAAGGCGTGCCATTTCATCCATGTTATGAGAGGGGCATATTTACCAAGCTTGGAAAAACTGTTTTTTCCTTGTCATCACTGCTTTGGCTTCATCGCTCCATAACCAAGTTTCTTTGTCCCGTTGATGGTACATAGTGTAGTTTTGCAGTTCCTGGCTTTGATTTAGTTTTCTAAAGGTAAAGTTCGTTCAAGAGAATTTCACATATTTTGTGCAACACATTTTTCATTATAGCTCGATTGTTTCACATGATTCTTACAAATGTCACAGTTTGTTTGCTTCCCTTCCTCGTTTTCGTAAAAATATCTGTTACAAGAAGACAGAAAGACTTTTTTGAAAGATTGTTCTCGACACACAAAAAAATTAAGACAAATTCAGGAACAAGAATTATTGTTAAAAATAAGTTTCCAGCGTTTTAAATTATTGCCATTGCCAAAAAAAACTCTTCTTTTTTAAAAGTGGTTTAAAGGCTGGAAAAATCAAGAAAGTAAGATTACATGTAGAATATATGTAAGTACAATAGTACATCAATATTATTTATCTATGAGTCGCCACTGGTCTTAATCACTCTCTTCTCCAGTATACTTTTCGTTTTTTAAGTATTTTTCTGCTATTTGGTTTTTGCTTTTTTACGAATGTCTATCAGAGCGTCTGGTCTTCTCGGACATCGGGGACCACCGGTAGTTAATAAAAAGCTCATACAAGATCCTAAGCCTTTTAATAAAGTTTCACTGAGTTCGGAAGTAATTGTTTAGTATCGATAATCATGATTACATTGAAGAGGCCTTGATGGAAAACAGTTTTTATACAAATAAGAACGCAATACAAATCCATTCCTAAATAGTTCTTCTATCTTCTAAACCATCATGTTTTGTTATTTTGTTCTTCTTATTCTAAACCTTCGACCACATATCAATGTCAATGTGTCACCGATCAGATATTTACAACCAAATCCACATCAACTGGACAAATAAACTTGGGGCAGCAATTTTCCCATTACATCACACCACACAGATACGTGAAACTGCATTCCAGTTCAACCATCATGAGATTGCACCAAAGTCGTTACCATGTTACAATTTACAGACTTCCAATAGCAATGCTACGCCGAGCCGCACCATCATCAGGAAAACAATTCAAATAGATACCCAGCTTGGAGGAGCAGTGCAGTGGTCTACAATTTACAGAACAGACGGATAAGAGGCTAAGTTTGTTGAATTAAACCAGCTATCTAAATACTTTAACTTGTCCAACGACGTTGTTGTTCTCTGGCTACAGGTTGCAACAATTTCTTCTTTTACTTCTCTGGCTTCCTCGGCCACTTCGGACATCGCGTCATAGCTCAATATACGGTTTCCACGCATATACAGCGCCCAAGATTTCTAGGTGAAGAGCATCATCAGCAGCTGTATAGCTGAACGGCTGCCTCTAGGCCACTTATGCGCAATTTGGAACAATAAAACAGTGCGAACTGTTGGCATCACCACATGGATAGCTTTCAAGTAGAATACACAGAGGTATAGGTATACAGCTGGCATACGCAGTGGAACAATCATTTAGAAGAAAATCCGCCCAAATAGGAGAACCGATCTTAAGATGTACACGCATGCTGCTCGGTGTAACTAGGAAATCCAGAATAACCGGCGGCGGCAGTGGCTGCCTAAGAACGAGACAAGTTTCAAAGTGCCGGCCAACATGGACGTCATCTTTTGGTTGTTTGTTATCCCCAAGATGATTATGATGATGATTTCCGGTTTTTTTTTTTATATTTTTCGGTCAGGAAGCAGTGGTGGTTTTCGTCGTGCAACATGATGCAGCATAGATGCGTTTCGCGTAAAAGCGTTAGATTTAGCTTCTTAACCATCCTCGAGCCTTCTGCCACTGCTGATGATGAGTTGGCTTTGCAGTGGAATTCTATATTCGCGCATGCAAAAAGCGTAATTGAAACTCATCCGTGGTTCCTTTTCTATATTTTCTTGTGGTCGTGATGGTTTTGGTTTGCATCGGTAGGTACTGCTTGAGGCTAGCTTATGGTACCACCACAGACGTATATGGAAGCACTCTTTTCATATTGCATAAGCACGGTACCAACGTGATTATATCATAATAGAGATGGACACAATATCGGGAAGAACGAAGAGAAGTCTTCTTCGTTGAAGTTATATCGTCGGAGTTTTTTTCTTCCATCATCAGTCCCAAGATTCAGTTACTCTTCATATATGAAATGATGTTGTTCGGAGAGTGTTGTGTATAGATTTAAGCTTCAACGTTCAGCAGGAGAAAAGATCCAGTTGCGGTTAATCAATAGAAATGTGGCAAAGAACGGGTTGAGATTTAAATGCGGTTTTGGGCAAAACAGGAAGAGAATACCTACATATGAGCTTGGAATCGAAGGATGAATTGGTTCCAGAGGGGCGTGTATATATTTGTTTGTGGGTTTAAGAATTTTTCGAGCTCTAACAATATGTATTCTAAGACTGGACGAGTTTTATAGAAGGTTCACTGTTTACCATCATCATGTGTGTTTGTAAGGTAAATTCGTGAATCTGGGTGTTAAGTAGGTCAGTTTGGTTTTGGATGATGGAAGTTTTTTCAGGCGGGGATTCAAGATGAAGAATCGTGCTTCAGGTTTGGTTTGGGTATAGAGGAATGTTTGAGGAGAACTTTTGAGTTATGTGACAAGCCTAACTTTAAATACATATTCAGTGTTCTCAACTCAAACTAAGTCGTGAAAAATAAAACAAATGGTAGGCATAATAGAATAGTTCTTTAGAGTTGAGACATTATAGCAAAAAAGGTATTGTGTATGCGTTTCGAAAATATTACCTAAATTTAATAATAATTATGTAAAATTTCA
The DNA here is from genome assembly GCA_951217065.1 of Baccha elongata. Lineage (NCBI taxonomy): Eukaryota > Metazoa > Arthropoda > Insecta > Diptera > Syrphidae > Baccha > Baccha elongata. Next base: position 52,555,866 of record OX578272.1, on the reverse strand, counting down.
AAATTAAGAAACCCTATGAATTTATATTATAGTAGATAGTAGTAACAAATGCCGGTATGACAAATTTATATTCGAAATATAGGTACATGAAATAAAATATGGACAGTAATTTGTTTGTTATACTGGACCGTTTATAAGAAATATATGTAAAAAAACGGGTTTGGTTCGATATGCCGTTTTTTACATTCCGGTTTTTTTAAGTCCTGTTTTTTAAATCCCGATTTTTATAACACTGTTTCTTATAGTCCCGCTTTTTACTATCCCGTTTCTTATAGAACTTACTGCTTTTGTAAATAAAACAACTATAGTTTTGATTATAAAAGCGGAATAATAAGAAAATTAATTAATTTATTTATTTATTATCTACGATTTTAAGCTCAACAGATTGCTATCAAATAAATTAAGTTTATAACTAAAAAGTAGTGAAATTAAATTCTTAAAATTATGTAATATACTTACATCATTTTTGAATTTTATTCCGGAGAATATAAGATCGCTATTATTCTTTATTGAAATGCTTATAAAATATCATTGAGTGCTAAACCAAAACCAAAAAAAATCATGTTAACTTCTCTAAAGAATACTTTAAGAATTGTAAATATTAAATTTAAACAACATTCTGCAGAAAAGCCTCTCTAGGCCTCCCAGATTTGTCTATTTAATCAAAACTGTATAATAAACCGATAAAAATGATATGAAATGAAAAAAAAAATCAAATCAAATCTTATTTTTTTATAAATGGACTTGACTTTTGGAGCTCGCTCTGCAGATGATTTTTTTTTTGTATTTTGGACGGGTACTCAACGTAATCTTTCATCTTTTTAAAATGATATCCTCGAATGAAATTGATAAAAACATCCAGTTTACAGTTGAGTTCGGTGGAAAGTCGTTAATTTTTTTGGATATGAGTGTCTCTCTATAGGCGGCAGTTCTTTTGAATATGATATATGTATTTCGAAAAAAATAAATACATACATGTACGGATGTTGTTATACCTGTGTTGTTATATTGCGGCTGAGAATAGTTATGAAAACAAAAGTATCTGTGACATGTTAAGGCAAAAATCAAGAGAAACTGCTCTGAATTATATTTCCACCTTATTCGTATAGGGATGACCTACACTACAATGGAGGAAAATACCATATAAAAAGGAAATTTCGGATAAACTTGTCAAACCTTTCCAGAAGGCAAACATAAGGCCATCTTTCTTTAAAAACTTTACATTTAAACAGCATAATGCAACAATAAAATGACTCCCAAAGAAGATAAACTGGTGGTGTTTACAAAGTTAAATGTGATGATTGCGAAGGAATCTATGTACATAAAAAAATCTTTAACAAATGTTCTCAAGAGATTCAGAGAGAGCATATTAATGGTAAATCTCACTCAGATCCTTTTTCAGGACTATCACAACATCTACGCTCTATGGGACATGATTGTCCATTGAAGAATGTCGAGTTTCTTCACATTTTATATTCTGGACGTGTGCTAGACAAATTTGTTTCGAAATATTCGAAATAAGTAAGCACAAATTAAAAGGAGGACAACTACTCAATAATCAAATAGATCGGAGATGCGGTAGGTGTGGTCAGTGCAGCGGTAAGCAAAACCATCGTCCGTCGCACCGACTACGCTCACCGACCACGCCGCCATCGAATCGCCGCTATCGAATTGACCTTCGCACCGACCACGTCAACTCTGACCGCCCGCATCGACCACGTCACCACACGTCGGTCGCATCGATTACGCTGACCGCGCGACGCACCTACCACGTCGACCATCGCCGTCGTCAAAATGATCACCCGGCACGAGTATGATAACTTTGGCGCCAAGAATCGATAACTGTTTTTGTAGAACAGATCAATACAAGCATTTTTTTCTATGGGTGGGGGGTCTATCTCCCTTCGTTTGGGCGGGAGGGGCAATTTTATAAAAACAGTGCTAAAAATTTAAAACATATATTAAAAAATAACGGTAATACTTACAACTAAGTTTTATATCTTTTTTTAAAGCCAATACTTTTTTTTATTAGATGTTTTTTTAAATCAAGTGAAACCTATGCATAGTCTTTGAAAAAACGGACTTTAAACTCAAAATTTGCGAAAAAAAAGGTAAAAAAAAACTTTGAAGTGTGATTTTTCAAAACTGTAAAACAAAAACTGTAAAACAAAACTGCTCATATTAATTTTAAATTATAAACTGAAAACAAAATGATTTTATGTTTTCTGGTTTTTGAGAAAATGGAAAATTACTGAAACAACTTTTTTTATTGGACAATTATTTTATAAACAGTGAGGTATGCAAACTCCCCTGCTTGGACAGTGGACACACTACAGGATTTGGGGTAGGTGCGAGGTTGGATGTATGCAAAGTTTCTGTTGCATTTTAAGATGCCCAAGCATCATTACAAAAACGAACCTACGTACAACATTCACCGTATACCAAAAAAAAAAAAAAGAAAACTCTTATAAGAAAGTAGTTTTAGTAATTTTCCATTTTCTCAAAAACCAGAACACATAAAATCATTTCGTTTTCAGTTTATGATTTAAAATTAATATGAACAACGAATTTTATAAAAAAAGGAGTATTTTATTTTACAGTTTTGAAAAATCACACTTCAAAGTTTTTTTTTACATTTTTTTTTCGCAATTTTTGAGTTTAAAGTCCGTTTTTTCAAAGACTATGCATAGGTTTCACTTGATTTAAAAAAACATCTAATAAAAAAAAGTATTGGCTTTAAAAAAAGATATAAAACTTAGTTGTAAGTATTACCGTTATTTTTTAATATTTGTTTTAAATTTTTAGCACTGTTTTTATAAAATTGCCCCTCCCGCCCAAACGGAGGGAGATAGACCCCCCCCCACCCATAGTAAACAATGCTTGTATTGAACTGTTCTACAAAAAACCTTTATCAATTCTTTGCGCCAAAGTTATCGTACTCTCCCCGATCAACCCACCGACCGCCTCAACGCTGACCGCCCCACCGAGGTTTAAAATATAAAAATTATAGCGTTTAGCGGCCTACTATAATTATTCAGAAAAGTCAACTTAAAATAAACTTATGCTAAGTCTTCTACTTGGTTGAATATTCCTAATATAAAAAATAAACTTTTTAAATTAATTTTCATATTATTAGTACATATGTACCTAGAATTTGTATCATTATTTATTTTATGCTTCATTCATAGGTTTGACAAATAGATACGTCGATTCGATATAATATTAAAATGGGTTACTGATTTTCTTATAAAATTTTTTTTGCAGGTACAAACCTGTTTTCCGATTTGTCATATTTTTTTTATTACCGCCCTATTTTTACATAGACTATATTATATAGATTATTGTCAAATGACTGTCCGTTAAGGTTCGTTTGATGAACAAAGAAGAAGGAAAGTAGAAGATGCAAAAGAAGGTGAAGGGAAGGAATGTCTTCTGCTCGCGATGCTCGGCTCCGCTCCTCGTTCGTGGGGGTTCTTGCTTCCTCAGTATCGCAGTTAGTGCCTGGTCACACTTTCATTTGAATGAAAAACTTTTTAAAGGAAGCCGATGGCTACACACAAAACAAACTTTAATTTAAATCAAAGCAGTTTTTGAGATTTTCAATTATTTGACGTGGGGTGGGATTTCAAATATATGACGAGAGCATGAAAATAATTGTTTGGAAAGGGAGGGAGTTCTGGCAACAATAATGGGATAGACAAGAAAGAAATATATAAAAAATTACATCGTTTGAGAGAGAGCCGATAATATTTTCGTATTCTTAGTAACTGTATTTACTCTTTCGTCAACAAAAAAGAAATTTAATGAGAAAACATTCATTTAACGCCGAGTTTCATTTTTGAAAATGAGTTTCGGTGGAATTCCGATGTATTCAGCTTTTTTTCGCTCAGACTCATTAAAAATTAACCTGTCTCTCTCCGACAGTCTTTCATTCAGTTAGGAAGCGTATTTAGCCCACCTTACCACACCCCCTAAGGTAAGCAAATTTGCTGTATAAGGAAGCAAGATATAACAAAAATTTCTTGTAAACTGTGAACTTTTTTCAAAAAAATGTAAAAATTGTAGCTTATATGATTTTCTACAAAAATGGGCTAACACAATCAATTTCGATAAAAAGTGTTAAAGTCTGTTTTTAGACAACATTGCACTTGCACACTAGTATTTGGCACTTTTTGCGTTATTTTTGAGTGATTTTCCCATTAAGCCTAATCCACAGAAAAAAAAATAAAATGCATGATTGGGTTGCCCGAAAATGCTCTTGTTGCAAACTATAAGATTATCATCATATTTTTCGTTTTATGTTGTTTAGCTACAAACGTTAAATGCCATCTTGTGCAGCATATTTTATTTATGTTTCTTACCAAATATAAATGAAATCGGTTAAGCCGTTTTTAAGTTCCGGCCAAATTTGTGTGAAGCCCTTAACAACAAATCGTCGTTAAGTGCATTTATAGCCAAAATCCTGAAATGCACTTATATTCAGAACCTTGCAAGTATAAGTTTTATCAAATAATAGTATGAGTCGTTTTCGAGAAAATTGGTAAAATCTAAAACCTTATAATGAGAGGTACCCACTACAGTATTAGTGGGTACCTCGGAATCACACACATATCGGTATTTTTGATTTTCGACTGTTTCGAAAACAATTTGAAGTTAAAGCAATTTGAATGAAATTCAATACCCTAATTTCCGTATTAACTTAAAATAACATGACATACATTTTTGTGTCAAAAAAGTTTTTGTTAAGTTTTAAATATCTACTGAAAAAAACATTTTTGTGAATTTAATATTTCAAAAATCTGTTTTTATTTTGTTTTTGGAAAAAATAAATTAATTTTTAAAAACTAACATAGTTCCTATTTTAAAAAAATAATTTAAAAAAAATTATTTTTTTAAGAAACCGCTCCAAGGTTTTTTTTTCGTAGAATAAAAAGCTGGATGCAGTCTATGTTCAAAAATCAATAATTTATTTAATATTTGCCGACAATTCAATTCTTGTTGGAATCTTCTTCATGGCTCTATTGGTAGTATTGAAATTGTTTCGATTTGCTGAAATTTTGTTCATTAAATTTTATTAATTAAATAACTTTAACGTTTTAATATAACAGCTAACTTCACTTATTTTTGCTCTGTTGACTAAGAATCTTTAAAGACACAGTCAATATTACCAAAAGATTTTCCAATCAAAATGAGATCGAATATTGACCATGCATATCCCATCAACTTACAGAAACCTTTTTTTTTCAGATACCAAAAGATAAGAATGATTCGTTTCATTTTTTAACGAGCTGAAAAGATATCGCCTGAGATACAGAACATGGGTATATATGTATGTAGGTACTGGTAACTTGCTTCAACCATTCATTTAGTTGTAGCAATCTGTAAAAATGATGCGCTTATTTTTGGAAGCACATTTGGTATAACATATTTGGCGGAAAAAGAATGTTTTCCAGATTTGTAAGTTCTGACATATTCGGCACAAAACTTCAGAATTAATAATACTTTTTTTGTTATTTAAATACAATTATTATTTGTGTCAACGTACATATATGCACTCTCGTCACTCACAAAACCAAAACCAAGACCCTAAGGCCAAGGGTCTTGGTTTTGGTTTTGTTACCCCTGATATTAACTGCATTTATTTCAAGAAAACTTCCACCTCCTCGATGTTTCTAATTAAAAGCCTGTTATATCTACAATAGGAAGTCAACCACATCCAACATATTTTCTTCTAGGAATCACTTGTGCGTTATTTTCATTTTTTACTTCAAATTTATCTCCTCTTTAAGAAAACTCGTTCCATTAAGATCTCTGATAAATCTTCCAGTATGAATCGCAAATATAAAAAAGAAATGTAAGAAAATAAGAATCAACGAGAAAAATTCCATCACACAATCTCTTTCGCTTCTTGATATCGCTTATAAAGAGAGGTCCGGCTTTGAAGACAAAAATAAGATGCTCAAATAACCATCCAAACGCGTTTCATTGCAAGTAATTGCATCACACCATCCTCTTCTATAGAATCTATCACCGTCATAGTCATCATCATAATTATCATCGTAGCGTCTGTTTTTGATTGCAGGGAAAAAAACCTCAACAAAACAGATCTAGCTCGAGTTTGAGTGTTTTGGTTAAGATTTCACTCTGAATAGCCTGAAGAAGCACTCCGCCGACCAGACCACAGACATATTTGTGCGATTTTCAGAAGATTGCGCACTTCTTCGATATCTCCCATAGATTGATCTTCACTAATGTCTACGGGTGTGGCGGCTGCAGCAAGAAAAATTAAATTTTAATTGAATTAATAGAAGGAGACGACAAAGTATCTGTGTTACAGGGTGTTCCGCGTGAAGTTTGAAGAAGAAGAAACTAATGTAAATTTTATTTCCCCTCTTTATAATAGCCGTGTTTTTTTTTTGCAAGAACATATAGATTTGTGTTAAAAAACTACATTGGGAATTAGCCCACAACACTACCGATGTTCCCATATAACCACACATGTATAATTGGGTAGCTAAAGCAGTAAGTCTAAATGGACATAGCTAAGTCCCGATAATTATAGTGAATTAGCCTATATGGATTTATGTTGTTGTTTTTACGTGTTGTTTATAAATACTTAAATGTAAGTCTAAGGTATCAGAGGTCAAAGTTTGTGTTTTGAAGTTCCACAAGATGGTTTACTTTTTTTTTGTATGTAAGGATCGTCCAAAATCTGTTGTTTTGGCAGGAATAAATCGATAGATACTCTGCGTGAACTGATGTTGCAAGATCTTCATGTAACATACAGTGTTACAATATTACATGCACATATTCAGCCGTCGAAAGAAAATTTGTTCGCCCGGAACATCGCATAATAACGCAGTTGAGATAAGGCTTGTGTCGATAAATGTGTGTGAGACAATACAACCAAAATGTTAACAAACATAAGGAAACTAGTCGCATAAGACGAGCATTTTTGAAAATTCAGAACATCGAATTAATTATTCTTTTTATCGTTTTTCTTTTTCCCGAAGTTTTTTTGTAGGTCTAAGGAAGCGGTTGATTCATTCAAAATAAGTGTTTTGCAAAATCGAAAATTGGTTTTCACGAAAAACTATAAAATCATGTTTTGATATATGTACATAGGTTATAGGTATACCAAGATTGAATAGTGTTTTCACCGCATAGGTCAAATAGATTTATAAAATGATTAGGTAACTTGGTAAAAGGTTTTAAAACTGAAAAACAAAGCAGCGTTTTGTCTAGCGTGAATGATGTTCTAAGTAATTTTTGTATAAGGTTATTTCATCTTCATCTTATATGCACAAAAATCGATGTGTGTAATGTGTATGTATGTTTTCTATGGACTCCAAAACGGTTCAACCGAGTTTAAATTAGCCAAATAAGATTCAAACCATTTCAATTCTCGATCACGAACACCATACAAGCACACATTTTTAACAATATTTGTCTATCAATAGTTTCAAATGCAAGTTTTAAATCCAAAAACACGGCTATAACAGATTTTCCACAATCTGTTTGTCTTTTCAACTTCCACACAACACTAAATCCTAAATTCTTCACATATATTCGTATTATAGACCTTTTACACTGGAAAAACAACTGACTGCTGATAATATACAGACTCTTAATATACAAAAAAAAAAAAACGACCGACTTCGAAAAAGAACACAATTGAACTAATTTTATACATACATATATATAGGAATGTAATACAGTCAAACTCCTTTATAACGTAATTCTTTCTATAGCAAACTGCATTTCGTTCCCCTTCCCCTTAAAAAATATTCCATTATTTCATATGAATTAACTTCTTTATAACTAATTTCTCTATAGCGAAGTTCTCTTTATAACGAACTTATTTTGTTGGCCCGTAAGACAAAGTTGTTTTTTACAATGTCTATATTGTGTCAAAATCAAAACATACTACGATTTTTGTTCTTAGTTTTAACAGGGATTTAGTTTTGGCAAGAATTCTTTTAAATTGAAAGATGAAGATTTAAGTATGAAAATTGTTCAGTATGTAATAGAAATTTTCCGAAGCAGGTCAATCGTAGGTTGCATTTTGAATCGTTGTTGAATCATTATGTTGCTACCATGGAACTTCTTTCAGACGAAACAATTTTATATGTTGTTTCATCTAAGGAATCGGATTCATCAGATGGCAATGTTGAAATCGAATTGATTCGAAAAAAAAACCAACGAAATTGATTAAAGAATTTCATTTGATAAAATTTTCGAAGTTCTATTGAAACTATTTATGAAATCTCAGATGCCTATTTTCACCTTTCTAAATTGGAAGACTTCTATAAAACTGTTTATGTGCAATCAAAAATTGATATGATTTTAGTAAAAAAATAAAAAAATATAAATTTCCTTAAAATAAGTTTATTTTCTTTGTACCATTATATTTTAATTCAAAATAGCTCTTGCTCTGTTTAAAAAAATTGCATTCTCTATATAACAAATTTTATATAAAATTTCTTTATAACGAAGCAATTTTTTGTTCCCTTGAAAGTTCGTTATAAAGAAGTTTGACTGTATAATGCAAAAGCTTAACTAAATGAACAATAATTAAGTTATCATAGTTCATTGATTTATTAAACAAAATCTCAATAGTAGCTGGTGTTGAGCTTTATAAGAATGCCAAATACTTTCAAAATCAGTCTAAGAGATATATGAGCTGGAAGTTCGAGATCCAAAAGTCAGACAATTTCGAAACAAATGTTTATATTTTCCAATGTCCGATTTCCGATTTTAGCATCAACCGAAAGAAGATAAAAATACATTTCAAACAATATCAATATCTTATTCCTACATTCAGAATTTATTTCATATTTTGTAGTTTTTCGAAGGCTCAAGTAATATTACTATAAATTCACACAAAATTTGCAATTATTTGTGAAAAGCGTGATTGATGGTATGTAGGTACCATACTAACCCAAGCACTTCGAAAGAATCCAAATGTGAAAATTCATTTATCGGATGACATTTTCAATGAACTACTCATATTTCTTGAGGATAGATGTACCTATTTCACCGATACGTGATAGAAACAATAGGTATTCAAGACAGAAATTCGGTACGTGAGTCGTGAACAGCATATGCCTAATTCTAAGAAAATCTAAACGCAGCTAAAAAAGTGGTGGAATTATTTTTCTTAACGCATCTGGAGGCACTGGAAATATATTCTTATTACTTACTTATTAATTACTCGCTGAAATTAGATTGAAAAATAAAGTTGCGCTATAGGTAGCTGGGATGGAATCGGCTTAGGTGATTTGTGATAAGTGATAGTCAAAATCTACGCTTTCTGTCTGCGTAAGGTGATCATCACAGTGACAGTGATAGTTAAAAACCAATCACAAAAATATTCTGATAGTCACCTTCTCATGAAATTGACTTTTTATTTTTATTTTTGTGGCAATGTGACTAGAGTTACCACACGCATACAACACATTATAAGATTTTCAACTTTTTCTCAATTTTAGTCACCAAATCAACAAAAACAATATTTTTTTTACCTAATAAATATACAACAATCTAAAATAAATGGTTAAATTTAGAATTATTGCATTTATTCACTAAAAAATTAACGATTTCAATGAATTTACTTGAAAATATGACTACGGCAACAATGTTTTTCACAAATGTCACTGACAAATTGAACAAAGTTGAATTGAGTTGAATTGGTGGATGTGATCACCTTACGCAGAATAAAAAATCAATTTGATCACAAGTGGTGATCAAAAATGTGACAATCAACTATCATCTTACGCGATTCCACCCCTGGTTTATCATCGTCTGTTTGTCGCATCAACGTTACTCGATGTTGGGTGTATAGCACATTCAGCTATTAAGCTTCCATTAAATGTAAACCGTTTCGAAACACCAACGGTTGTTACTGCATGCTGAAGTATTAAATATAGGGCACGACTGGGTCACACGAACTTGCTCTTGTGGTACGTAACCTTCGTGTAAACGACTGGGAAACTTTTCACCCTCAAGAACAAAGAACTCTCTTAAAATTTTAATTAAAAATTGATCGGATTTTTTTCGTAAAAACTGGGATTAATAAACTCACTTTTTAAAAAATACTTTTTTTTTTAATTTTTAATGCGGTATATTAATCAAGCTTGAGTGACCTATTATGGTAGGTACCGTTATTTCATGACCTAGGATAAAAATTAAAACCCCGTCCCGGCAGACAGACGGAATTTCCGCACCTAATATTTTCTTCTTCTCTATCATCGTAATGTCATGGTTAATTGTTACCTCAAAACTACTTTTTTGTTGTATACGAATACAACTTGCCTGTTGCTTTATAGATTATAGTACATATGTATGGGTGAATATTTCAAAATATTAATATTCTGTAGTCAATCACTTTTAATTAAGAAATATTCATAATTTTTAAAACATTTTTAGTTATGAAGCTTCAATAAAATATGTGTTACTACTGACATCTCAAAAAAATATTTGTTATTAAAAAATATAACAGTAATTTCAAGTTGAACAACACAAGATGTCACTACCATGGTATGTCCCAAGCCCTACCTTTGTTATAACTCCAGAAGATTTTAGCGAAATAAGAAAACGTTTGAATAATCTAGTAATACAGTTTTGTGAGGTAAATATGAATAGCTTATTTCGTCCAGTAAGTTTATTTTTAATACTTTTATCAAGTAATATAAGAGCTGTCTAAGAATTATCCCAGATGATAAATAAATAATGAATTCTCTACCAGAAGTAAAAACCTGGAAAAAACCAAAGTAATGATCGAAAAAGATTCTCCTTTTTCCTTATAAATGACAGTATTTGTTGCTTATTTTTAAATATAGGCGCTGCAACTACAAAAAACATTCAGAAATGGGATATTTTTCAAATCGAATGGACGATTATAGTCTTCGATCATCATTATCATCATGAGTGATTTTTTATGAAATATAGAAGTTTAAAATTAGATTTGTTTGTCAATGCATGTATTTTGATCTTAAAGATTTCAGAGAAAATAACCGACCAATGGGTGGAGCTCTATTGCTTTTTGTTGTTGATTTTCAATAAACTTTACAAGTAACTCCAAGATCAACAACACCCGATGAACTAAATGCATGGAAACCGTCATATCTTTGGAGACATGACATAGATGAACTTGCATTGCCAAAAAGTATGGGTGTAAATTTACTTATTTATCCGCCAGAATTAAGATAAAATAGTTAATTGAATTTTTTCCAAAAAAAATGATTACAAAATGTGTTGTTTTAACTTTTAGGCGTAGTTCACGCCGGGTATCGGCTAATTTCAAATAAAAGCGTTCAAACAAAAGGGCGTGTCCAAAAATTTAAAATAGATTTATCAGAGAATATTTTTTAATCATGAAGATTTAGGAAATAAATTTGTATATGACATTATGGTATAGTAAGGTATCTAATGATTTAAAAATAAGATTCCTAATAAGTCTGTTCGATTACCTAAGTGCATAGTACCTTAGCCCATAGCCCTTAGGGCCAGTTTTTTCAGCTCTGGTTATGTGTAACCATTGGTTATTTTAGTTGTTAACCATAGATTTTTTATGATTTTCTATGGTTACCAGCTATTGGTTGAATGTAACCAGAGCTGAAAAGACTGGCAATAAGACATCAGCAATCCAGCTCATATAATCTTTTCGCGGTGTTTTTCTTTCACAAAACACCCTGCAATTCGACTAATTTAGTTTTTTAACGGGTAGATGGCAAAAAATGTTGTGTATTTATTCCGTGTGAAGGTAGCTATAAGGAAGTTATAAGATTTAGATAGAAAAGAATCTAACCTACTAGTGTGGTTATTATAGTTGTGCACTTTGGGTAAATATAAGGTGCGATGGTGGAGGTGCTGGCGTAAGATTGGATGCAAAGTTCCAGATTCAAATCCAATAAAATTTTGTTGAAATGCGGAGAAATTACTTACACATAGGTGCTAGTTTAAGCAGAAGGTCACAACAAGAGTCCAACAATATAATTTATAAATTTCAGAAGAAAACGCCTACAGTTTAATTGATTAGCATGCGTAGAAGGCACCTGAAGACAAAAATATTTATGATCAAGTTAGTTTATTAGTAGGTATATCGTACATGAGTGTTCTACAACAGTCTCATTATGTTGTCAACAAATTTTAAGTGCATATATTTAAGGCGATGATGGCAAAAATTGCGTTTGTTGAGGGTCGATTAGTGTAGTGTTTGATGATTCTATGAGATAAATGCGAGTAGATTTTTTTTGCAAACTTGAATGCTGATGGTAAAGATGTAGAAGGTATGATGATGTGTGAAATAGGTTAACGCTTTTAAGTAGATTAGATTAGCATAAGACATTGTTTGGAAACATTTCTTATAGTCCAGGAAATAAAGGGGTTTCAGAGTGCGTGAGCAGAGACCTAATACATTCCTTCGGCTGCTTAAGTAGTCAACATACTAAAAGTCCTGATGTTTAGGAGGTGAGCCGGAGGAGGTTGAGGGATATTAAGTTCTCCTTTTTTAACGCTTACTTATACGACGGAAATGGCCCATTGTAGCAAAAAAAATTCTGAGACTAAATTAAAACTCATAAAATTTCCTAACATTGTGTTATAATCAGGTTTTTTTTCCAATTCTCAGCCGTTTCCGAGTTAAACGCATCGCAAAGGAGACGAATTACAAATATATGCGTTTTCCCACATTTTTCATCAAACTTTCCGTCATATCAAATCAATGAATTGGTAATCTGACAAAAATAATTTTTTAAAGAAATTTATAGAGAATTAAATTTTCTTTAAGAAACTAAATCTTGAAATTGGGTTGTTGAATGCATAAGACCAAATTCAATTAATTTGAAAAATTAAAAGTCATAATTTTACCAGTGGAAAATAAATTTACATATGATATATGAGGTAATAATAATTAATCCAGGGGTTGTAGAGTGCGTTAGCCGGAACCCGAGTCATTCCTTCAGAAACTTGGTCAAAATAATTCAAAAGTTAACCATAGGTACTAAAAGTCCTGACATCTGGGAAGTGAGTCGGAGTGGAAGGGATACGCAGTTTCCTAATTTGGTAACTTTGGTTGTTCATACTTCATTTCATTTCCGAGCCGTTTCCAAGCTACATGCATCGGAAGGAAAAAAAATTAAAAAAAAGGAGCATACAGATTAGGAGCATACAGCATACAGATTAACGTTAACATTACAATGTTTACTTAAATTTGAATCTCTTAAAACTAAATTTATTTTGGATTCATCGGCTGTGGGAAAAAAAATTATATTTAAAGCTTTCTGATTTGAGATTGTCGTGTGGTGAAAAAATTTAAATAGAGAATTTATTATGTAAATTTTGATTAATTGATTAAGAGGACTGTTAACGCCACAATTTGTTCTGCTATAAAAGTAGTGTAAAGATGCAAGTTTCTTCTTAAACTGGTTTGACTCATATTGAAATTAATTCTACAAAGAACCGATTAAGATGAAACAGATCCATTCATTATTCTTGTAATTAAACAGAAAATACTCTCTATGAACAGAAAGAGACGGGAGATCTATCAGTTGAAGTCTTTGAGTCTATAGTGAATGGAGTAGTATGGTGCCCATACCACGCATCCATATTCAAGGATTGGCCTTACAAACGAAACAAACAGAATTTTTACTACATATGGATCACGAAACTCACGGGAAAATATTTTCACGAAACCAAGTGTTTTGTTTGCTTTTTTCACAATGTAATTATAGTGATCAATGAAGGATAGTTTGAAATCTAATATGATTCCAAGATCAGAATAACTAGACAATCCACACAAATTTGACGAGTTCAACAGATAGTCATACATTAATACTTGACGTTTGCGTGTAAAAGACATTGTCTTACACTTGCAAATATTTTAAAGCAAAGGATTATTATTGCACCATTCCCAAAATGTATTTAAATAGTCTTGCAGTTGTTCACAATCTGCTATGGTTTTAATTGCACGAAATATTTTTACGTCACCAGCATAAATTAAAGAATTTGAATGATTTATAATTGAAGGGAGATCATTAATAAATAAAACAAACAACAAAGGACCAAGATGAGTCCCTTGAGGAACACCAGACTTAATTGACATGAGCGGTTATACCTGAATACGATGCTGTAGTATCTATATTTAAGATATGAAGCTAAACACAAAACAAAATTATCGTTAAGGCCAATTTTCTTTAGTTTATTTAATAGGATTTCATGACTCAACTTGCTTACTGTTGATTTATTTTTTCCAAATGTTTACAAAACCATGTTGGTTTTCACCTATAACAGAGGAACAGTTAAAGGAAAAAATATGACAGATTATAGACTCTAACAATCGATCGAACTGAAGTATTTTCTACTTTGAATTACCTAAAATTGTTTTATCTTTGAAATAACATTGTTTTTCGTTTGAAATATTTTCAAATCATACAAATATTTGATTTAAAGGCGTTATCGAAAATCTTATTTTTCTCGAAAACTGTTCTAACGATTTCAACCAAACTTCACATGTGTAATGAAGTGCAGAAGGTCTACCAGATGCAGAAACACAAAATTTCTAGGAAATTCGTTTAACGGTACGTACCATATAACGGTATTTTTAAGTTTCGGTTATCTCGATAACGGCTGCAGCGATGTGAACGAAATTCAATACTGAAATTGCTCTAGCTATTTAAAATAATATGGTTACACATTTGTATCAAAAATGTTTTTGTTAAGTTTTAAATAATTTTTAAAAAAAACTAATTTTGTGAATTCAATATTTCAAAAACCTTTTTATAGATTTTTATGAAATTTAGTATAGATATTAAGGTGTAATAAATTAAGTTCGAAAAATTATTTTAAAAAAATCGATTTTTTCGAAAACCGCCCCAACCATTTTGAAAATTGAACATTTTTTGCATACTTTGATTTTAATTTTAATCTTTATAAGACATTGATTTATACATATGTAGCTTTTTAATAAAATTTCATACGATTTTTTCGTATATTCCGTTTGTACTTTAAACCCTTAGGTAACTTGCCACAAGATCAAGTAGCGACGACCACAAGGAAAGGTACAAGAATAGAGAAAACAAAATTTATTTATGTGTGTAGTGTGTGTGGTCGTGGTAACGTCAAAAGAAAACACCACTTGATTCCTCTATGTGTTGTTTTTAAATTCAATGCTACTAGCGAAGCATGTTCTCTGCGTTCCATTATTTCGAATCGCTAGCAAAGTAGGAAAAGGCATGCTAATGACGGTCAGCTGGCAATGACAGTGAGTGTAGTTTTGGCGTTACTAAAGAGAAATCAGTTATTATTTTGAACATAATATGAAGAGAAGAACGAATAAACAACTTTGACGTTTGTCAAGTTCGAAAATCTGTCAGATTTTGAAGTAAAAAGAAAAATTACGAAATTCAGTGTCTGTGATATAATTTTCAGCCGAGCCAAAATTTATATGTAAGTATTGCATTTATAAATGTTTAATAATTTTTTTTATAAATCCAGATGCTCTGTACATTCGTATACATACATACGTGATTTTTTTCAGAAAAAATACGTCGAACTATATTTATAAAATTATTATTACTTATGCTCAGGAAATTGTGTAATGTATAAGTGACCGTCATTAAAATTTGAATTTTTTACTGGCTTTGCTTCATCCGATTCCTATCAAGCTGCGCAAGATAAGCCGCTGGGATACTCTGAACATTTATTAAAAATTTCATCAAAGTCAAAGCCGCGTTTTGGAATAAACTGGGACTTTTTGTAATTTTTTTTTTTTCCAAATCAATCAGTGGTTTTGGCCGTCATTGCTATGATGGACAATGACAGTCAAGTGTTGGATATTTTTTTTTAACTTTTTTTGTATCCAAAAGTATATTGATAGAAGATTTGTCCCGGTTCCGAAAAGGTACCTTACAGCCCTATTCTACTATTCACGTGGATAGTTAATTCGCCTCACCCATTCGATTCCTTTTCGCCCTACCTTTTCATTCTATTATCCGTCGTGTGAACTACTATTTATTAAGCAATAAATTTGTTTTTACTTACATTTTTCGAAGGACTCTCTTAAAAGATAAATCAACAATTGAACAGATCCGCAACATTTTATGGAGTGAGTGCGTTAACGTGAATAAGAGAATATCACTCTGTGTTACCGATATTATTGATGTAAGTCCACAGTCACACCGCATGAGTAGCAGAATAGAAACAAGTGAACATTCAAGTAAAATTTCCCCGATGAATAGCAGAATAGGGTTGTTAGAATACAGCCGGTATACAACTTGGCGGCAAACCATCCAATTGACAGGATTACGTAACTTGGATTCCCCAGATTCACAGATCATATGAATCTTTGAAACTTAAGACTTCCCAACAAAATAAGGTGACTACCCTTCGCGAAGATAAGTACAAACATACTACTGGGACCATTCCAGACAATATGCAAGAGTCAAGCTCAATGGTTTATTTTTTGAAACCCTCAAGGAATAATTCAACTGGGCTATATTCTCATAATTTGGTTTTAATTTTTATTCCAAATGCACAAAATGATCAATGAGCGCAGAAATAATAAAATTTCATATTCATTCATTTATTTCGACTAAATAATAATTTTACAATGACACATTAAGAAATCAATCTTTTAGAACATCGCACAATCCAATATTACTATAAAAATTAAACCCAAGCATTTTTCGGTATAATTTCTGTTTGCTGTACTGCACCACTGCATAACATATCTTTTCAACGATTACTATATATTTCGATTGCGACTTCATAATCTTTCAACGATAACCATATTTCAATTGCGACTTCATAATCTTTGTAACATGATAATTGTCTAATAACCCAACCAATATAAACCAAAGTGCACATTTACCTGCTGTACTAACTCTGAACGCTAATCCTCCTCCGATTGCCATTCCAAGGACAAAATCCATGCTAGAAGATGTACTTCGCCATGACTTTACCACAAAACTTCTTCGACAAGCAGCTTACTTTACAACCAGACATGATCGGGTGGTCTGCTTGCACTGATTCACGGTCATTGGCTGTACAATGCAATTGGTTGATCTATGCCGCTGACGGCAGTCGCCGGCCGAGCCAGTCATCCATGCCACAGGCATAGAGGCTACTGCCATGAATGTCGTATGATAACCATAATCATCATCATATTGATGATGATGCGTGGGCTTTCTTATTGCAATGCAAATGATCTCGATGCACAATAATATCACGACACGATCGCCAAGTAGAGTCATCCAATAAAACCTTATCTAATGGAGTTCCATTTGGAAACAAAAGAAATTATGAAATCTTAGAACTTTGAAGAAGAAAAAGCCGCTCGATGGTCGTTTGTCGATGAATCGATGATGATGGCGGCATTTTACAGAAAATAATTTCAAGATCAGCAATGTCGATCATCATCATCGTTGGAGGAACTGATTGAGAGTGAAACCAATGATTCGAAATGATGTTGAGAGTGAAAACTGGCCAAAGAGGTGAAAATAATATTCAACATGCACATTGCACTTGTGTCACAATATTTTTTTTTATATCTTGGGACCAGATTGTAAAGAGGTATACATATATTCATCGGAAGATCGTAATAGAACTAAATGAAACATGTTAATAAAATTGATTTATTAAATACAAACAAAATATCTTACTTTTAAGACGTTTTTCATGGCACTAATAACGGTAAAAACAGATAAATATCAATAGAAAAAGATTCTCGCAATACCGATAATCGGTAATTTTTCTATTCGAATTAAATTCTATTTTAAACAGACTCTCGCATAAAGCCTTAAATTTGTTCGAAATTCGATCGAAAAGCAAAGCCAGCACTCTAAAAGACAAACGGCAGTGTGCCCCGTAACGAAAAAGACGTTAAGTAATTTCAATTCAATCATCTCAAAAAGTCAATAATGTACTTCGGGAGTTTTCATGGAACGTCAACGAAATATGGTATTGTGAATGCATTCACGTGAAGTCTGAATATAATTTGATATCAATGAATTAAAGTCACTGAATTCAAAATTCATTGAATTCAAAATGATTTCAGAATTAAGCATGTTCAAATCCCATTCGTTTTGAATTCAATGACTCATAAATCACTGAATTATTTTGCATTCACTGATTTAAATCACTGAATTCAAAATGAATTCAGAATTCAGAGGGTTTAAATCCCATTCAATAAATCCATTCAATTCAAATCAAATAGCCTTCAGGATATAGGATGTTTAGTTTCCATTTTCCTTAGAATGAAACAAAAAAATAGAATCGCATTCTTCATTAAAAATTGAGAGACTGAATACAAAATGAATGGGATTTAAATCACTGAATGCAAATCAATTCAGTGATTTAAAAAGCTCAGTTCGAAATGGATACGATTTAAACACGCTGAATTCTGAATATTTGAAGTCAGTGATTTACATATGTAAATTACGAATTCAAAATGAATGGAATTTGAACACGCTAGATTCTGCACTCATTTTTGAATTCTGTGATTTAAATCAATGAAATTAAAATGAATATTAATTCAAGTCGTTAAAATCAGCATTAAAATGAATGCAATCACCAAATGATTTAACTAATATTTTTCCGGAATTCAACACGTCTGTGGACAAGTCTGAAGTTTTACCTATCAAGTGCTTATTCTTCATCTTTACCGAATAGTAGAGACGGACCATCGTTTTATGACAGTATTTTGCAGAAGATATCAGTATATCAGATTTTATATAGGTAATTTATTTTTATTATGAGATTGATTCCTGTTGAGTTAGATTCTTTATTTTGTAGGCCAATCGTTGCTTCGTTTACGCTTGACTTCTCAATAACCCTGAATATTTTTTTACCGAAGACACGCTGTCTTAACGATTCTGAGTTCTTTAGGTACATATGCATGTTAATTATCATGTCAGTTTTCCTCCGAACTACCTATAATATATAAAACAGATACTTACCAATTTTTATTCATTCTCTTTGTTGTGTTGTGTTGTTTTTTCTTTGGCCGCCTATAAAATGTTGACTAACAAAATATTAATTTCCAATTAATCGCTCACCATTCGCCATCATTATACCCCACACACAGCATCATTGAATTATATAGCAAAAAATAAATAAAAGAGAGACAGAAGTTGCCAAATCAATTTACCGATCAAATAAATCATCTTGATTACATAATTACGCCAATAGCTGAAGGAATAATAATTTTGAGATCAAGAACCGAACCCATCATAGTTAACACGTTCTTCGAAATCGTGTCACGTCGTTGGAAGTCCCTCCTGTCATCTCTATTTGTCTGTTCTGTCAAAAGTTGAATGACATTTCGGTCGTCAGATTGCTTATCTTTAAAATTTTATAATTGACAGTGAGCTTCTATTTCGCGATAAGCATCGTGTGACTGTAATCAATTTGGCAAAACCCAGTCTAAGATTGATGTGATCTTTAACCGTTTTAAAACAAATGTCAGTTTTAAAGAATTTCATTCGATTTTTTTTTTGTTTTCCTAATTTCTGTGGATTAATTTAAGGCGTTTTGTGACAACAGATTTACAGTACATGTCAGTGGGAGAATTTAGCATTGTATTACCTATACAATCTATGTTTTGTATTGTAAACCTGGTTCCGCTGGTTGAGTGACCCCATCATCATGAGTATAAGATAACTGCCATAATTGCCTTGGTGAAACACTTTAGGGAAAATACACATTTTCACAACTTCAGCAAAAATACCGTTACAGCTGGATTAAAATGTTCTTAGCGGCGACACGTTGATGTCTGATTGTTTACATGTCACATTAGTTTTTCGTATATTTTTCATGGTAACATGGGTAGATATCTCTTAGAACGTTCTTCGTTTTGCTTTGGTGGATTCTAATGACACTCTTATGCAATGGTTGTGTAATACAAGAAATAATTATGGCTTAATACAAAAAAGAAAAGAAAAAACTTCACCAGACATAAATATTAAATTAAATAGGAGAAATTTGTATCTCCTGAGTTGGGTAGTGCGAAAAATCGGCGATAATACAAAAGAAGAGGAAACACACAATTATTTACAAGATTTTCCGAGGTCATTAACTCGGTTAACATAATGGTTAAGTGAATGCGTGTTTTGTTATGATTTTAATGTCAATCTTGCTATTGATGCTATCTTTACACAATCTGGACTCTGTAATATATAATTATTGCAAGCTTGATGTTGAACTACAATTTCAGCAATCTAAGTTTATTTTTTTGGCTAATCGCATTATTTCCCGACATACATTTCGCAATTGTTTATTATAATTTTTCATATCACTAATAAATTTATAGATTCAATAAAGCTTAAGAAAAAACCATAAAAATTGGTGTTTCGTGTGAATACTCTTGTCAATAACTACGGAAATTTCTGCTTTTTCAGTTTAACACATAACAAAAAAGCAAACGTGAACTATATCCAACCAGATTACGACTGCAATCTTCAATTGTTAAGTTGGAAGTGTTTAACCCTGGGTTTAAGTTACAAGAAGAGATTTTTTATACATAATACAAATTCAGTATATGTATGTAGGTACCTACTATCTACATATTGAAAAAAAAAAAAATACACACAAAAGTTTTTTATTTTGAATAAGTAGAAGATTTTATTTTAGTGAAGTCGTTGAATTATTGATTCGAATAAGCTATTTATGACCTTTAGTCATAGTGTTTAGGACGAATACTTTTCTTTATACAAAACTAAGAGTTGGCCTGTTGAGCAAGTAAAAAATTTAGACGTATAGAATTTTCTGGACTCTATAATGATAATGAGTTGGAAAAATGAAAAACTTCGTCTCATCCGAAAAAAAACCACATGAAACATTTAGTTTTTCTAACTCATTATAGTTAGTTCTTTTAACCATAGACATGTGGTTTCAACTTGAAAGTCAGCCGCTGTAAAATCGCTGTCAAAAATTTAACGAAACCATATCTTTTAACGAAAACTATAGACTGGGAAGCTTTAAAAGCTGAAAGCTGAATACAGCTGGGGTCAGATTATGAATGAAAAAACTATCGAACGTTATCTGTGCGAACGATTTTTTAACCAGTTGCTATGGAAACCGTTAGCACAAACAAAAACGTTTGACCGTTTCTTTAATGCCCATGCTTAACGAAACTTAGCGAAATGCGCATTATGTCCAATATAGCCAACGCATTTGACTGTGCGTTCTCATTTACACATGCGATTTTGACAATAGCTCATGCTTACTCATGCGCATTATAGTTGGGTCTTAAATTATTTATAGGAGCGCATCATGCGGTGAGAGTCAGTTTAAATTTGGAATCGGTTGTATTTAAGTCTGTAATTTAAAAGTGATAAACGTTGAATTTAAAATAAAGAAATTAAAAGGAAATAAGAAGTTTTTGAATTAATAAGTAAATTAAGTGAATTTATATGTGAAAAGCCATAAATAAAGTTAAACTTAGCTTAAGTTTTATTTATTGATGAGCCCGAGAAAAATATAACACTGGTGTCAGAAGTGGGATTCAATAAAAAATTAAGAGAAAAGTGATTGGGGTTAAAGTAAAATTGTTGAATTAAAAGCAGAACTAAACAAACGAGGTCGTCCTAAACTGGTGTCAGAAGTGGGATTCAATTAAAATTTAAGGGAAAAGTGATTGTGGTTAAATTAAAATTGTTGAATTGAAAGCAGAACTAAACAAACGAGGTCTTCCTACTACTGGAACAAAAAATTACTTGATTATTCGTTTGCGACGACAAGGTGAATATCCAGACTCGTTTGTTATAGAAATAGAAGATCAAGTAAGTACCAAAACCGACTTGTCTAATCTGCTGACTCACTCCTTGACCGTTTAGAAAACCAAAGAGAAGAACAAAAGAATGAACAAACGAAACTTCTCGAACGTTTCGAAGATCAAAGAAAAGAGCAAAAAGAACTTTTCGAAGAACAACGAAATGAACAAAAAGAACTTTTCGAAAAGCAGACAAATGTTGTATAAGATGCTATCTGTTCTTCGAAATGTTCTTTTTGTTCATTGCGTTGTTCTTCGAAAAAATCCTTTTGCTCGTTTCTTTGATCTTCAAAACATTCGAGATGTTTCGTTTTTTCATTATTTTGTATAAGTTACAGTAGAGTTAAGAAAATCGTCTACATTTTTGTTACACGTTACAATTGTGGTTAATTTTCAAAGTTTCATTCGTTTTAGAGGATTGGGACAAAATGGGACTGTTGGTTTCTCTTAGGACTCAAATGCTTACACCAAAATAATTTTGCCGCAGATTCACAAGAATAGGAAAAAATGCACTTCGATTTACTGTCACTGTTGCCGTTTTTTATCACCTTTCTGTTTTCTTCTATAGGTACAAACTAAAAAATTAAAAAAATCATTTTTTAAGGAGAAATGCATGACACTAAAATTCCGTTGCACTTTGTTAGCTTAAGCACCACCGGTTAGCTGTTGTTCTGTTAGTAAGACGATTTTAGGTCTTTAAATGCTAAATTAGCGATTTTGAGTTAGCCATTTTGCTTTCAATTGCGATTAACAATAAAATTTTACTTAAAACTCTTAAACTATTGATAAAATTTGTTAAAATCTTCAGAATGCTTGTAAGCAATGAAGTTAATGAGGATAATAGACCTTTTATATTTTCATTTGACGCAAAAAACATTTTAGCTTTCTCATATCTGTTGTCAACATCATAAACAAGCAGTGTAAGCATCATCAAATGATAAATACACGCACTAGGTTTGAAGAAAATGGACATCACACTTGAAAAAAATGTTGTTCTTGTTCAGTTGAATTGCGGTATAATATTTTATTTCGGAACGTTAGAAAAACTTTTTTTTTCTGTACGTACAACAGGTTTGTTCGCCTTTCATCATATCAATATTAACTTTTACTTTATTTCTTCAATTATTCAGTTGTACCTAATTGTAATCCATCACTTCTACAGTGGCTACATAATGGAACCTTATTCTTTGGAGAAACACAAATAAATGTCGCAAATAATAAATGCGCTCTAATAACTTGATAACTACCGGGTGGAAGAAATTTGATTTCTGTTTTGTTTTTCTCTGTCGTTGTAATTGTGAACGTTTCGTGTTTTGTTTTCATTTTAATTGGAAATCCAAATATATAATTTCCCTCGGCAGCATTGACTTCGAAAAAAATTTCAGTTGATTTTCTATTTTGTTTGGAAGGTCCACACTCCACACAGTGTGGAGATACTAACCAGTAGCGCATCAGGCTACGTACATTGTCTCAGTTTATTGATGTGTATTACTTTAATGTCAATATATTACTTTTGCAATATTCTTATCAATAAAACAATAAGCTCTAGCACACGCAAGCGAAGAATTAAGTATGTGTCATTGTTACGTGCGTTTGTTTATCGCATGAATTGCCACGATTTGCCGTGGTAAAAGTGTTACACATTTGTCGTCTAAGTTATACATCTACAAAGAGTGTCGAGGATATGTGTCGCTTTGAACATGATGATAAAATATTATTTCTTTTAACAATAAATTTTCCAACCACTGTTTGTTTTTACAAGAAACTGCAAATTTATGTTTCCTTTTCTACTACTATGTATAGGGTAAACCAAAGATTTGAGTTTAAAACTTTTATTTGTCTTCATTGTCCGGGATTGAAGAATTGTTTGGTGACGACGAAAAATAAAGACTGTTTTAATAATATCTGTAAATATTTCATAACATTAATATTTTGGACTAGAAAATGGACATTTTCGAGTTTTGGTTCATACATATATTGCACTAGTAAAAGTTTTTCAGCAATGGGCCGCCATTTTGTTATTTTGTAACAGCTTTAATTTCAATTGAAAATGACACTTCTGCCACAGAAATGACAAAAAATTTCCACCAAAATATATCATCATTAAAAAAACCTAAACATGAATGTTGAACGTATACAAAAATAAAACAACTTTTTATACAAAATTAAAAGTTTAAAATTAAATACGTTCAAATTAATTTGTTGTGCTTTTAACTCATATCGGGGACTTTTTTTTGAAAACAAATTCGTCATCGGAGCTTGACGAACAATCAAGATGAGTAAATGAAACTATTCCCAGATCGTGATGCTCAAAATATTTCTTGATTTTATCATGCAAGCAAAGATGACCATGGTAATGCCCGCCTAGAAAAGGAGGCGTGGCAATGATATCGAAAGGTGTTTTACGAGAATATAATTGAATTTAAATAAAATTATTATTCATACAGGTATTTTATACTTCGTTCGTTCTTGAGCTAGGACAAAAGGCTGCCCAACCTCAACAAAATATGGCCCGCGAACAAATTCTCAGTGGCCCGCGAGATATATAAAAATAAAATAAAACCAAATAGGAAATGAACTACGCGTTCAAAAGCACACCTACAACGTGTTTGGCTCAACCGTAACATTTTTGCTTAAATTTTAATGCGCCGCACGAAAATACAAAAAAAAAGAACAATTGTCAACTATCCAGGCTTAATTTATGTACAACCAAAAATTTCCCTAGAATTGTTAAATTTGAAAATTTTCTGTTTTTGTACAATTCAATCGCAGACAAAAACTTAACTGTAGTAGGTAAAGAAAGTGATCTCGTCATCGTCACAATCCACGATAAAAAAGGAATTCTTTTTGGTGGATTTGGTCGAAAGGTAAAAAGAGCCTATTCTCAAGTCTCAATATTGTTCCAAGCATACAATCTTTGACATATACCTACATATACACTTAAGTCTAAAAAAAGATATACTTAAAAATAATTAAAAACTTAATTACTAATTAATATTTTTTAAAACTATGTAATTCATTATTATGTAAAAAATATTTATATTTCCAACCACTTACTTACTATATTCTTAGTACATATTAGTATACTATTTTATAGTTAAAATAGAAAACGAAAATGTAACTTTGATTTGAAATTGTTGGTTAGTATTTACTTGAAATGCTAACGTTGGTGGTGGTGTTAAAAAAATAAAATAATTCACCAGTTTACAATTTTATATACCAAAAACCAATTTTTTATAACTATTTAACAATGATTTGTTAAATACCAATTGCTTCAATTAGCTTAATTTCCCAATTATTAAAGTTTGATTATGCAATTGTTAAGTTCCATAATTACTTGTAGCTTTGTGGTACACTACAGACAACACAAACCAATGTCACTTGCTTAAATTTGTCTCTTGTACAATACTTGTACTCCAAAGACTTTCAAAATACAAAGCAATATTTACAAATTGTCGTTAATCCATTATCACAATCGGTTTGACTGAAATAATCAGTTATTCTGTCAATAGCTATTCATTAGGAAATCACTACCACAAAAAATCATTCTCCACTAAAACAAAATTTTTAGAAAAAAAGCCACAAATATTTTCAAAAGAATTTGGAAATTTTTCTGGTAATTTATTTTAAAAGGAGAGTTTCCTGCAATAACTGATATGACCTTGTAATTTGTATGCAGTTTTGGATCGACGTATGTAACTATGTTAGTGAAAAATGTTTTTTTTCAAATCTGATTTTTATAAAAAATAAGTACCGCTAGCAAAATATGTATTTCTGGATGACAGTAACATCTGATTAGTTGTTACTGTCAGCATCTAATCTGGCACCTGACATACATATGCAGATGAATTAATAAAATAAAAACAATGTCAGAAATCACATTGATGCACCAATTACTCAAATTTAAGTTTTTAATGAACTTTTATTCATACATGCATTTGTAAATTTCGGTTACTTTTTTTTGGCAGAGATGCTATTTATTTTATTGCTTTGATGAATGAAATTCAAATAAAAAAAATTTTTTTCAATTCAATTTGGCCCAAGGAGAACATTCAAATTATTATTTGTGTATTTTAGGTGTATTTAACCTACTAAGGATACCGCAAAAAAAAAAAAAAAAACGAGCACATTGGCAAATGCTAGTGTTGGAGTATATTTTGCGGCGGTTGTACGCTTAAACCATTGATTGTACAAAAAAAAAAATACTACAACATAAGCTGAAAATTAATAAACTTTAATGTGCAGGTAAAGGTACGTAGGAATGGCGGTTATTCTGATAGAATAACCCAATAAGCGCTTGGTGCGCCGTTTTGATACCACAAACTCACGAGACCTATAATTTGTATTGAGGTTGGAATATCGTATTGATTATTTTAAGGTTTTAAAGTTTGAAATTGTGTTTCTTGGGAATTATTCCGTTTGTTACCAACTTTCATAGGAAAATAAGAAATCCTCGGATCTAAAGGAAGTGGCCAATTCCCCCACCAGGCTTTATGCCAGGCTGTTATGGCTGTCTTTGCTAAAAACCTGCTGGATAGCTTATGGTAAAGCCAGTTTTCTCGTGATATCAATTCGATTAAGGGAAAAACATGACATCCGCAGTTGACATAAACCACCAACACGGTTAAAGAAATGGTTCCAGCGGAAATCATGTAGTTCTCTTGATACGTTTTGTCGGCCCCTGGAAAAGGTGAGATATTGATTCGGTTTATTACTTTTATAGCCAAGGAGATTCCCTATATGCTCACAACTGAAAGTTCGTTAAGGTTGTCAATAGTACTGATCGAAGAATTGGCATCTTGGACTAGCCAAAGAAGGGCAGTAGCATAGATAGTGGGTCACTGCCTCCTGTTCCTCTTCATCCTCACAGCTACGAGAATGAGTATTGTGTGGAATACCCATTCTTGCTGCATCTGCATGCTCTCCTATTGGCCAGTGACCTATGCTAACTGCAATGATTCTAGCTATGTCTGGCCGGGTTCTACTTAAGAGTTTCATTTGTGCGGGACTTGTCATAGGTTTGCCACATCTTTCTTAAAGTGGCACGCAGCAAAATCAGACCATTCCATCTAATGTGTACTTGGACTATTTTGATCTGAAATAGTTAGGGGATATTGCTAACAAAACTGTTTTCTTGCTCCATTTTATTCAAGATGGTGGCTCTAGCGGAGGAAATACGAGTTGGCAAAATGCAAGTTCGGAGAAAGTACTCCAAAATCTATAAAATCTTTGCTATGGTGGAAGTCGAAAAAGCTTTGCATAGTATTGGTTAACCGTAGCATGCAGGCCATGGGTTCGTTACTTCCATAGCTAGTGCGATGAAAGTTTATTTTGAAAAGTGGTATTGAACGAAGATTATTGGAATTGGTCTGAAGAGAGATTTTTTGGAGGAGCGCGGGGCAATCGATATTTCCGGCTAATAGCTATTGAATAAAGACAATGTCAGCCACTTGACGACGTTTTTTAAGTGATTGCATATCAATTAGCCTTAGGCTGTTTTCGTAGGGAGGGAGGTATCGATCTGACCAATCAAGGCCACGGAGTGCAAAACGTAGAAATCTTCGTTGAACAGCTTCAGTACGACGGGAGTGAGAGATGTAGTAGGGTGACCAGACTTGGCTAGCATATTCAAGAAGGGGCCTTACATATGTAACATAGAGAGTTTTAGTTACATAAGGATCAGAGAATTCTTTTTGACCAACGTTTTACAAAACCAAGCGCGAAGTTAGCTCTGTTTATAGAGCAGTCTAAGTGAGATCGAAAATTCAATTCTTTGTCACAGATAACTCCGAGATCTCGTAGGGAGTCAACTGGAGAGACGGTAACTTGCTCCCTCTAGGAGGGAGAGGAATACGCTTTCGTGAATAGGTTATTGCTTGGCACTTGCTCACATTTAGCTCGAGAAAATTTTTCAGACACCAAGTTGAAAATCGATTTAGATCATTTTGGAGAAGACAGGCGTCAGAAGGGGAGGAAATCCGCCTATAGATTTTTTTGTCATCTGCGTAAATAGTTATCAAAGAGTCGTTTATGATGAAGTCGACATCGTTGATGGTTAAAACAAATATCCGAGATGGCTGCCTTGCGGGACACCAGAGGTGGCTAGAATTGAATCCGATTTAGAAGATCTGACGATAACTTTGTACTTGCGGTCTTTTAAGTAAGATTGGATCCATGCTATAAATATTGGTTGAAAGCCTAGAGCATTAAGCTTGAAAAGGATTAAAGAATGAGAATTTTTATCAAAGCCCTTGCTAAGATCAGTTGCAATAACTTCAACTTCATTGCCATCTTCGAGATCGCATAAAGCACTGGAAACAAATTCTACTAAATTGGTAGTAGTTTATTTGCCTCTCAGAAACCATGTTGTTTCATGGATCATTTATCAATAATGCTCGTATCTGTACTGTTTTTCGCAGTATTATACTGTTTTTTGCTCTCAAAAATTGCGTACTGTTCTTTTTTTTTTTCTTTTAATACTGCTTTTATTTTGAGATATACAGAACTTCAAATCAGCAGTTTTTTGAGCTTGTAAGCAAACGTGAATGGCAGTGGGATATTTCCATCTTTACATTGTTAATCTCCGAGCAGGAAATTTGCTCCTCAATGAAAATTTTCTTGGTGAAATTTATACCACTTTTATATATGAGATGAAGTTCTCTGATTTCATTCATTAAAAGTAATGCAAACAGTCAGCGGTTCGTCATTGGCATCTAAAACTCAAAGGAATTCAATAATGAACGCAATAAATTTTTCTTGCACTTTGTCAGCGGTATTTGGAATTCTTTTTCTAGTCTTGACTCACAAAACAATCCTTTCCTTACTACGGCAAAACAGTGCTGATATCGCTTATGAAAAGTAATGTACCTTTTCAAGCACTCCGTTTGCTTGGCAAAATTTATATTTGACCTGAATAAAAATTTTCTGATGCAAAAGTAGATGAACACTTTTTGTTTTGGGTCTTTCCCGCGATCGGTCGTCGACGCTAATTAGGTCCTTTTTTGTCGCGAGTCATTTCTTTTGTTCTAGTAGATTTACTTTTTATTTTGTGGCCAAATAGGGCATCGATGGGTAGAAATATTTTAACATCTTAAAAATACCGATTGCGATTACAAAGAAATGGCTACGATCGTAGAATACATTTTATGTTTGCCAGGAACTTCAGCGTCGGTGGAACGAATATTTTCTGCGGTAAATAAAACATGGACTTCAGACAAGACTCGATTAGAAGTGGAAGCATTGGAGGCGATTTTAATCGTCAAATGCAATATTAAAAATTCTTGCGTTGGTTTCTATCAATACCTCAAAACAAAGCAGGAATTGCTTCGTCAAATTGCTTCAAAAGACAAGTACGAAGCAAAAACCACAGGAGATATTGAAATGGAAAGATTCTGATGATGGAAATAAATCGCCTGGTGATGGTTAATTTGCCTTTTTTCATGTTTTAAGGAAATAAAACATATAAAAATTTAAAAAATGTACTGCGAAAAATACTGTTTTTTTTATCGACATACTGCTTTTTTCAATTTTTGAGGAAAAAGTACTGTTTTTCGTCCAAAAAAAAGATACGAACGTTATTCATCAATGATCCTTTAAAAAGCAAAGTGTTAATATTTCATGAACTTTGCCCAGATTGCGTTCTGTCTGTCTGTTTGTCTGTCAGTATATCTGTCTGTCTGTCAGTCTGGTTGTATTAGCAACTACAGCCTTAATATTGAAATTGATTACATTTTCGGCATACCTACTTTGATTTCGACTGATTTTGTCTCATATTGAAAAAATAAATTTTAGCACTTTTAATAAAAAATCATATGACTTTTTTTTTGTATTTTTCATTTAGGTATATCTTAAAAAAAGTATAAAATTTGTTTAATTACATTTGATTTAATTTGTTTGCCAAATAGCTATAAGATTAAGTTCGTGCGACCCAGTCGTGCACTTTATTTTTCTTATGTTTCCAGCTTTATTATTTTAAAAAAAATAAAAACCACAATTTCTGCCCATCTCTTTATACACTAGACCCTAAATTGATTTGCAATGCAAACATCTTTTCACTTATCCAAGCCATCCATACCCATATACTTACTACATGCAACTCCCTCCTCTATAAAAAAAAACTTCTCATCAACTTTCAACCTAGTTAATCCCGATCCCAATGCTCTGTCACCTAAAGATATCATAAAACAAAGCTGCATCTATAAATTTCTCACACGCGAACTGCACCCAAGAAGATGTTTATGCTGCTTCACCTTGTTTTTTTTTTCAAGACTTTCGTTGAACAAAGCTGTCACTTTCCATGGTGTTGTGTGCCTTTAACATCTCAAATCAATTTATGAATGATTTTCTTGCACCGAGTGTATTTAACACCAAAAAAGGTATATTTTGCTTTCTAATAATCTGTCATTTCTTCTTCTCATACATAAAACATTTAAACAAAAAGGAGATATTTATGATTGACAATGAAGTAAACAAAAAAAAAAAAACAACAACAGACAAAAAGAAACAAACCGTTCTAAAGGAAAAAAATAGGCGCGACACATCTGGATAAAATACACGGCTATAGCTTTGAGGTAGGTGTACGATGTCAGGGTACATCCATTCAAACGACCTCGTGCGAACACGATTCTGTATCAATCTCAGCTAGGTATACAAAAAAGCTTTGGCATCTTTTTTCATACTTTTTATGAATGACCAACTAAGAGCTCTCCCCTTCGAGTATTCGAAATTCGAAAGAAAGTTTCCAAACCGGCATTTTCATGTGCCAGACTTCAAAATATTGAGAGAAAAACAAGTATCTAACAGATGATTAAATGGTAAAAGCTCTCTCACTCTTTCTTTTGATGGGGAACCCCCCCCCCCCCAATCCATATTTAAGATATCTCTTAAGTTGTTGTAAAGATACTCTTCAATTTCTTCGTTGCAATTGCAATATCAGATGCGAGACATCAGCTTCTTCTGGTTATGCCACCTTGCGCACCACAAACTAAATTCAGGGGGTGTTGAAAGGGGGGGGGGGTTTGAGCGAGCTTGAGATACAAAAACCAGGCTAACAGTACCATTGCGGACATGGATGGTAATTCAGTTGCTACAGTAACTCGCGAGTGCTTCACCAACTAAGTCGCTTAGTCTTCTCGTCGTCGTCGTTGTCTTTGCGCAGTCAGTTTCTCATGGTGTATCTTTATGTCGTGAACGTGCGCTAACAATCGGGATTTTTCTTAACTTTTGTGCCAATTGCTAATAGGATACAATTTTATCTTAGTGATTCTCATATAGTGACATCTTTTCTCAGAACCATTACCACCGTCGCCGACTGACGACTTTCTCCGGGATTATTCAATAATTCTTTCGATATTGTGTTTCGGAAACGTGATCTATGAATCTGTTAACACCCCAAAAAGAATTTAAATAAAATTTATAAAATTTATCCGCGGTAAAGTTTATTCTATTCATCACACAAATCATAAAAAGGGAGAGTTCGCCAAAAAGATGTTTAACATGTAAATATTTGTCAATTTATGAGCTTCGTTAGGACTTTTGCCTTGAAGTCTAGGTGCAGTCAGTGGTGTGACCAAGGAATTAATATTCCATTCGTGTTGCAGTTGATGAGTGATGTTGTATAACTATATTATGATTTTTAATGGTGTTCCGCGGGAGAATTTAATTTAAAAACTATGTTTATGTTTTTGCTTTAATTATTATAATTATCTTAATGGGATGATTGCTGCAAAATTGCTTGGTGCTTAAAAGAATTTAAGATGTATGTCTTAAACAATTTTTATTTCGAATTTTTCTCTAATTGCGGAATTATTTTAATTTATTTTGCCACAGATACATTTTTGCATTCAAATAAGTAAAAATGGTATTTGGTTTAAAACATTTCTTAGATGGTTTATTAATTGCATTGATGACTTCTGTTGCTCCCATCGGTCGTAGAGATACCCAGGTAGCACTGCTCTCGAGTAAATTGTTCTGAATTTGTTTCGTTTGTGTAATGTTTTCTTTCTTTTTTTTTTAATTTTTCTGTCCGTCGTGACATTTTTGTTGGCTTCTTTTCTTTTAGCTACAGATTTTAGCGTTGCAATTCGCAAGCTAATGAGTCTTGTTGCCTTTGTTTGCGATATATAGTAGGTATCTCTGCAAGCAGAGATATTATTCCTGTTTGCTTTTCGCTGCACTGGATGGTGTAAACGTAAAGTGTAGTTTATAGAGGAAGTGCAATGCGCGTCAAGATACCTGTTAAGTGGCTTATTAATTTCGGTTTTTTGCTTGCATTGTGGTTGAATTATAATATGGTAATTATTTTTTTTTTTTATTCTTGTTGAGTTCTAGATTTTCTTCATTTTTAACATTCTCTTGAGTAGTTTATTCTGAAATGTTTATTTAATTGCAAGCTACATATTTGTAGTTTATTTTCTTTCTTGATTAAATTCATATTCTCGAAGATGTGTATCTAAATGATATACCTATTTTTAGGATAGGAGGATTAATGGGAACCCGATTTTATACTTAGAGATATTTTTTTGTAATAAAAACCTTTTGAGCTTTAAATAGGTTCTGAAACGGTTTGTTATAACAATAATGATTTAGAACTGTCTTTTGTTGTGCAAACAATTAACGAACATGGAAAAATGTTTTCCATAGATTTTTTTCATACTTGTTAACTAAATACATTAAAAATGAAGTAAGGTTATATGGGTGATTCTACAAAAATTGGAATAAAATGCTCATAATTTCGTCAACATTTTTTTTAAGCTTTAAGTCGTACAAATTAGTTGTATAGTTTTATACGTAAGAAATTTCTCTAAATGCGGCCAGTCAAAAAAATATAAAATAACAATTTTATGGCAGTTGAAAAAAAAAATGTGGTCAAGGGACTGAGATTTTGTTACCAGGGGAATGATAAAATATATCATATACATTATCACTTATTCAAATCAAAATATGACTTAAATGGCAGAAACAACTGATCGATATCAGAATGATTTATCGTGATAACAAAGCATGATCTTGTACCTAATTGACTCTGAAAGTGTTTCTAAAAAAGGTTTTCATAGCTTCGTTCAAAAGTTATGTTGAATCATCGATTTAAGATTGGATAGCAAAATTTTAGTGATTTTTTTTCGAAATAAAGTGATTTTTTTTTCGAAATAAAATGCATTGCTTAATAATATTTATCTATTCCATAGCAATTTTGTGTTATTTGAGATTACAATTGGAAGTGTGGGAGGGGAGCTAAAATAGAAGAACGGCAAAACAAGATTCTGACACCAGGGGACTGAGAATTAGACCTTTTGAAGAATTTTTTAAGCAAGAAAATAAACTGCGATCTGAAATATTTTGATTTTGCATATACTTACTTAGATTTCGATCAGATTTATATTTATAAGAAAAAAATCAGAAGGAATGAATGCAAATGGTGTTAAATTCTTGTTGCGGACATCGAAAATTCCATCGTTTGTATACAGATGGGTGATTCTGTATAATTCCATAATAAGTCCATTCAATGAATAGCTTAACCTAGAAGGGTTACGTTGATTCGACGAATACGATTTTTAATGTTTGTAATAACTTTATACTATTTAGGCTGATCGTATTGTATATCCGTGTCACTCTTCTCATTCACGAGGTCTTGTTGTGTTCCAAAATTCGTTGTCGTACCAACTGTCTTTTAGGATAAAAATCGCTAAAATGGGAAAAAATCCGAAATTTTCGCAGTTTTTTCGCTCGAGATTACAAATTTGGATTATTCATTAATCCAACATTATAAACAAGTCTGCAAAAAATCAGAAACATCGGATTTAACGCACACTATACACCATACAATCAGACGACAAGATGACCGGGCTATCTCTATGATTAAATCAATGTTTTCCGAAGCATTCCTACTTTAATTCTCTCATATCGTTTATTTAAATTTAAAGAAACAAAGCGTTCATTGATAAAAAAGATTTTCTTTTTTGCGTTTGTGTCTCAACAAAAACTTAAAATAAGTTACTTTTTATTGTCATCTTCCATTCATTGTCACCTTACAATATTTCAAGGTTACGTTATGTAGATATGTCATACCTAATTCGGATTTGTTTTCTTTAAAGATACTATTCAAAATTAATTCATTGGCTTTGGTGCTTTAATCTTTTAAGCGCCTTAAATATCTGGTAAAAAAAACTATTTTCTATTATACTCGTAAACAAAGGCGTTATATGAATTTGATTTACTGGTTGAGTCAGTTAAAAAATCAAAAATCTCTAAAACTGATCCAATTTAGATAAAAAAAATAAAACCTACTCTTTCGATTGCAAATTACCTATATTTACTTACATACACCTATCGTGAGAATGTAACTCCCAAGTTTCAGATTATTTAGATTTATGATGGAGGAGCTGACATGATCCATGTTTTAAATATTTTAAACATACTAAGAAATCCTACGAAACAATTAATAGCTGAGTCTGAGGCTGAAAGTTAAAAAAAATATATAAGTTTTCGTGAAAATAGGCAGTGATTCTGATTATTTTTTGTAAGTGTCCAAGTTAATCATAGTTTTTAAAGGAAAAATTAACATTAAATTTTAATCCAAAAACTGGAAATATTATTTCTATTCTATCTATTCACATATAAAAAGTCTTAGTTATCAAAAATGCCACCAAAAAGAGATGCACACAGGTTAAAGGATCTAATATTCTTATCAGAACAGCCTTACCTATTGAATAATGTCAAAGAAATCGTATGATTTTACTTCAGTTTTTAGGCAACAACGATGAAATCAAATCTGAGCTGGAATCTGTTCAAAATAGACACAGTAAAAATAATTTGTACCAAAACGAGTGAAACAACTACTGAAATAACTTCACTCTTTATGGCACCGAAATAACTTGGGTATATAAAAAGTCACCAAATCTCTCTAGAATTCTAGATTGGCCCATAAAGAAATCATACAAGTGACATATATCTACACCATCCCAGAATCACATCAATACATACCATACCGCAGTTGCATCTGAATTGGGTGTTAACATTTGCAGTAGTTCGTCCAGGTACATATGTATATAGGTACAATGTTATACAAGTTGGTGGAATACACCGTTTTGAATTTTAGAATAAACAAACCTCGCAACACCAGCATTGGGTCTCAGATATTACCCGTGTCTATACGTCATTGACGTATTATATATGGACCGCCAGTATAGCCAACTTCACTCTTGTTCCAACATAACTAGGGGCACCAACAACTACTAACGGGGAATCTGCGTAGCAGTGCTATGTATGTTTCAATTAATTATTTAATTTTGATATATTTTGGTGGAAATTGTTATCAAACTACTTTTATTTTACAAAACAAATTCACTCCACATGTTATTGACTTACTTACATATGAATATGTCATCGTTTTCACTTAAATTTTATGGCGAAATTAGTACTAGTATTTAACACTACTTATTTTCTCCGTTGGTATGAAAATTTCAATCGACTGGTGGTCCTTATCTAATACGTCGATGCTATACGTAGTAAAGTGGGAAATTCCCAAGGCTATGTAAAGTTTTTTGAGTTCAATAGCGAACCTCACATGCGAATCTTTATACATTTTACCAGAAAAGTTTATCATTCGTGATCCAATTTAAGATTACTCTATCGCTGTAGGTGGAGATGAAGAAGAACTTCAAACAATATAAAAATATTTGCAGGTACATTTCGAAATGTTAATGTGTAAAAAAATCTTCGAAAGCTTCATTGATTTGAGTTATTTCAGTTATTGCAACATGGTGTAACCTATACAATGACTTTTCCAAATTCAATTATTTTTATACAAATTATCTGTTTCGTACATTTCCTGGGTTATACAACAATAAAGGCATCGTTTCGCTATTTAAATCTTTATTTTAACGTCAGTTTTAAAACTCCAAAATGCACCACGAATAGTCACCCACGCGCATTATAGCTACGTTAACTCTTCTACAATCTTTTCCTGTTTTGCCTTTTTTTTTTACTTTTTTTTTATTTTACTTTTTTCCTCTTCCCGTCTTCTAACATTTATATAATTTTTGTTTTTTATCTTTTTTTACAGAGTTCGAATCTATAAAGTTATGACAATAATTATTATTTCCTCATAATTTCTTGGAATAAATGTAATAAAAAGAGGCATGCAAAATACACTAGAAACAAAAATAAATGTATAAATAAAAGAATCTACAAGTCCCAGAGGATAAAAAATAAACACACAACTTAAACGCCTCTCTAGATACATATATTAAGAGTGTTTTGCTTTTTTAGTTTTATAGTTTAATAATAGTTTGCAATTAAAAATAGGTATTTACCACATCAATTAAAGTGAAATTAAAACAAGCAATATTAGTTGCCAAAGAATTAAAAAAAAAAAAACAAATTAAAAGAGAAAATAAAAAAATAACATCATTTCCGTAACGCCTGTTTTGTGTGACAAAAAGAAAAGTGAAGTGATTTGTACGAGTAAAGTGCGCGTGCGTAAAGTTGTAACCTCATTAGCTAGAAGAAAAGTTTCACGAAATATACAATTTTCCAATTGAATGACTGTTATCTAAGACCAAATTCTACGAAGAAATTTACTTGGTTTTACCAAAACAAGGTTGTGTTATTTTCTTGGAAATACTGGTAAGTTACTTTTAGTTTTAAAAATTTTATTATCACTTTTGAAAAGATTTAAGAAACAAAAAATAAATAAATAAAAAGAACCTAGATACTTGGACACACCCAAACTCGTACCCAACCCAAATCCTATAGTGGGCATGGCGGAGGGTCAACTCACATGTTGGGAATTAACACCTTCGGATAAAATTGCCATTTTGGGAAAGCATTAATACCTGAGGGGGTTGTTTCCTTTCAAAGTGGGAATATAGACCAGCGGGCCTTGATTCCGCGGCCTTTATAATAGGTACAGAGACACAACTGTTCAAAATTGTTTTTCATTCTTCAACAACGTTTGCAGTCTAATATCCCGAAGAAGAACAACTGTTAATTTTGCAGTTTCAAACAACCGCCCGCCCCGCTAACTGCATAGGAGAAAGGAATTGCAAGATTTTAGGATTTTTTTCGGAATTCTGAAAATTTTAGGAAAAACTTCAAATACGCTAAAACAATTAAGTCTTTTTATTTACGCCAAATGCAGAGTGATTTAAATTTTTAATCCATACTAAACTTATGTGGTTTTTCATTGAAAACTTCAGATATTGCTCTGAGATTTGAGATTTTTGTTGCCGAATGAAACGCTAAAAGATTTTTTTGTTGTTTACTTGTGTATATCATTTTAGGTTCGTTCATTTATAAATTAGCGAGAGGGAGACAAACTGAGTTCGCACTAACTTGAAAAGTTGACAGTCTCACACATTGTTGTGTATGGGAAAGTAGATGAAAAAATCAAATCGAGATTTTGAGATTTTGATCAAGACGTAATCTAGATTTGATTTGTTTGACCAATGAAACGCAAAATCAAAATAGGATGCGAAAAAAATATTCATAGTCATTTATTTTTCGGAAAATCTGTGTTCAAAAGGTAAAAGCTCTTAAGTCTATAGTCTATTTTTATAGTTTCTCAGAAAGTGAATTTTGAACTTGTAATCCCGAATTGAAAAAATAAAGAGGTTTAGGAATCAAATAAACAAACTTTTTTTTTCAAAAAAAAAAAAAACAAGAAAAATTATTTTTATATCTAAATCAAATAAATATGTGCTTACTGTACCTCCATTATATATAAATATATATACATTTTCGGTGAGACGCCTCTATTCCAAAAAACAACATTTCAACTTTTCACTTTGCACTTTTCAAAACGTTCGTCAATTTGCAAAGTGAAAAGTTGAAAAGTTGTTTTATGGAATAGGGCCGGTCTTTTGCAAATTGACGAACATTTTTAAAAGTGCAAAGCGAAAAGTTGAAAAGTTGCACCAACCACTTTCACCAAACGCCAATATGCAAACAGGAAATTATTTGAAAATTAAAACAAAAATTCCTTCTTTGCAAATTTTGTTTCATCAACCACAAATCTACAAAGTGAAAAGTACTTTTCTGAAAAGTGCAAAGTTTTTCCAATTTACAAAGAATTCTTTGATTTCGTTTCACTGAACGAAAAAACTTTGCACTTTGCATTTAAAATTCTGAAAAGTTTTTCAATAATACGCAAAGAAAACATTTCATTTGCTGTTGGCCATTTATCGTGTTAAGTTCGGTTACATTAAATAATAAATTAAAATGAATCGCTTTGAAATACTTATTGAAGACGAAGAGTATAGTAATAGTTACGCAAGAGATTTGAAATTAAGAATTAATTTTGAAATTGCAAATAATTTTCAAACAGTAGATAATATACCTAGACGACGAAAATTAGGTTTTTTTTTAATGGTTCTTGTTGATTGTTCCGAAAGGAAAGATTTGTTCGTATGTATTATAAAATGCATACATTATTATAAAGCATGCATTAATTTCTTAGGGAAGTTGTCTTACTTTAAATACAGCAAATCTTCGCATCATATTTTTAATGCCACACATTTAAATATCTGAGTGAATGACAGCTGACTCTTTCGAAATCGAAATTTGCGGAATGTACCTATAACTACACACAAACACTGCATAAATTCATTGACAACCTCTGTCACTGGAAACAATAACTGGATGTAAAAAATGTGTTTATTCTTGATTAAAAGTTAGACAACTGTTCTTAAGTTGAAATAAATAAATAAATTGGTGCCATGTTAATTTCTTTAGTATAGATTGACTATAATTTGCGCCAATTACTTAAATACGTTTAATCTACGCAAAATATTAAGAACGTCAAAGCAAAGTTCTTAGTTTATAATGAATTATTGAATAATTAAAAATTTTGTTTGAATCATTTTCGCTAGACTAGACGAATGTCAGCCCCTTTTTTTACAGACGCGGGCCCATAAGTAGGTTTGTTTTTGTTTTAGGGTTAATCTGCTCCTGTCTATATACCATGTATGCTCGAGCCCGGATTCAATATTACCTTGTTGAACATCTTCTTTATTTTATCTTTTATTTTTTTAAAGATATTTCTAGATGATCGAAGTTGTCTGTTTGAAATCGATTACGGAATCAAGAAATGCAGTAACCAGAGCTCAGCCACGTCTTCTGTATTTGTATTCTTGTGGCACGTAGATGCAGTATGCAGTGTATCTCCGGGTGTTTAATACGCAAGCGCGTTAATCTATCATCAAACAATTATAATCGTCATCAAGAAATAATAATCATATAAATAATAGCACAACAACATCAACCAATAACAATATGAAGAACGTGCAACATTGTTTTTCTAGCTGGTTTCTTTAAAGTAAAGCAATTATGATTTAAAATGCGTTATTGATGGGAATATGTATTGAAGTTTGTTGGACAAGCAATATAGATAAAAGTCAGATTCATGGAATGGAGAATAGAGTTTTACAGATGGTATGTTATTTCTTTCAAAGAAAATGTGATCTTAACAATTCTAGAAAATATTTTAACGGTATTTTATTAAAAGGGGAAACTTAAAAGTGCTTCAGAGAACGATTTGAAGACATTGTAATATACAAACAGCTCAAAAAATGCTCCAAGTTGCATATTTTTAACATTATATATGAAATGGAAAAGTAATTCGATTTACAATATATAAAAATGGTAGGTTTTTGTGTTTAATACAACAAAAAGCAGTTTCTTTAGAAAATACGACTATTATTCTTAATGGGCTTACAAAATAACACGCATAACTTGTCTCAAACGGCTGTATCTATGTATATGAGGAACATAAGTTAATTCCAGAAAAAAATAAAAATTCGGACGAGTAACAACCTTACTTATGGCTCCGAATTCTTTTAAGATGAATTTATCATGATGCTGAAGTTTTATAGTCCCATAACTATTAAGCCTCATGTTAAATTTTCAAATTGAATAAATGCTATTTAGCATTATGCTAACTTGAGAACTCATCGGGTTGAACTTTATTCGTGCAGTGGCGATTCCTGGTCCTTACCTTTAGCTACGTGCTCTGGGGTAGTACATAACCCGCTAAATAAACAGGTAATGACTTATAGTAATGATTTTATGGACAAAAACCATGTTTTTACAGAGAGAAACAAAATAACAGTAAAAGACCATAAAAAATACATCTAGGGGGCCCTGCAGTCGGTCAATTTTGCATCCGAGTATACAGCCGCCCTAGAGTACTAAACGTACAAATTTTCAAAGCTCTGCCTCAAAAAGTAAAAAAAAATTGAGTAATAAAAATACATGTGCGGGCGCTGCAGACTGTCAATATTTAAATCGGAATATCAGTAGCCGAAGAGTTATATACGTAAAAAATTTCAAGGCTCTACTTTAATCGGGAACAAAATTAAAAAAAAAAAAAAAAAAAAATTACTGGCGAGTCAGTCAATTTTTTTAGTGAATGTTCAATAATAACAGAGCAGCACAATTATTAGAGAAGTTATAGTAAAAATGCAGATAGGTGGCGCTGCAGTCGTTCAAGTTTCACATCGCAATATTAGTAGCCCTATAAATATATACGTACACAATTTCAAGGAACAAAATTAGAAAAAATGCATGTAATGGGCGCTGTTGTCAGTCAATTTTTATAATGAATGCTCATTAAGCAGAGAGCGGCACACACACAAAATATTAAAGCTTTAGCCAGATTGGGAGAGAAGTTTAAAAAAAAAAACCGCGGCGACCCCTATGGTCAATTATTAAATAATTAAACCGCAATATCAGTAGTCCTAGAGTTGTGTACGTACCAAAAATTCAAGGATCTACTTCAATCAGGGATAAAGTTAGAAAAAAATGCATATTGGGGGCGCTGCAGTCGGTTAAGGTGAGAATATGGAACCTGTTGCTAAATTAGATCCCCTATCTAAAACAAAAACGAATAGTGTCATCTCTTAGCGAATAGCTTCATTTTGTAAAGCTTCATAGCAAATACTCATATTAGTAAGGTTATTTTCACTAACAGAGCGAAATGGCAAACTTTTTTGTATTGTATTGTCTCGAACGTTCATAATGGCGGCTTTACATGGGTCAATCTAGGCCGTGCGGCTAGTCGCTAACGAAAATCGTGCGGCTACCATCAAACCACTACCATTTACACAAGTGCCTAAAGCCGCATGCGATTTATTTATTAATAAAAAAAAAAATGAATAAAAACGTAAACAAAATAATTTTAAATAATGAATTAAATGTCAAGAATAACTTTTTAGTAAAGTTTTAATTACTTGAAAATTCTTGTTTGTTTTGTTTTGAAAACAAACGAACACAAATGAAAAGGGAGATTCGTTCAATTCGCTTGCGGCCTGTCGAATTCACCTTTACATGGGTCGATTTTCGCCTTGCGGCCTAGCACGGTAAAGCCCCATAACAGGTCGTGTTTTCGTCTTGCAGAAAATTCACAAAAATTATTTAGTGTTTGGATTTACAATTTTTGAGGTATGAATTTATTATTTTTTTTTTAATAATAAGTGATGAAAAACAATGTTTTTATTACAATATGAACTCTTGTAATATGGAACTTGTAGAGGAATCTAATATGGAATCGGGTTCCATATTACCATTACGTCTTTTTATACCTAAATATGTATTCAGACGATCATCGTGGTGAGGTTTGGGTTCTGTGTCAATCCTGCAACCTATCGGCAGTATACGGGTATGATAAAAAAGCTAAAAAACAATATGGGAACCCATATTACCACTTTCTCATCTACTGACTACTCAGTAATCAGAGAGCAACACACACAAAAAAATTTAAAGCTCTAGCCCAATTAGGAACGAAGTTGCCATCACTTGCTTATCTACTTTCAAATTGCAAAGAATTTCTCGAGTTTTTGATCGCATTTTGTTGTGCTAACATTATCGGTTATTTTGCTGAGCTATCCTTACGACATAGCTATGTATACATATAGGCAAACACAATTATTAAAGAAAAACTTGATTTAAAAACACGTCGTTTTGTTTTTTAAGTCATTTATAATTGTATTGTAATTAATCTTCATAATTACATTATTTGGGTACATATAAAATGAAATAGAATTTATTCATTT
This sequence comes from Baccha elongata, assembly GCA_951217065.1. Classification (NCBI taxonomy): domain Eukaryota; kingdom Metazoa; phylum Arthropoda; class Insecta; order Diptera; family Syrphidae; genus Baccha; species Baccha elongata. The sequence goes on along the minus strand of OX578272.1, from coordinate 52,514,049 downwards.
AAATTCTTGGTTTAGCCGCGATAAACCAGCTAACTGAGAGGAATCGCCACTGCTTCCTATATTGTGTGATTTATGCAATCGCAGAGAACGTGAAGACGTTTTCCTTTTTTTTGGGAATTTGTCCAATCCTGAAAGAATTTCGTAAGCGATACTTTGGTGTGGAAATCCTTAGATTAAAGAATGGAGGACAAGGTTATGGGACCTTTTATTTCAATATTGTTTGAATGCTTGCGATACCGAACTATTTCATGAAAGTTTTTAAAGAATAGAATAAATGTTTATTTTATTCATGATAGCCTTATTGCCTTATTTTTTGTTTTTTTATTGGTTTAAGTGTAAATATATAAACTATGTAAATGTCAGTCTGGTAGAAGGCCATCAGTCAAACCATTTAACGACTTAAGCCTAGTATGCAGCTGAAGTGAAACGAAATTTTTTATCCTCTCTAAAAAGACAGACAAAATGTAAACGAAACCGTAACAAAGAAATGTTCATGTAGAGTTCCACCATTTGTAAAAAAATATTTTTCAAAACACACAAAAAACAAATAAAAAGAACAGAAATCCATTTTATAATAATAATTACCACAAAAAAACACGAACAAAATAGAAACGTCAAAATTTTGCGAGCTATTAATGTCCCGGTCAATTAAATTGTGGTCGAAAAGAGTGTAGAGAGAAGTGTAGACTTGAACCGGTTATCTACCGTTTCACCGTGGAGCTGCGTACCACAAAACGAAAAGAAGTATCTACGGAAAATTTCGTTTATGATTTCACTGAGGCATTTTTGTATGGGTTTTTTCATAATAGGCTTTAAGATAAACTTACAAATAAAATTGTGAATTGTGTTCAAATTTTGAAGTCAATAAAACGAAAACAAAAACTATTCGATTTGTATATGAGGCTTATTGTTGAAAAAGTCACATTTCTTACATGAATCTCTTATTGGAGCATGGAATGATAGGTTGAAATCAAAATTAAATAAAAAAAGCCTTGTACAGGACTGGAGTGCGAATCTGTGTTCAATTATACATTTTATAAAAATGTTAAGATAAAGGGATAAGAGGTTATTCATAATAAGAAGGAAATTTGTTTATGAATTCTTTAAGTTCTGGTTTTGGTACACCGGTTTTATTTGCTTAGCTTTGCCGGATTTGCCTAAACTCTAAATAAAGAGTTTGTTTTGAAGCTTTGCATTGTCTGGATGTATTGACCTAACTAATTGTAAAAGGGGCTGAGAGCGCAAAAGTTGCGTAAGCCCAAATGCAACAATTACCTAGTTTATATGCATGGTTGAAGCGAGCTTGAACTTAGGTTCACCCATTTGTAAACGGGGATGAGTTGGAACGAAATGGAATTCGACTCGATCGCACTCGAACAGTTGTGTTGAGTCGAAAATGAAATGAAATGCCTGGGTTGAAATGGTGAATACACAATTATTTCTACATGTGATCAATTGCATATTAACGAATGAATATTTGTTGTTGAAAAGTATGCGCATAACTTGTAAAAGAAATACAAATATTTTTTTCTCGAAAATTCAATCTTTTGGGCTTAATGTCTACAAAGCAAAGCAGGTATTCTTCTGTCATTTCAACTTTTTCGCACTTAACTCAACTCCTCAAGCATTCAACTAGTTGGCTGAAATACCTGGGTTGAAATTTCGTTTCAAATCAAACTCGATCTTTCGACCCTGCATATAAACTAGGTAAATGGAAATAATCGTAATCGTGTTAAAAGAACGCTCGCGTCCATAGAAATGCTCCATCAGGTCGGAAGTAACATTTTATCATTTTCTGATAAGCTAAAATGAGTTGCACTAATTTTACATAGATTAATTGTTAACTGTTCAATATTATAATGAAAAAAACTAAAAATTGAAAAATGTGGATTACGCCAGTTTTGCACTCACAGCATTAAATGTTGGTGCAAAAATGACGTATGAGTTTGGAATATATATAATATTTATACTAATAGAGATTGTTCATAAATCTTGTACTTTGATTTTTATTAAACTGGAGCATATAGCAAATTTCTCCAGACACATGGTTGTACCTATATCTATAAGGTTTTTTTTTATTTTTGTGAAATTTCATTCAAAATCTTCAAGAATAAGTAGTTTCGGTTGAGCTTGAAGTTCATACCATAGAGGCATAGACTATATAACAAAATCTCACAGTGAAAGGCTTAAAAAAGCATCTCTTTGACTGATTAATGTCTTAAATTGAAACTTAATGCTTGACATCCGATAAACTTGTTCAATTATACAATTCTTACTTTCACACGATTTGCATATACCTACTTAAACAGCGAGGGCAGAACGGATTGGCTTGTGTTATGCAAAATAAATGTAAAACCATGGTATTTATCTCGTTTATCAAAACCGAAGCTGCTTAAAATTTTTAGATAATTAGAAGATGAGAATATTTTTTTTGTTTATTTTGAATTATAAATAACTTAGTAGGTTAACTTCTATGGCGTTTAAGTTTATGTTAATGAACGTAACGAGTTTATTGCTCCTAAACAATAATGATAACATAAACTTTTGTTACGCTGGATCCAAAAATATTAAGAACGTTTAGTAACATAAAGAATTAACCTAAATTGTTATTATAAATGATATAACTTATGATTAAAGTATTAATTAAAGTTTTTGTCAGAAAGGTAAAGTCAGTTCATCATTAGAAATCGATGTTCGCGTCCGCGATCTAGAGCCCAAAAACAACCCGAAAAATGTTGGGTCAACTCGAGGGTTAACTTGCAAAAAACCACGATAAATAACCATAAATATATGTATAAATAGATCACCCAAAAACGGTTTTTGGCAGTTCTTAATTTTTTTAGTCGAATTTTCCTTTTTCTTTTTTGAGGCATTTTTATAAGGACAGTTAAAATGTATTTTTTTCGACGATGCAAAGTGCAAACGGCATAACGTGATAACGCTTAAATATATAAGGGTGAGTCACCACCTAAACTTGTACGTCGCACCCACTGTTTTGAGCGTTTCTTCATATTCTATTTTTATAGTTTGGAAAAACTCCTTTCACACTTTAATAGTGTCATCATCGATTAGGTATATAAAAGCCAACATTTCTATGCTCAGATGGCATTTTCAAAGTTCGAAATGTTATGATGAATCAGACAATTTTTGCAAATTGAAATAAAAACAAAATCAAAAATAGGAAGTTTTCGGCAATTTTTGTTTGTGGATCGAACAATTGAGCAAATAAATCTTTGCGCGAAATCCTTTTCAAAATTTTTCGAAAATAATATCACCATAATTTGTAATCTCAAATTTTCTTAAAACAAATTTTGTTTATTAACTTTCGTTGCTCCAGCCAAATTTGTTAGCACATTTCATTTGACTTTCAAAACCACCCACATTTCTTTTGTATTTCCTTAAGCATCACACTTACTTTAAACCAAGCTTGCATATAATCCAAATTAAGTAGTTTGTAAATATGTACTTTAAACTAAGAGTACCTAAGTATAATTAGCTTTATATATGTAGATATGATCGAAAATCATAAAAAAAATTGAACAAATCTATTTTGGCTGGAAATGACCCCCTTTACGGCAATGAAATCTGATGACAAAAAAAAAACTGCTTGAATTACCTACTCCCGCCTGTACAATTACTCACACAAAAAGTACTTCCATCTCTAGATGTCCAACATTAGCGAGCAAATAGCAATATTTCTTAATGAATTTGAGCCACTTGCAATAATTTCTTGTTTAATCAAAGTGATTAAAATGTTCTTAAAAATAAAACAAATAAACAAAGTCAATTTGCTACAGCCAACTTTTTTTTACAATTGTTCGTTAATAATCGGATCGCATTCTCCCACAGCTAAACAAAGTTTTTAGAAAGTGTCCATGGTTAACAGTTGAGTCGGTCAAACTGTATGAGGAGCTTACTTTTTCCTGAAAAAAACGCCCCTAAAAACGAAACGCCCCGGGAAAAGTCCCGGTTTTCCGTATGGCAAGCAATCGGCTGCATTCATGACATATGTAAGACACATTAACAGATAGTGACATTACACACAATTTTCTATTTCATAGATTTCACTGGAAGTAATGTATTAAATTGATTTTGTTGTACATATGTAATTTATTTATTTTGACATTTGTTTTGCATTACATGTGATTTCGTTTTTTCTTTTAACAAAAACAAATTGAAACCATTTATAAAAAGAAAAGAACTAGGTATGCGGAAGGGCCAAAAATATCAAAAAACTGACTAACGTGCTAAAGGGTTTTCCAATAAGAGGTGTAATGGGAAAAGGATATGGTCCTGTAACCGTGGTCGTGGCTGCCATTTGGCTGATGTTGTGTTCCATTATCAACGGCATACCTTCCTCTTTTTAATGAAATAAACATCCGATCATTTATCTCAAAAATGCCATTTTTCTTTGAATATCAAAATAACACCTCTTATTGAATTTGTTTGGTATTAGCTAACCTTCCTTAAACAGTTGTTTAGCTGCGGTAGGGTTGCAACTTGTCTACCCATACATAACTAACTCGGCGTTATTTCACTTCACCGATTTTTCTTTCAACACTTTGGCGTTAAAATATTCCTTATCGATTTTATGTTATACCTATAAAAAGTGTTCCGAAATGTTGTGTTGTGTTAAGACCTACCAGAGTTTAAGATAGCATTCATCATAATATCAGATTTTTTGGATGAATATCGTTTGTTGGTGAGTATATCACCAATATAATAATAACAATTTCGAGTTTGATTTCTCCTTGTCACTGTAAGGGCATACTTTAAAATGTCACAAATTATAATCTTATCAATGACACATTTAAAATAATGTTCTATTTATATTCTTAAACTCAGCAATCTTACTCAAGTAAGAGTGCACATAAAATCTTTATTGACTTTTTTCGTAAAAAAAATAACACACTTTTATTTAATTCCTTTTCTGTTCTTTTTTCAGTTCATAAAAATACCAAGAGTGCCAATCAAAAGATCAAATGATTGCTTCTGCTTTCACTTAGATTCATTTAGTATTTTTAAGTTGCGGCAGTGAAAAATTCGACAAAGCAGCAAAAATTGACCTACAACTTTCTTGGGTTCAACCCAAAGTGCGGCGACGACGCATAAACTCTCTCATGGCATTTCATCATAAAATACAATTTTTACAATAACCTCAAGTGGCCCGACACCGATCGTATAGTTGTTCATAACTTCTAAGAGTACATGGCGCCCGTGTGTTGCAACAACTCATAGTGCCAAGCAATTTACACCTTCGTTGTTCGCTGCCCTGACATCAACTTTTGGACCTTTGCAAGCATGATCGGCCAGACTCATCGCATGGGTCTCTAGAACACACAATGGTCATTTTTAGGCGCGCATTCTCAAACACACACGATGTTCGTATATGATTTACGCTTTTTAATTGCTGACCTTTGGATGTTCCACCAACCAGTCAGCAGCAATGCCAGAGATGTGGCGCGCGGCGCGACGAGACGCTGCAAAGAAGCCAAATATTTATGGTTGGGTCTGCGAATACTATAGGACTATGTCCCGGGAGAACAATATTGTGCACTGTCTTGGTGCGGCGGACACATATCTGCTAATGAGAATTGTCAATAGAGTTGCGTTTTATCCATGTGGGGGCTCCTGCTGCTGGGATGACAAACTCTTGGTTCTCATGATTGCTGTGGCATTGCGTCTTGGGCATTGATAAGATACTTTATTCAAGCCATAAATGGTGACTATAGATGGACTCTTGTTTGGGAAACTAATCTATATTTGGACATTGTGATGGTCTTTCAGATGTCACAGAATAACAGAACAAAGCAATTTTTTATTTTATGGCCAAGTATCTGCTAGTTGACTCACTAATGTTGCGTTGAGGGATTGCTTTCTGTATAATTATGTGATTTATCTGTGGTAGGAGCTGAGATGTCCATACAATTATTTTTTTTCTATTTATCTATTGAATCATATTATTTCAAAAATTCAAAATTCGTATGTGTATATTTTCAATATTTTTCATATTTTCCAAATTAAATGAGTAGTAATGTTTTTTCATATAGTCTAGTCAAACTCCTGAAAAAGACAAATAAACAAAACAATTCGTTGAGGCCACTTTTTTTTGCAAAGGTTTTTTGCGATTAATACCTGATACAAATGTTTGAACCGGAAATATTTATTACCTGTGGGTACGTACATATTTTCCGAAAACAAAACCTAACAAAATAATGTTTAAGTTGTAACTAGTAAGATATATATAATATCAAATCTCTTTATGTAAAATGTGCGGTAACAAACCATTGTAATTTTTTTATCACGAAATATCTATCTATATCTATCTAAAACTATAAAATATTAGGCGTGACTTGGAAAATTCATCGAAATTTTTCAATTTCAGTTAAGGAACTGTAGAAAAAGGTTATACACTTGAAAAATCTTTTAAAAGAGGGAAAAAAAAGAAATAAAATGAAAAAGAAGATTACATTATTTGGTTTTTAGACATTTATTTACTGTATTTATGTTAATTTTGTATGGGCGTGTATGCCATTTTTTGAAACTGCCTTACCACATGATAGCTCCCCACACCACAAAAGCGGATGTAGGATTTGTGATGTCTTGTTATAATATTTACTCCTTTATTTAAATCATGAAATTAAAAGTTATAACGATCGGGACCGTCAAGATTTATTTTTTTTTTCATGCGAAAAGATAACACATTTCCATTCTTCGCTCCAAGCGATATGATCTCTGGCAAAGTTTAGAGGAAAGCTCCATATGCACTTGCCATAGAACCGATATATTTTTTATTTTCTTATGCTGGATGTTTTTGCTGATTTGTATGAGCTTTTTAACCGTCGAAATGCTGCATTTTGCCGCACTCCCCAAATTAAGCGTTTTTCTGCGTCCCTTTTGCTTTTTCCCAAAGTTTTTGGTGTTTACAAGACAACTAATTACTATTCATTTACTTCTATCAAGTTTTCTTGCTCTTTTTCAGCCTAAAAGTCCTAGGTCCTTGAAACCATCAATATCGACTTTTCCTACCACCATCAACATCTTTCCAAAACCCATTTGTTTTTTAAAAATTATGAAAAATATATGGCTTCATACTCTTTTTCAAAAATATTTAAGGCTATTGTTTAAAAAAAAATCACGAACGATACTTTTCTAATGCGTTATTCGTAATGGCCTCATTCAAGTGACCCAACTTTTTATGCCCTTTTTCAACAGTTCCTTACCTGAAATTGTGAAATTTCGATGGTTTTTCCGAGTCACGTCCTAAATTTCATGGCTTTGTTTTTAGAAAATATGTACGTATCCACAGATAGTAAGTATTTCCGGCTCAAATTTTTTTTGAAAAACCGTTGCGAAAAAAATGGCCTCAATTAAGTGACCGGCAGTGTATAAAAGAATGTCAATTTATCTTGAACTAGTGAAAAGATACAGCGATTTATAGTGTTTTCTAATAAAAAGTATAATTATTTTGGGTGGCAGGGGCAAAATTGGCCTAATGTAAAACAATTTACCAAAAAGAAACGAAAGCACTTTTCGTCGCCTGAAAATTGGTTTGTCCCATACGCCACTTTTGTGTTTTTGTTAGGTTAGACCGGATTACACGGTGTGTAGAATTGTTTTTTACTTACCATAGACGTATGACACCGCGAAAAGAGACTGAGAAAATACTAATAAAGTTGAAAATTGAAAAAGGTGTTCTATATTTCGTACAAATAAAACAAAATTTGTATAAAGAAATTTGACAGTAAATAATGGACAAAAACTTAACATTAACAACCGCTAATCATAATAAATTGAATTCTGCAAACCATAGCTTGTGAAGACATTTTGGAGCGATTCGATTTTAGTGATGACGACTAAGTCTTTAAACTCTTTGAATTTATTAATGAATTTCAAAATCTTTTTGTCTTTCATACAGTGGAGCAAATAGGATTAAGTTTTAAGAAACAAACTTAAAAATCTCTGCGCAATTCTTCATACTAAATTGTTGATGATCTACCACAATTGTATGGATTAGAATAGAAAAAGAATGTTTGTGTTCGAATACAAAGCAGTATGTAATTCAGCTGAAGTTGGTGTATACAGGGTGTCCCGCGACTCAACGTCAAGCGGGTACCGGGTGATAGGGTAGGTTATACCCGTACTGCAAATAGGAAGAAAAAAAAATTATCTCGCTGGGTTACGTAATGAAAGCAAAATTTAGAAAAATTATGATAATCACGTTCACATTTGTATGTACTGTGGTCACAAATTTTAATATTTTCCAGTGATTTTTTTCTACGTTATCCTTAATAACCATGCTACTGAATGCAATCTCGAAATAAAAAAAAATAAATATTGTAAGTTTTGCAAGAAAAATTAAGTTTGACTGAGTCATTTTTCAAACGAATTTTGTAAGCAAACTTTAATACATAATATTTTAGAAAAAATGTAGGACACTACCCACGGCAAGTTATTTAAAAAATTGGCCCATTTTATCAAGTTTTCAAAATAGTTCAACACTTGCCACTTGCTGCTTCCCTAATCATGTTACCAACATTTAAACCATTTTCGAGCAAGTAAAATTAATTTTTTTTTTAATAGGAACGTATTATACCTTATTGATGTAGGACCCAAGTAAGCCATTCTTTCAAAATTTTGTTCAAGCTGCTTAAGTAGTTAACATACTAATAGTCCTGATCCCTGGGAGGTAATTCAGAGTAGGGCAAGGAGTGTAAAGCCCCCCAAATTGGTCTTTTGGGAACTTACTCTTATACCACGGAAATAGTGCGTCGTAGCGAATTTTTTTTTATAAATAAACAAAAGTCCATCGAATTTTGTATAATTTTTGTTATGGTCACTTTTTTCCAAATATCAACTGTTTCCGAGATACACGCATCGCAAGGGAGAAATATTACAAAAACAAGTGTTTTCTTTATATTTTTCACTAAGCATTCCATTATATCGTATACTCTAAATGTTAATCTGACAAAAAAAAAAAAAAAAGCCTGGGATAAAGTTATAGAGAATTAAGTTTCTTTTGAAAAATTACCTATTAAAAATAGATTCTTGAATGCAAAACACCAAATTAACCTTACTTAAAAAATGTAAAGTTATAATTTTACAAATTTAAAACAAACTAAAAAATATATGTTTATTCAAAAATGATGAATGCAGATTAGGGTGACCGAAAAAATCAGTTTTCGAAAATGGGTCGGGGGATCTTTCTTAAATGATCATCCTTTGCAGATATTTAGATAGCTAAAATTTGAGCGCGATTGGATAACTTTAAATGGTGCCGATAATCGCTCAAAGTTTCAAAAATCTCGTTTATGTTGTTTTTTTTTTTTACTTTTTTATTTTTTTTTATTTTTTGTCTATTAAATAACTAAAAAAAGATTATAGACCATGTGTCTCATCGAATAAAATTGTAAGAACCACAAAACGTCGAGTTATGGCATCAGTATTATTTTAATTTTAATTTTTATATACTAAGGGGCCGGTTATAGCGATCAGGAAAAACCATCAGGAAAAGTAGAAACAAATGGGAACAGGAATTTTTTCCTGATGTGCGTTTATAGCGATCAGGAAAAATGTGTCAGTAAACAGGCTGTTTTCCTGATTGAAATGCACACGAAAAACTTTTTCTGACAGAAATCTGTCAGTGGAACAAGTGAAAATTGAACTCAAATAATTGGAACGATTTGTTCCATTTTTTTTGAAATATCAATCAGCTGGCACGAAAAATTAGTTTTCGTCAGGAAAATAAAGAAATACATTTTAAACAATAAATAATTATTCTATAGTAAAATTTATTAGCAAAAAAAATTCTTTGCGTTATTTGTAGTCGATTAGTGCAGTATTTGTGTTTAAAATCGATTTAAAACAACATAAAAGATCCATTCGAACATTTTTCCTGATGCGTTTTCCTGATCGCTATAACCGGCGCCTAAACCTGAAAGAATTAGGAAGAATTTTCATTAGAGAAGTAGGTATTTTTTGTGGAAAAAGGGTAGAAATGCGTGGAAATACAAAAACAATGCAACTAAACTTAAAAACCCATTATCAAGAAAAAAAAAAATTAAATTTTGACCGATTATCGGCACCATTTTAATCGAGCTCAAATTTTGGCTTTCTAAATATCTGCAAAACCTGATTATATAAGGGGGTTCCCCCGTAAAGAATTTGACAACGAAACATTTCTTTGAACGTTTGGGTTAACTCTAATGCACATAATGAAAATTTGAAACACTTGTTTTTAAGTTTCTTTTTGTTGTGCATAATCAATTTTTAAATTTATTGATTTATTTATAAAATGGATAATTTAATGCAATTTTTTTAGAATTTTTTTTGGTAAAATGCTATTAAATTTTTTTTTCGGATTGTCAAATGCACACAGCTGTCAGATTTACATATGTTAGAGCGGTTCAGATCGCACACCTCATGCGGAGCTCATGTTTAACGAAACTCAACGAAATGAGCATATGTCCATTATAGCCAATGCCATATGACTGTGTGTATTCGCTCATTTACACATGCGATTTTGATAGTAGCTCATGCTTACTCATGCGTATTATAGTTCGGCCTAAGACTTGAATAAAATGAAACTCTATACTCCCGTCATAGTATAAAAGGTGTCAAATGTAATAATGAAAGGAAGGTTAATCCTTTGATATTCATTAAATAACATAAAAGTCTAGTCAGGTGAGTACTAAAAAAATGTTTTTTCTCATAAGAGATGGTTTTCATTATTTTTAAATTTCTCAAAAAGTACAATACACTTTGGCATCCGGTTTTCTGTTTTTGATTTAAAATTAATAAGAGCATAGAATTTTAAAAATGAAATATATACTCGAACATAAAATTAAAAAAAAAATTAGTTAACATTTTTTTTAATATTTTTTTTTTCAAAATTTTGGGTTTCAAAAACTATTTCCTAAAATAACTTTATTTAAAAAGAAAATAAAAGAAAAGGAATTAGGCTTTTTAAAAAAGTATAACATCATATTGTAGGTTGTACCGTTGTTTTTTTATATTTTTTTTCTGTTGTAAGCTAATTTTCAGAAAATTGGCCCTTTTTTTTGTTGTCTCAACTCAACCTATGTGTTTTATCTATTTGACACAACTCATGCGAATAAACTTGTATAAAATTCATCTTTTATTCTATAAAGGGAGTATAGAGTTTGATTTTATGCAAGTTTAGAGGTGTCTGGCAGGGGTTTTCCACCACCCATATCCTGAAGTAAAATATCGTTGACGTCAAATTGCTTTGTTCGATTCACGACAAAGCCAAAATCCATAATAACAGTGTTCATTGAAGAAACATTCGATTATTATGGACCAGCACCACCAGAAGTAGCTTGATGATGGGCTTGGCCGCCGTCACAAAGTTTATCCAGCTTGATATTTGTTTACGTACGTTGATACGTTGTTGTTGGTTCAATAAAATATTTTGTTAATCCGGTTTATTGGGTTAGATATATGTATATATCTTATTTTTGTAGTTTAATGGTAACATTTCGTAAAGTTTGTGAATATACACAGCTTGCACAGAAATTTGCTATTTAGGTTTACATATATCTTACAACTGAAATATAATTTTAGTATAATAGAATTGAACATTTTTTTTTCTAATAAATTGCATAAGGAAAACTACGTAAAAACCTGAAAAAAAACCCACCATTGGTATTTTCTTATCCATACCATTTAAAAAGAATCGAATAGGTTAACTAATAGTAAACCCTGCATTCCCCTACTATAGGGATCTTGGAACTAGTGTCGTTTTAAAGAGGAATTGAGAAGAAATGATTTTACTTATAACCTATAGGAAACCTGAATCCTTTGACAAGCATAAGTATTTGTCAATTTGTAAAATGGTTTGCTTATATATTAAAATGAATTCTATTAGCATGCGGTATTCGTAAGGACGTAAGTCTTTTCGCAGTATCTCCAATGTCACAAAACTTAGTCAATTCATCTTATGACGACTAGCATATAGTATATACATAACGACTGCAGCACAGCTGACCACGACGTATTGTATCCAATCACCTTTTGCTGCAATATAAAAAAAAAAACGGAGAAAAAACAAGATCTGCTGGATTGCAATAATATCAAATTAAACGGGAAAAACGGAATACGCAAGCGAAACATTGCGTGCCTCATCTACTACACTACTGCAGTTGCATATTCTGGAACTACTACTGCATTTTCATCTTCTGGCTTTACGCTTTTCGCAAAGAATAATACTATGCATCGATAAAGTGTTATGTTATACGACTGGCATTATAGTGAGGTGACCATAGTTCCATACCCCTCCTATAGTTTATTCTATACTATATTTTTATTGATGTCACTAAAGAGGTGCATTTCAGGGAGACATTTTACGTACTAAGAACTCTTATACACATACTACATACATGTATACTGTATAGCTGAGATAGTGAGATGTCATGTGATATCCTTTTCACAGATAATATCATTATCATCTCGTCATTATAGCGCATTTAGGTAGTTAGCTTTTTGTTCCTATAAAAGTTGCTGTGTAAAATCAATTAAGCAGTACTAACGGGCTTGAGGCGGTAGCATAAAATGAATATAATAACTGTGCGATCAGAGTCGCAAAAAAAAAACCATTTCACAGTGAAAATATGAAGAAAGGTAGGGAGAGTGGGGCAACACGGACTACTTAAGCTTTCAGCTTATATAATTTTCTAACTGTACACTTAAACCGAAAAACATTTTGGAAAAACATAAGATTAGTGTTTGAACTTAATCATATTAAATGATCAAAAGTACTTAATAAGTAGGTATATAAAAAGATATACCCAAAATATAAGAAGATCTTAAAAGTCAGTTTAGCTCCACTAAAGTAAGTAAGTAAGTAAGTAATGTGGACCTTGGAAGGTGGCAAAATGGATTCTTTTCTTTTCGATAGTGTGAGTGAAAAAAAATTATAAAACACAATTAAGATATACTATGAGAATGATTTACACTCCGTGTCACTTGATTAAGGACAGGCAGTTTTCTATTTTCATTTTGCGATATTTTTCAAACCCCTTGGTATTTTGGCAAAAACCAAATGCACAATGGATGAAGGATATATTAGGTTTATATTGTAAAAAAAATTAGGATTATGTAGATTATTGCAACATTTATGACTTATCGTATGTTATTATAGGAACATATTTTTTTTGTTTTTGGTTTTATTTAAATTTTCCCCTGAGATATTCAACCGAAACCGTCCAACCGAGTTAAAATATTGTAAACGGATGATTCTACAAACGATGGAATTTTCGATTTCCGCGACAACAATTTTAAAACATTGCATTCATTCATTTTGATTTTATCTTATAAATATAAATTTAATCAAAATCTATATGCGAATTCAAAATCATTTAACTTTGTCCTTCGCATTTCTATTCAGTCCCCTAAAAGATTGAAGATGTCAAAAATATTTGTAACTTCTCATTCATAAAGTCCCATTTCAGGGAATATCAAATATCGAGTGTCGTTGAGACAAAATTAAGTTTACATCTCGCATTTGTTTTGTTATGTCACTTTCAAAAAATACATTTGTGCGATTGGTCGTCTCTTGGGGACAGCAGTCCCATGGCAATTTTATAAAAAAAGGCACCAAAATTCAGACCAGAGGTCTGAGAAATTTTTAGAAGATGATGCATTTTAACGGGTTCTGCAAGGGTTTCCCTATGCAATGTTTAATGTTTAATCGATGATCCAACATAACTTTTTAACGGCTATATTGAAGCTATAAAACCTATTTGAGAAGCACTTTCAGAATTCAGAGTCAATTAGGTACAAAAAAATGATATCTTATCACTTTAAATCATGCTGATATTGATCATAATTTAAATGAAAAGTCATATTTTGATTAAAATAAGTGAACATTTATAAGATATTATTGATTTTTATCAGTCGCCTGACCACCTTTTAAAAAAAAAAAATACCATAAAAGTGTTATATTTTTGATTGTCAGCTTTCAATAATGTTAAAGGACATTCTAAAATATAACTAGAACTAATTTGTACGGCTAAAAGTTTCCAACAAAATTTTGTCGAAATTATAAGCATTTTATTCCACTTTTTGTAGAAACACCCGTACGAGTACCTATATCTGAAAGAACCATACATTTAGGAGCTATTACATAGAACCAAATAAAATAAAATGCACGACTGGGTCGCACTAACTTGCTCTTGTAGCAAACCACGGGATTGAAAAAAAAATCAATTTAATAATTTATGTTAAAAAAGGAGAAAAATATCTGAAAATGGCCTAAACTTGAGACCAAGTTCTATGGTAGCTATTAAACTTTAAATGCCATTTTGTGTTAAATAATCAAATTAACTTCCATACTAAATTAAAATGAAATCGGTTGAGCCTCAATTTATGGACAAATTTTTAAAAACCGTTAACACCAAATCTCCGTTATATGCATTTTTAGCCAAAAACCTGAAATGCAGTTATATTAACAGTAGTCTAAATATAACATAATAAAAGTTTTATTACAATCGTTAAAGTTGTTTTTGAGAAAATTTTTGAAAAATTAAATCTGTTATAAGGGAGGTAACAGTTATAGCCGGGCTAAAATAAAAATTCGAATTTCTCCTATAGGCAATCACCAAAAAGTGCTATATACGAAGTTTGAAAAATCCGTCAAACCGTTTAGGCTGTAGGTCGGTGCACAGACAACCGCACATACGCACATACGCAAATCCGCACAGACAGACCGACGGACGGCATGACGAAACCTACTTTTTTGGGCTTCTCTAGTGTCGTAATGTCAGGTTTGATCTAAACCTCAATTTTTTTTTTACACGTAACCAATACTTACCCTATTGAGCAAGTAAAAATCATTCAAATAGTTTAAAACACGTTACGAGTGTTTATATGCTATCATTTTTAAGTATCTGCGGTTGAAGTTGCAACATTTTATGCATGCATTTCTATAGTGTGTTGTATGTCTCTGCCACCTTCGCGTATGTTGAGTTATTCAGAATAGCCTATTCTATTTATTCTCAAAAAAAAAAAGGAAAAAAAAATAACTCAACCCAGATGAGATAACGACGACCGACGATGCGACATACTTGGATGGTTGAACTGAAATAACGATGGCACTTGACTTATTGCCCATAGCGTAACAGCCTAACTTTGTCGATAATGGTTGAAAAATATAAACGTACCTAACCTATCGACAATCCAGATTCAAGAAATGAAGCGGTGGGATATTAGATTATTTTAGAGAAAAAATGCTACGATGAGTTGTTGTTGGTCGGGAGCAACATTACGACCAAGATCTATATCGCTAAACAAGTGCGAATTATTGATCATGTGTGGCATGAAATTCAAAGAAACGATACAGGATAATAATAAAATGGTGTGAAGTGAATGTTGGCACTATTGTATAACTTTTTACTTGCAATTGTACTTACTATAAGGCATCTTAGAATCGTGAACAAAAAAATTGTTGAGAAAACAATCAAACATAACCTTACGATGATAGCGAAGTCGAAAAAAGAGGGGGTCTGGTAATTCAGTCTGTGGGTCAGTCTTTCTGTCTCGGCCGATATCTTTTACACTTGTTATATAAGGTTTTTAGGTTGACAGCCAGGGGTCTTTTCCGAATTATCGTTTTAGGCTTAAAATTACCTGACATATAATGATTACGAAAAAACTTTTTTTTCTCGTTAATGGCTCTTACGATTTTGATAAAACTTGACATGAGTGACGGCATTAAGGGTCTTTAAGGCTGTTGAAACCATCATATAACGTGTTTTAAATTTATAATTTCTCGCTAACCACTCAGCGGATTTTAACCAATTTTATTTTCTTTAAAGACCTAGGTAGTCACACGATAATGGCATTTCTACTTTCTTAGTATCATTTCAAAAAAATTGTATTAATAGGTTATATTTTTTCACTTGGTCAAAAGGGCAAGTATTGATTTCGTGTAAAATAAAAATTTCGAGGTTTTTCGGATTTTCTTCAAAATTTGTGTGTAGTATTTTTTGTGATTCCCTGGCCTAGAGGACAAATTTGAATTTTTGTTTTAGCCCGGCTATAACGGGTACCTCTCATATAACGGTTTAAGTTTTTACAAGTTTTCTCGATAACAGCTATTACGATTTCGATAAAACTTTGTGTACGTTATATTTTTAGTAGTTCTAATATAATTGCATTTCAGATTTTTGGCTGAAAATGCAGATAAAGGAGATTTGGTGTTAAAAACCGCTAATTTGGCCATAAATTGATAACGCCATTTCATTTAAATTTAAAATGGTATTCACACAAGATGGAATTCAAAGTTCAAAGCCATTTAATGATTTTTTTTTTAATTTAGTTCTCGCATGAAAATTTGAAATTTGTTAAAATTGGATTTCGGTAAAAAAAAATAATTGTTAAATATTTTGAAATATTTAAAAAAATAGCATACCACAATTTTCTCGGAAAACTCTGGTTTGTTTTAAATTAATTTTTAAAGATATTCATATTTAATTGTTTAGTTTTTTAGTTACTGCATTCCCGAAATTTACTAAAACGTTGAATTCTATGTTATTTCCAAGTTATAAGACAATATGTCTTAATGCAAATAAGTATTTTAAGTAGATAATAATATCTAAATAAAAAAAAAGTCAACAAAATTATTTCCTATACGAAAATGGAGAGGACACATCCAAGAGAAAAATGCCTGATCCAGTTGTGCCTTTGTTTTTCTTATTTCCTAACTTACTTGCAAGTTTTTGCGACCCAGTCGTGCCTTTTATTTCTTTCAATTTTTTTGGAAACACTGAAAATTCTTTTTAAGAATAAAGTCCCTATGATACTTTTTTTTATTAATTTTTAATGCATTAAATAGTACTAAACTTTCAGTCTTACGTAAAAAAGACAGCATGCTTTTTTTAAGAAAGAGAAAATGTGTTAGAACTAAACAAACCAAATTGTAAAAAAAAAAACAAACAAATCAAAAGAACATTTACATATTTTTTCCTTTCTTTTTTTTCTTGATTTTTAATTGCAAAACTTCCAGACTTTTTTTTACCAAAATTTGTTTACAATGTAAAAAATAATGCGAAACTGTAAAAAAAAGGTAAATGTGAAAAATGTAAACGAAAGAACATTTTTTAATGTATTTTTTTTTTTGACATTTTCGCATTGTTTGTGATTCTGGTGTTCGCACTCACACAACTTGAAAATTAGTATTGTACATTTTTTGTACTGCTCTAGTTTTATTATTAGTGCATTAAAAGTGAGAAAAAAAAAGACCAGAATCACAAACAATGGGAAAATGTCAAAAAAAAAGAACATTAAAAAAGTTCTTGCGTTAATAAAAGAGAAGATTTGTCGAAAATAACGTCAGGTACAGTAATTTACTTGCTTACTGTACATAATATGTAGGTACTTGACTGATTTGATCAAATATACAAAGAATCGCAAAAAATCGAAAAAATATTTTGGTATTTTTTCGGAATAAAAGTACTGTCATTGTAAGTTTTGCTGTTATTTTGAAATATTTTTTTCTTTTTTAAGATTTTTTTTTTGAAAATTTGCCCCTCACGGAGGGAGAATAACACCCTCTCCCCATTACCATTTTCATCTTACCTTTATCCAACCTACTCGCTCTACTTTTTTTTACGAATTATGTTAATAAGAACCCCTGTATAAAGACATTTTGTGTCCAATGTCTAATTGTCAATTTAAATTCTATCCCGAAACATTGTATATATATTTTAATAGTAATTTCCCTGGCGGCCATCTAATGTCGACATTAGTGAACTGGTTTCGGGACTTTTTCAGACTTAAGAATGTGAGAACAAAACAGACCAAGAATTTGGTTTTTGTGAATGTATTGTTATATATTTCTTTTTTTATTGCATTATTGTTGTCAGAACCTCTACGTAGCTAACTCTTTCCAAACAATTATATTCAATTCTTTCATTAAACATAAAAATACGAACGTCAACCAAAGTAGATGGTAGCTCCGAATCGGCGACACAAAACCCTAGAATTTTCTAGTAACAATCGTACTATAGTTTCTATATACAAAGCTCGAACTTAAATATTATAATTATAAAAAAACTAAAACCGTTATATGACAGGTATCCGTTAGAGCCGAATTGGAAATAATCACCAAAAAGTACTACACACGACGTTTAAAGAAAATTCATTTTAAGGTAAGGCATTGCCCTCGCATGCCCACCCCTGATACGGCCATGCAACCAGCTCGTAAGTGCTTAAAGCGACGTGGGAACTCTGCCATCTTCCGTGATCAAAAAATCTTCTTGTTTATTCTATATTTATACTTATTATATTTTTTTCATAAATTTTGTCCTGCAAAATTAAGTTTATGGCTACATAGATGTAGATACCAATTATTCACATTTCAGACACTATATTTTTCGAGATATTTCCAAATATTAATTTTTACAGATTTTCTTTAAAATTGTATCAAAATACAATATCAAAATGCAAATCTATATACACAGTAATGTATTGCACAGCCCACAAAAGTTTCATAACAATAGGATGAATGGTTCAGGTATGCAGAAAAATGCATTAACTAATTAAATAATTATTCTGCTATTCGGGGCGGAGACTATTCCAACAAATAAGAGATTATTAAAATCGGTTCAGCCGTTATTGAGTTATAAATGGTGTAACTAACACGACTTTGTTTTATGTATATAAAAATTATAAATATATAAATATATAATGTATATATTATATACATATAATAAATATATTCAAATATATAGAAGATTAAAATGTAATTTTTAGTGTATTGCATACTGCTGTAATACAATAAGTGCTGTATAAAGTACCCCAACATTTTTAACCGTGTATATATGAACCGATTAGAAACTGTACTAGGTAGACCGATTTTGACGGGATTTGCACTGATGGATAGCTGATGCTGTAAGAAATGAATAAATATATTTCAATGACCGAATAGATGGCGCTGGAGTCCCTTTTTCGAAAACTCATATATGAGTTTGAAATTATTCGGTTTATTGAAATAGTTTGAGAAGTTCAAGCGATAAAATTTAAAATAGAAATAAAACGTTTTTTATGTTTAGCAAAATGATTGATTGCCTTCATTATTAAATTCTGCATAACTGGTCATATATTGCATTTTCTCGGAATTTATAGACTTGTTAATTTAAAAAACAGTTTATCAAAAAGTCAGACAATAAGTATGAAACAACAAAAAAAATCTATAAAATTTCGCACTAAACGAAGATAAACGAACTTGTGCTATGAAACATAATGTTAAACTTGCCTCATAAAATTGTTTATGATTTTAATTATTTGCTATTTAATCTGACCCTGCCTCGAGTTTGGTTACAGATCGCTGTAACCGTATCCGATCAACACCAACACCAATCAATTTCATCCTTTCGTTTTCTTTTGTGTTATTCCTTTTACACCATATACCCTCTGCTCCATAGTATGTTTTTTTCTTATTATTATTATTTTTGAATTGAAAATCGTTTTGTGTCAAATTGTGTCAATTGTACAACAAACACAACCTCTGCTCCCAAGAAGACGTGTCTAAAAATAAAATAAAAACAAATAATATACTATAGGTCTAATAAACAGCGAAACAAATACATATCTCCTTGTAATCTTTTTCACCTGAACACCATGCAACCTCGAGATCGAGACACAAAAATTGACCACTAACACACAAAACAGAAAAGGTACAAAATTCTTCTTGTTTCTGGGTTATTGCCCTAAAGGTGTTCTTCGCTTGAAGCCATGCTGCCTTTCATTTCAACTCATCCGAGTGGTGTTGTTTGTATATTTTTATTATTATTATTTTCTGTGTTTATCTTTGTCTGTCGCTGGCAATTCACATCTTCTTTGGGATTAAATGAAGAGCTCCAGCAAAAAAAAAAGAACAAAAAACAAAACACAAAAAAAGAGGGAAGATTGTGTAGTACTTCCAACAAATGTTCTACACACGTTCGCCACAAGTCAAGAATCAATTTATATGATCCAAATCGTTGTTCTTCCACAAGCCCCCTTTGCAGATACACTATCTGTATCTGTCTATCTAACAATCTATACAATTCTTAATAATTTGTCCCACAAAGCAGAAGATTTTCTTTTTTAGCAGTATTTTTTTTCTATGCACAACCTTAGCAAACACATCTTTGCACATTGCGCCACAGTTAGAGTACATCCTACGGAATACACCTCCAGAAAATTGATCGTAATTTGCGCTGTCTAGTTTAGTTTAAAACCGAATAGGGACAGTAGAATCGAATCCACAAACCAACTTAACAACGGTAGCTTCAAAATGTGACATGCAATCCATTTCTATTACTGAAATTAGCTTCACGCTTTCGATTAACACTTGGGCACCTGTAAGGTTGGCAGGTTTCCGCAGGAGTAGGAGTAATCACAGTTATAATGCTGATCGGAGAATCAATGTTTCTTCTAAGGAATTTCATTCACACTTTGGTATCTCCTGAGGGCACAGGGGCATGTGCATTGTGCAATGATGGCCAACTTTTGCTTCTTCTATTGCGCTGGTTTATTGTATGTTCTTTTGTTTGGTTCATCCATCTGTCTTATTGTGGCTTGGCATTCGGCATACTGTTGGGTTATAAGGAATCCAAACTCAGAAAATTAATTATATTTAATGAGTAGCAAGCGATTGCTTCCTAGTTCACAAAAAGAATGGTGTGCGTTGTATTTAGACAGTGATGGCAATCAGTGGTATCGGGAAGAGTTTAGCAACCAAACATGGATAGGTTCAAGAGTTGAAAAATAGGATCGACTTTAAACCTTTTTTTTTGTTTTATATTCGGAATATATAGACAAGCAATTTAGAGAATTGATGAAATATGTTTGTTAAAACCCGGTAATACGCGAAACTGGGACAGTTACCGTTTAATCAAGCTTATGTCACACACCATGTTGTGAAAGCAAAAGTTGTAGAAATTCAAATTTTCCTTAAATGTAAAAATGAATTATGTAAAAATGATAACTTATCTAAAACTGATGGTAAGATACAGCCAAACTGATGGTAAGATATAGGTGAAAAATATTGACGGTCTTGGTTATGTGGCTGTGAAGCTGTGTAGCTCAATTGCGTATACGCAAAAAACGAGACGTACGACACATTTCGATATATGGAGCTGGACCAGCTCCAGTTACAGTTGCAACAGTCTGTTGTGTTCAGCCAGTAGGGTAGGTAGGTAAAAATGACGGTTCTGCGAAAACACCTGTTTCAAAAGAACCCTAATTAGCTCTAAAATGACGCGCCGTTTTGATACCATAACTAGTTTGACCTAATTTTTTGTTGATATAGGGGTGATGTTTATTGTGAACTACTCAAAAATGAAATTCAATTTTATAGGTTTTGTAGCCTTTACTCTAACATTGCGTTTCGCCCTAGTTTGATGGTGGGCTCATCAGCTAGATCTAGATGACATCAAACCCAATCTAGTACGCAATAATTGTCGATGATTACCGACTGCTTTATAAAATTTACAGAGAAAACGCCCTGTGAATTATATTATTCTAAAGACTTAATAAAATCTAATTCGACTATTTCTAGTCTTTTTAAGTCGATGGACCATATGTCAATCCCACAAGGAAGTTCCAAAAACTTCGAAGGTAATAGTTAGGGTTGAGATATATTGCTTGGTTTGTTAGAGCCAACTGGTGGTGTTGAGAAAAGAGATAAAATCCCTTATCCTTTTGTTTGACAGCACGTTTTGGTTATCAAGAAACAGGCTTTCGAATGCCAGAAGGCGAAACCTGACCAGGACTTGGCAATAGCAAAGAAAATTCTCAATGGTTTCTTTCTCTATAGGATTCTTACAGCTATGGGAGTATCTATTGAAAGGTATGCGATGTTTAGCAGCATTTTTTCTTATTGGCCAATGGCCAGTACTGATTGCAACGGTCCAGGCCGTGTCTACTCTGTTTTGCTTTATTAAGTCATTTAATCTGTATTTGTCATAGGTTGGTCATATCTTCCTAGATATTGTAAAGTTTGTCAGACCCTGCTACCTTTTTATTGATTCTGAAAGGAATGGTCATATATTTTGCTCTTCACGAAACCCAGCGAAAGATCAACTGATTCTGCCTAAGAGACGAGAAGGACTGATCCCACCCTTGCAACTTGCAAGCTCATCTGCTTGATCGTTTCTTTGAATGCCGCTGTGGCCTGGGACATGAGGGATATTTTTGTACCATCACTGAAACCTGAGAGCACTGAGAGGTCACTAAGCAGCTATTAATTGCTTTAATAGCAGCCTGGATGTCTTTAAAAGTGGCTATATTGTGAATATTTTGGTTAGAAATTGTTTTTTCTTTAAGTATCCTTTAAGTATCCTTAAAGGCTTCCTTTATGGCAAGTAACTAAGCTTCAAAAACGCTGACAGCATTGAGCAGACGGAAGGACTGATTGATATTAAGTATTTCCGAGAAAACACCTGCCCCAACTCCATTAACCATTTTGGAGCCGTCAGTGGAAAGTGGGTCAATTTGCGTACTGTATGCTCACTAAGCAGAGAGCGGCACGCAAACAAAATTTCAAAGCACTTTGAAGTTACTATCACCATTGTATATATATTTTTATAGTACGTCCATCGTATGTGCGACGTTTTCGAATTTCTCGATTGCTCGAAGCGCCATCTGGGCAATGTTGGTAGAAACTGCTCTTGGGAGACTTTTGGAGGAGTGGCTTGTTGTTGGAGAGATTTTGAGGGATACATTACTGGGGAATATTATAACGAGAAGGCATATAGAAAATTTCAAAGAGTTGGAAGAAGATGAAAATTATAATTGTTGACTTTTTCTCTTTGAGCTTATTCGTTTTTATTTTGATAATGAATGTTCATAAGAAAAGGGAATTGGAAGTTATTTATTTATTATGTATGGCTGTATGCATGGTGGAAAATAAATATTTGGCTGCTTCTGAATGTGTAGGTAGTAGCTTTAATGCTGAACTATATGAAATGTGGCAAGCTACATATTAGAATAGAATGTAGCTGCTGACGAAACAATGTGACGTCACAATTACATATTCCATTTAAAATGCTTCTTACTAGCATCTGATCCGAAACGGATTCGAATTTATGTTGTTGTTGTATGCACACATTTTGCGATGCAAATTTTTGAAAAGTAAATAACTCAATAAAAATTAAAAATTTTATAGAAATAAAGTTATAAATTGGTGATGCAAAACTTGTTTTATTGGAAGAAAATCATGGACTGTCGAAGTGAATTTACATATATATACGTATAAAAAAAGTGATCACCTAGAAATTACTATAAAAAGTTCAACAATTCTAAAATTTTTCTTTTTGATTCGACTTAAAAAGTGCATATTCGTGATCTAGGGAGTGCCACCTTTCAATCGCTGTATTACATGATTTAAAAAAGAGACTTTTATTTTTGAACTTGATTTCTTATAGGTGCCTATACTTACCTTACATCAAAACTAAACAGGAAATTTAAAATCTACATTGTTTCCACAAAGAGATACATAAATAGAGATAAATGTGGCAACATATAACTGAATGGTATCTTTTGATAACTAAACATAAGATGATTTTGTATACAAAATTTAGTTATGTAACCATGGTTGCCATATGGAAATATGAACGTACCTATATTTATTTTCCTCACTTAAGTATGTATAATGCGAGAATTGTTTGGCATCGACTCGGTTCGATTTTCAATTTTCCGAAAACACAACCGAGCCTGCGAAGCCACTTCAAATTGATACAAATTTATCAATATGGTAACCATTTTTTGATAAATCCCTTTTTCATTTTCATTCATCTGCAACAAAAACAAAATATAAATTTTTTGAAGAAACTAATCTGAAATAAACTTATCTGTGCCCGAGTCTTGGCATAAAATATATATAAGTACATATAGGTATATCAATAATATACCTATATGTGCTTATCTATTTACGATTTTTTTTCGGTTATAAAATATAAATTACATACCTACCTACTTACTTTTTTATTATTTCATTTCGTCTTCAACTTCGTGGCAGCAGCCAAGCAGCCAATGATAAATGCTTCTCCCCTTGTTTTTAATCTGTCAAAAAACAGAAATTTTTCAAACTGCTCACCCTCGTCATTGTTGTCAGAGCCTAAATAATATAGTCAACTCTTTCGCACAATATATGTCTACACTAGTTCCTTTGCGCGAACAGCGCTAATTTACGCAAATTGTTAGAAAGAATAAATCGTCGACGACGAACCTACTATAGTTTCTATATGCAAAGCTATCACTATCTACTTTCAAATTTCAACGAATTTCTCGTATATTTGATCGCATTGTGTTTCGCTAACAATTTCGTTTATTTTCGCTGGGCTATGACTTTCGACATTATAGTCAAACACAATTATATAGATTGTAGGGAATTAATTATCGCAAATTTGTATAGGAGTTTTGTGTGTGTAAAGGAAAAATTGAATTAAAAATACTTAATTTTCGTAATTACATTAATTACATATTAAATGAAATTAATCGAATTTATTAATTTAAATTCTTGGTTTAGCGTTCTCATCAAGTTTAGCTGCATAAAACATTTATAGTAGCCATAATCCGACATTTGACGTTAAGTAGCCAAAATAACCATAAAAAATACTTCTTAAATTATAAAAAGTTTATATTTAAAAACAAACCGCTCATTTTTAGTTTCATTTCTTAGCAGACGCCACTGTTTGTCTTTTCTCCAACAAATCGATTTATTCTGAATTGATTGCGCTCTTTTATGAAATGTTTGCATCTAAATTCTAAACATTCTTCTCTATTTAAACAGTAGCAATAAAGCTGCAGACACACACCGCATTCAACTATAATTAGTTACCAGGTGAAGAGTGGGTTCGCCCTTAGTTGTCCTAAGTATCGATTAGAATTATAAAGCTATAGTGAGCCCCTTCAAATAGACTCGATAAAGTATAAACGGATCTGTAACTGTGCACTCGGACGAGTACAATTTGCGTTAGATCATTGTGTGTCCCGCTTAAGGAATTCATGTCCATCGACTAGATTCTTCCATCTGCTATAAGCAAGTCAGCAGGGTCGTATAAGATAATGATAATAATCAGTCTGCCGGAGGAGATCAAAAATCAACAGAAACACTTTTTAGAAACAATTTAAACACGCAACTCGACTATTCCCCCCCAATTGAAGAAAAGAACCGACTTTAAAAAGTTCGTGATGCATGATATTAAAGTTGATGATGAGGATCTACATTTCAGCTAATTGTCCACTTTGCTGCAGTCACGTCAGAATTGTTGCCTGTTTTTGTCACTGCTGTCTCTATATTAAGCTGTCAAAGCTCAAAAGCATATTGTTGGTCTTTACTTTTTTTTTTTTGAAAACATATCTTCATTTAAGTCTTTTTAGTTTTCTTCTTTTGTTGTAAATTTTCGGACACACTCTGTAGCTTCACACAACAAAAAGCATTTACCACTCTAAATTAAAAATAATGACCCTGAAAATGAACTTGAAAATCCGTGAAAAAGCCATGACCTTTTCCAGCGAAAACGTCAGCAGACAAATTTGGCATATAGACAAACAAAAATTAAAAAAAACTTATTTACATGAAACAATAGGTACGGTTCAGCGGACTTGACACTTGAGTGAGGGTAATTTTAAGCTCATCCAACAATATTCTCTCAGTTTGGTTTATTTATCTAAAAATAATGACAAAAAAGGCGTTTTTAATTGAAAGGTTTTATGCTTTCTTGGGTAACAAGTGGTATTACGAATTAAGTGTCATAGAACTTGAATTTTTCCACATTAACGACCAAAAGATTAAAACGTGGTTGTAACTACATAACACTTTTGTTTTGTTTTTAGAAAATGTGATCAGGTTGTTACTTATGTGTCGGGATGAAAAAGATCTTCTTTGTTAATGTCAAAGTAAGTCGACAGCTTAAGAATTGGTATGTACTATACATAAAATGTAGATATTCATATTATAAGCCTTACGGCTGACTGCGATACTTATGTAATGTATATGTATATCTTACTGATGGAAATAAAGGTGAGAGAATATGGAAACTTAAGTTAAAAGCGATAAGAGAAGGTCTTCAGATATTTAAAAAAAATGCGTATTGAAAGGTGTTAAGATATCACCTCAAAATGCAATTGCTTTTGGTCAAAGTACCTGATCCAACACGTTCAATAACAAGCAGAATGTTGATGGTGTAAATTTGCTTGCTAACGACAATCATTGGGGCGCAACACTTGCCGATAGCCAATGCTATACAGTTTCTGCGACTCCGAGTCAAATTCGTACATTGTTTGCCATTTCCTCAAACGCAATTAATTTATAGGATAAATACAAGGACGTCATGGCCGAAGATATTGTAACGTGTTCTATAAAATGTTCTCCGTTCTATTTTTTTGTTTTACGATGCGTAAACTCACCATTGTGATTCCAACTTAAAGTGACAGCCACAACGAAGTTAACGAAACCCCATTTCTTAACGAAAGACTATAGACTAGAAAGCTCCAGAAGGCTCTGACTGGCACTGTACTAGAAGATTCTAAAGCGGAGTGCTGAATGGTGCAGGCACTTCAAATACGAGCGCACCATGCGGCAAGAAATCAGTTTGAATTTGAAATCAGTCTTGTACAAGTCGGCAATTTGAAAATGATAAAGTTTGAATTTAAAATAAAGAAATTAAAAAGGAAATAAAGATTGTTTTGAAATATTAAGTGGAATTAAAAGTGAAAAGACGTAAAGTGAGTTGTATTAAAACGGAAATAAGTTTTATTTAATAAAACGAACCTAGATAAAACCTAATAATATTTTGGATAGAATTCGAGGAACAAGAACATCGAATCCCGAACTTTAAATGAACGATGAGATCCGCAACGAGGCACTGATGCTGTTTTCTGCTCATGTGTGGCAGCCTGTTGAGTTAATTGGGAATGACAGTCAAATATGGTAGGCACAGTTATTTCATGACCCTGGATAAAAATAAAAAAAGTCCAATTATAATCGCTCAAAGAATACTTACCTACTTTTTACCAAGTTTGAAGAAAATCAGCCCAACCGTTTAGGTTGTATAGGTGTCGATACAGAATTACAGACAGACAAAATCTGCAGACTCGCTTTTTAGACTTCGCTATCATCGTAATTCGTAACGTCATGTTTGATTATTGTCTCAATTTTTTTTTTGCACAAATACATACATAACATGCCTTATTTATAAGAGTAGTAGGTACCTAGAATCGCAAGTAAAACCTGTATCATACTTTTTGCACCATTACCCTACATACATTCTTCTTGTCAACTTTATAATAAAAATGGAAAAAACACAAACAATTTTGCTGCCATGGCCATCATTTCTTTTTCACAAAGAAACTGCATGTCTGAACTTAAAATCTTCACATAGTCCCACTTAAAAAAATAAAAAAAAAATGCCACAAGAGCGTTCGATTTTTGGTTCTTGTTGTTAATTACCACTTAACGGTGAAATCTGTCTCAACAAACAAAACCAATTATCACTGCAAACAAAAACTTGAATAAGATAAATAGGTATCCCGCTATTCGCTAAAAGGAAAAACACACGAACGAAGTACGAAAAAGCGAAGAATTGCGTTTACAGAATCCAGAAAATAAATTCCTCTTAATACAAAGCCAGGCGAAATACGTTTTTTTAACAGTCATCCAGTCCCAGTCCAGCTTAATGTGATGTGATTGCTTTTCGGTATTCTTCAGACAAATTTTTTTGCGCTGCTTTTTTCTGAGATAAGGAAAAAAATTGGGTGCAATGTCTGATGCGTTTAATGTTTATCGTTCACTGCATGTTCGTTTTAAAAATCTATATAGAATTTGGTTTTTGTACACTTAGAAAAAACAAGTAGATATACAAAAAATGTTTTTTAAAAGTGGCACAAAAAGAAATATTTTAATGTAAACTGGCTACCACTTTGTTAAAAAAGAAAAAAAAAATAGATATGTTTTAAAGAAAAGTTTATTTGAATTTTAAGATGAAAAATTGATGAAATTAACTTGAAATAAGGCGTGTTCAATGCTGCTTAAAACTTGTCAATACCTTAGTTTTTAACGTTGTAAAATTCTATATAAGATTATAAAAATACAAATCAAAGTTTGAACGATTTTGTTCCGAAAAACGAAATACATATTTATAGTATTTTCGTTTAATTTCTACAACTTACTTCTACTATATATTTTTTGTAGACACTTAAAAAATGTCCATTTATCTTAAGAAACCTAAGTTAAAAATCATTCGTTCAGATTTGTAAAAACTTAATTTTGGTTTTTTAGATTTTTACTTTCTCTCTTTTTCAAAAAAAAATATTTTTTTTTGCAAATTTTGTTCACAATCAGATAGGAACCGGATATAGAGATCAAGAATACGAAGAAGGAAAATCGATAATTTACTATGCTACAAAATGCTAACACTTATTGTCATCGATAGCTCAAAGAATTTCTTGTGATAAAAACATTTTGAGTTATCCAAATGTTTAAAGCAAAAAATGCATTTATTTATTTTCCTGATTTCATTTTTCGTACGGATATTCCATCAGGAAAAAATTTAAATGCATTTTTTAATTGAACATTTTATAATCATTAAAAACTCTTTAAGTTATTTGTCATCGATAAATGTAGCATTTGTGTTTCAAATGAAATCAAAACAGAATTAATTACCGATTTGAAAAGCTTTTCTTGTTTTGTTTTCCTGATCGCTATAACCGGCCCCTTCAGGAGATCTTTTAGAATATTAAATTTCATCAAAGTTTTAGCAGCCGTTCAAATTTTAGTCTACATAAAAAATAATGTTTTATTGCAAGTACCGTTATTTCTAAAAAAACAATTCCGACAAAAAAAATATCATCATAGGCAACAAATCACTTATAGAAAATTTTATAAAAATTGATCAAAGGTACCTTTTTTCTTGAGAAAAAAAAATAATAAAACATATACCTAGATAATTTTTCTCTGTGTACCAAATTTTGACTCAAATCAACTGTCAAGTTAAAACAAGACTTTTAATGAAATGTTAACCATGCATGTGAATTTGTGTTTCTATAATAAGTCTTCAATTAAGGAGAATTGAAATGAAATGGAAAAAGGTAGTCAAAAGTGAAGGATATGCCAAAAGGGCCGGAAGAACTGAACTTGGAACATCAGGTAACATTTTTGTGAAATTTTGAGTACACTGACAACGTATACTTTGTTTGCCTTTTGTACGTAGCATATGCGCATTAAAGAAATTTTAGAATTACTTGTGAGAAAGTTTTTTAAACTTCACATGCAAAAATAATGTAAAAAACTTGATTTGTGGCTTTGAAGGCTTTAATTTTTACCAACTTTCCTTTTAATATTAAAACCCCCGAGTACAATTGCTTTCCGAGTTCCTTGCCCTTGAGAATACATATTATTACGACAGAAACAATTTTTGCTCATTACAAATGCATGTATGTATGTATATATATGTATGTATGTATATGTATATAGGTGCGGACGTACTTATACATAGGTATAATACAAATTGGCAAAATTGCTGTATACTCGTTGAATTTTCTTATTAGAGAAGTGTTTTAGGGTGTCGAGAATGTTTTCAAATGAGTAGACATAGTCCAATCACTTTAGACAAATTAATTACAAGTTGAAACCACTTTTTAAAATTAAAGAAATTGGACATAAGTGAGCAAAAACAGGGGAAAAAAAAGTCTAACGCTTGTTTTTGCAAGCATAAAAAGTTAAAACTTATAACGATTACGAAAAAAAGTTTTTTTTAATGATTTTTTCATCAACAAAAATTAAATTTCTTTAATACAAAAAAAAAGTAAGCCATCTTGTAGAACTGCCAATTTGCAACAAAAAACAAACCAAGGTGGGTTGATACTCTGGACTTACCATCAAATGGCTGTTTTTCATGGTTGCCACTTTTTTTAAATTCTTAAAAAATTAAAAAAAATTTTCGACTATTTGCAGTGCTGCTAAAATTCTGTAATAATTTTCATGTTCATGAAAGATTATGTCCAAGAATCAGATTTTTAAAACCTTAAACTATGATTTTTAGTTATTTAAAATATTGATTTTCTGTTTGTTTTTGGTTTTTTGCTGTTATACTGCTTGCTATACTTTTTGAGTACAGAACTTAATTTTTAACAAAAAATATTAACACAATTTTGTTTGTACAACGACTAGTTTTTTTTTCATATCAGCCCAAACTAAAAAACTATTGCACCAGAAGCCCAATAAGATATTTTTTTTAACTTTGGCTTCACTAAAAGAAAATGTTTTAAAGTGGTTTTAACTTGTAACTAATTTGTGTAGGTACCTTTTTTTAGTACTAAGGTGACTGGATGAATATTGATCCTGTTGAAATGTTTGCGCATTGAACGTTGACATGGATCCGAGAGGTTTTGGGATCAAAATTCTGCATGCGTCAAAATACTTTGTCAAAGATATTCTTTTAAAATTTTGCAAATCGCTCATTTACTTGAAGACTGTCATAATTCAAAAAACGGGATTTTTGAGTTAATGATGCAAATTTATTCGTTTTACCGTCCTTCATATTTTGAAAAGATTCCTATTAATAATCTTGTCTACATTTCAATTTATAAATTAAAAGATTTCTTCTATTTGGTTTATAGGGTAATGGTCAATTGAACACTTTAAACACGTTATTTGCAAAATCGGGTTTTTTGAGTTATATGACAGTCTTCAAGTAAATGAGCGAAATAATATAGAAAAAAGGTTTAAGAAATGTTAACATTTTCTATGTCTTCTTTACTTTATTATTTGCAGATTTTCGGTAATCAGAGCTGACACTTAATTCTTTAAGAGTAAAAAAAAGAAAACAACTTCTTTTTAAAAGCCAGAATTTTGAAAAGCTGAATTTTGCAAAGCAGATTTTTTTTTTCAAAAGCAGAATTTTGAAACCAGAATTTTGACCCGCTCCTCCCATCGAGGTAAATTGGAGCGATGGCCTCGGCAATGTAGATTTTAGGGACTTTGAATAATTTTGGCTTGGTGATATGTCCCTGCGGTTGTTGTAAATTCCACTAGAAAGAGTTTAACAGAGTCAAAAGTGAAATTACAAAATCATGGTGGCTAATTAAAGTTGCATTAGCGAGGGGTAAATCGAACTGCACATCAATCCACATTGATCTAAAGCGATCTTTGGATTACCGTGATACTACGTCGTTTTCGATAAAATACAAACCAATGAGCCCGCCGGCTCTTAATTTGCTCAAAATTGTAACTTTGAGTGGATGCATTTGAACCTGGTGAACCTCATGTGGCTTGGGTTCATCCCTGACTGGGTTCAAAGTATACCTATCAGTTGAGATTGCTAAAGGGGGGGGGGGGGATAAGTTCGGGTATGCATAAGTATATTGTGTGCATTTTGTCTAAAAAGTGTACATAAATACTCTACTTAATAAAATTAAACTTGGCTGTTTTAATTCTTTTTACTGTTTTTTTTAATCCTTATAAAAATTGTAACTTTACATACAAGAATGAAATAATTAAACACCAAAAAGTTGAGTTATTTCTCTTTAATGGAACATAACAGTATCAACAAATTGGATCATTACTTTCTTCAGAATTTTTTTTGGCGGTAAATCAATCAATTTTGTGGAAAACATTGGTTGGAAATAGCGCCCAAAAATTTAGAAATATCGCCCAAATCTTACAAGAACATATTGCCTTTTATGATATTGAGTGATACAAATTTGGGCGATATTGTCGTGGGCACAATTTTTTTTACCATATTATCACAAATTAAACCGCCACAAGAAGCCAAAATTTGTTGTAAAAGTAAAGAATGAAGTAATTCCCCAAATTATTTTTTTATGATTATTTATTTATTTATACATGAATTTCGGGATATATTTTATAATTCAATTTGGGAGTTATTTCATGATGAAATAACTCCGCAAATTAAAATAGAAATATGCCCCCAAAAAGCGTAAAATAAATCCACAAAAATAGGGAGTAGATTCATAATCAAAAACTCCCCACTTTCATACAAAATTTATGGGGTTATTTAATTTTTTCTTCGGCAGCTATTTCAAGGAGACCGATATAACTAATCACCCAGATAAATCTCGAAACATTAAAATAAACAATACCAGTGCGTATCAGAATCAATTAATAATACGAAACTTGCTGCGAAATATTTTTGCGGCCACGAATCGAAAAAAAAAAACACCCGAACACTAAACTCTTTAAAGCTAATGGTTTAGGCAGTGCAAATTAATGATTGAGTGCAACTCTCGCTGTCGAAAAGAACTCCATGGAATGTACCGAAAAAGTAACAACAGCAAGTGCCCCGAAATGCAACACGGACGGATGCACGCCGTCCTTCCCTTCGTAGTCGCGCTGCTGTTGGTGTGAGATTTCTTTTTTCAGTTTGGCGCTTCGGTTATGCCATCTCATGGTAATCGACAGATTAATCTATTCAACAGCGATCGTGTGCCATGCCATGAGATTGTGTACTGCAACGGCGCGGTGGAGTCAGCAATTATCGAGCGATGCTTGGTAAACGTTACGGCAACGTGCGATAGCGAAAGTGCATGGCGTTATGTTTTCTAAAGTCTTAACAACTTAATCGAATAAAATCGATTAAAATACAAGTTTATTTTGTTTTTCGTTTGAAAGGAGGTGCTAGAGTGCTGTTATCGTTGAAGTTGTTTAATTGTGAAGTTGAATTGAAATCAAAATGTGAGCTGCAGATAACCACAGACTTAAATGTGTCAAGAAAATGTTACAGAGAGCTACACATATTGCAAGCTGTCAGTTGGTGAAAATAGTTGTTAGCATTTTTGGATGAGGTTTTGTAAAATGTGAAGGAATAAGGATTTAGATGAGCAATAACGGCAGGTTTGATAACCTGCTTCGATTCGAACAGAATATAATTTTGACAAGATCCTACCACATACATTTCACTTTCAAACAGCATGTCAGCAGCCAGCACCGACTAGGATGACAAGACAAGACATAAACTCACAATATTTCGTTCGATCTCGTATAAAAAGCCATTATCATATCCACGAAGAATGAGATGGAGAACTACGGTGCCAGAGCGTACCTCAAAACAATCGAATTTACTCGATTAACAACCGAGCGACGATGTGAAACTTCTTTAACATCGACGTGAATCCAAATTTTTTGAACAGAAAATCCCACTCATAGAGAATATTTAAAATAAATAGGACTAAGCCAACGAGAGAATGAGATAGAAAATACTATACACAATATTTTATAATCTCCCAACTCTCGTCAACAATAATAAGCATTGAACAAATGGGTGGAGTGAAATAATGGGACAAAATTTCCACTCTAATAGTATATAAACCCGCGGGCATTAATTCCTTTTCAAAAAGGCAATAATACCCTCTACAAAAAAGCATTAAGACCCGCAGTACTTGCATCACTAACCCAAGCTCGCACCCACCCCAAATTTTATAGTGGCCAAGCAGGGTGTTGCACTTACCAATCTCAACTGTTGAGAAATAACACCCGCTGATTTAATTGCCATTTTGGGAAGGAATTAATGCCTGTTGGCGTTGTTTCCTTTTAAAGTGGGAATAAAGACCCAGGCATTAATTCCGCGGCCCTTATTTCACGACTTCTATCGGTCGTATAATAATAGGTATACTTTTTTTAGTTTTATGGGGAACATTTTTTTCTACAACTTTGTCTCAGAAAAAAGTTATTTGCCCATAAAAAGTTATTTGGAAAAAAAATGCCAACATTTTGGAGATGGAAATCATTTCTCGTTATAAATTCTGTTACTGATTTTTCTTACAATAACAAACATATTATTATAATTTCTTGAACTATTTCATCATATATTTTAATTACTTTTTGTTGCACAGATACTTTGAATATAGATATATGTTGGAAATTAAATGTTCTTCTACCAAAAATATGTTAAATTTTATTTTGTTTAGATCAACAGGAGGCGAGGTAATCCCTAAAAATGATTTCCATCTCAAAAATTTTGACAGTTTTTTGACAATAAATTTTGATGGGACAGATCTGTCAAAAATATTTGTGGGACAAAACTGTAGAAAATAAATAAAACAAAAACAAACAAAGTAAATTATTATACGACCAACAGAAGTCGAGAAAAATGCATTAACGCCTTTTCCCAAATGGCGGACAACGCAGAATTTTTTTTTTGTGTAAACTTTGTGGACTTAGACCTCGATTTAGACTCTCTAATCGGTACTCTTTAAAACAAAAATTAAATCTCGACAGCAGCATTTTTTGCAGATATTTTTTTCTTGGAGCAAATTCATCGAAGAAATCAACATTCCTTTAGTGGATCAAATCTTTATTATCAGGCAATTTCTGTTAAACATTGCAGTTAATCCCTGTTCAACACTTTTCTACTGAATTGAACGTATATTTCTTATGGCCAGTTTTTCCAAACACTTTTAAATATTTATTGGTTGTTAAATATTAAAATGGCATTTTTCAATTTCACCAACCATTTTCATTTTTAAAAGGGCCAATAAACTAAAGTCCCATTTTGTTCCAAATAAATTTTAAAGGCTTCTTAAAGTTGCAAGACAAAGAAAACGTTGAAATTTTCCTATTTATATACTCTCCTCTCGCTTGTTCTAATGAAAGAGAGCCATTAGTGGTGAATCAGGGGTTGGCATCAAGTTTCCTCATTTTAAAAAATTCACCTCCATACGTTATTGCAAACCATTTTAAGCTAAAATGCCAATAAATTTTATTACTCAATTAACTAAAATGCTTTTAGGTGATTTTTTTGAAACTGGGCATTATAAAGCTTTCAATCTGCCACGATGCAGAAATTAAAATTATACATAAACATGCGAGTGCAACTACTAAATAATGCATCCCAACATGTTTCTCATAACAATAATTACGTACTGCGATTTGAAAATGGAAAATAAAAATTGATGCTTAACTTCCCACAGGAACATCCGTTGAGTGTTTCTCAAAAAAATATGTTGTACATTGGAAATGGTAAAATGCATATTGTCAATTGATAAATTCACGCAACTACAAACTACAGACGAATTGATACAAAGTATTCTAAAATATCCCTATACTTTCTGGATAGTTTATCGCTGGCGACTTCCGTCAAGTATTGAATTGGAAATTGTACCAAGGGTAACAAATGCTCATAGCTTACAAATGCATCACAATAGAAGAGAATATAATTATTATTAATGGTCAAACATCACAACACATAACAAAATTAAAAATTAAAACTAATATGCAACTTGCTCAAAATAGTAAAAAGCGATGATAGTTCTATATTCCAGAAATGAAAATATATATTTATTAATTTCATGCAACAAAACAGTCAGGACAAACTAACAAATAATCTTTAATTTAATTTGATTCGTGCACGATCTTAGATGCAGAAGAAGTGCATTACCCTATACCGATTTTTCAAATTCATTAACACCGTGCCGTAACTGCTCAAAGTAGATAACTACAGATATTTACTAGCAATTCGTCAATGACCGCTCCAATACATTTACCAAAAGTCTGTCGGGGCAAAGATGTATATAAATAAAAAGAAAAAATCTCGACTCTTTTTAGAATCATGTGAAAATTCTAAAAAGTTGTTTCCAACGATAAGGTTTTTGATCGGATAAAAAAAATCGTAAAAAGCTTTTAAACGGTACCTCCTATTCCATATAAATAACGGGTGATTTTTTAAGAGGTTTAGAACTTTTTAAAAAAAAAAAACACAAAAAATTCGAAAAAATTAATGAAATATTTATTTGAATCGATAGTTTGAACCTTGCAATTTAATGTTTAAAGATAATTTCATGCAAATGTTGACCGCGGCTGCGTCTCAGGTAGCCCATCCGCTGAGTCCAATTTTGGCATACTCTTTCACACATATCGGCCGGTATCTCACGAATGAATGCATGGATGTTGGCTTCCAGTGCGTCAATCGAAGCGGGCTTGTCCTTATAGACATTAGCCTTGACATACCCCCACACAAAATAGTCTAATGGTGTCAAATCGCACGATCTAGGCGGCCAATTGACCGGCCCGAAACGTGAAATTAACTGTTCACCAAACTCGCCTCGCAATTGCGCCATTGTTTCGCGTGCTGTGTGGCATGTGGCACCGTCTTGTTGAAACCACATATCATGCAAGTCAAGAACTTCCATTTCGGGCAAAAAAATTTCGCTCGGTAGCGTTCACCATTGACAGTAACGCTGCGATTCGCATCATCTTTGAAGAAATATGGCACAATAATGCCGCCGGCCCATAAACCGCACCAAACAGTGGCTTTTTCGGGATGCATTGGTAGCTGTTGCAATGCTTCTGGCTGATCTTCACTCCAAATGCGGCAATTTTGCTTATTTACGTACCCATTCAACCAAAAATGAGCCTCATCGCTGAACACAATTTTTCGATTTCGAACATTTCGAACCGAGCACGAATTTTGATAGTAAAATTCAATAATTTGCAAGCGTTGTTCATTTGTAAGACGATCCATGGTTAAATTGCAAACCAAACTGAAGCTGTTTGACAGTGACACAAGGTACTAAACATACGTCAGCTGTCAAAACCAGTGTTGCCAAAACCAAACCAGCTAAAAAATCACCCGTTTATAACCGTTTTCTTCACAACGACTGCGTCGTAAATTTATACACTGATTTTGATAAAATTTATTTTCAGATAGTCCTGCAATATATGAAACATATTGCACAGAATTATTTGGATTTTTTTCTTTTTGAAATTAAAAGGTCAAATTAATTTATAAGTCGATAGTAAAAAGGTTACTTGCCACAGCAAATTCGTGCGACCCAGTCATGCTTTTTTTTTTGAGATCTCAACACAAAAACTAACTGTCATATAGGTAAGATCTTAATCAAGCGATTCGCTTCTTAATTTGTTAAATTGTTAAACATCTCAATCTTAACAAAATATATATATACTGAAATATTTTACAAATTTTTGGCGTTCAACACGCCATTACTTTGTAAATAAATTCATGTTAGCATTACTTAGTTCTGAAAATTAAATGTAAGTATAAGCAAATTGAAAAGATAGCCCGCTGTCAAAACAAAGCGAATAATAATAACGTGTTCCATTTATCTCATTACGCCAGCTGAATGGTAAGCCATTAGGTATTCCCTGCCACCTGCCGTCACAGCATACGAATTCATCTTTCAGGGGTCTCTGCAAATGAAGATTGCCACGCAATCCTCACGAAAATGATGTGAGAACCATTAGCGCCAGAAATACCAGTCCTTCTTCTGGTTGTTGGCTATATTTTGTGTTTGTCTTATTCCATCCACTGGTAAGAGGATAAAGGCGAAACTCGAGAACTGGTTGGGTACTAAGTTAATTTTAATGAACTCCACTTCGTTAATGCAGATACTGGGTGCCTTGTATGAAAGTCACTTCATAAATTAACTTATTCCATTGATAGTAATAATTTTGTTTGCATTTTTTTTTTGTCTATTAACATTAAGAACCAAATTTGAACTTAATGAAATGAATGGGCAGAAGAGTATCTTGGAGTTTTAATGATAATTCTCTAACGTGTTTATTATGATACACGATGTGGAGTTTCTTTTTCATGTTTAGTTGGAAAGGGACCGATCTTGGCCAACTATATATCGATGGCACGATCTCTCAGTAAAGGCTAATGCAGTTTAAGTCAGGCAAAGGTGATTGCTTATTAATGAGCATTTGGTAATTTGCATTGTAAAAGCAGCTTAGTATAATACCCGCATATAAAGTAGTGGGTTCCAGAAGCAGTTGAGGTAGATGAAGAAAGATTAATTTTATAAATCAACAGCTTAGATTTTCTAGGGCAAGATCAAAAATGACTTATATGGTTGGTCTTTAGAATTTAAGATCATGAACATGAAGGCTAGGGTTGTTTGTTTAACGTCAGTCTCGCTTAATATGTTGTGTATCCACTATTTTCTTGTACATAAAACAATCTCGACCTGTGACGTCAAGGGTCATAAGCAATCAGACTTTGAAGACTGATCAAATCTGATATGCCTGTAGAAAGTTTTTCATAATAAAATTGGGTAAAGCTCAGCACCACTAATAATGAGACTGATGATAGGGCTTTGTCTTGGCACCCCTCGAAAAAGCTATATCTCCAGCCAAAAATAAAAACGAATTTTAAAATTCGTAAAAAAATGACAGTGTTTTTATAACAAAAGTCATGAGTGTGCTATTTCTTTGTCCATGGCTGTATACAGATTCCAAGCAAAAACGTTAATCGTTTTTGCTTAGAATCTTTATATTAGCTCCAAACTATTTTAACGCTTGAGGCTTTTCAATTTATGACAAACAGCTCTGGAGCAGAAATTCTTTTCGCAGTTTAGGAAGTAATTAAAATAGCATAATTTACGCGCTGTAGTACCCAATGGTGTAGTGGTTAGTGTGTCGGACTATCACGACGGAGGAGTTCTGAGTTCGAGCCCTGAGTACACCTAATGTTTTTTTCGGGGGAACTGGTCTCTTGTGAGTAAGTAACAAATCCTCGAAGCTTATGAAAAGTGCATCTCACCTTAGGCCGTGTGCCACCTGTGTTAAAAAAGCTGTTAAATTTGATCCCATTGCTACATTTTGACACTATACTAAGGTGATTACAGACGTCAAAAAATAACATGCTCAAAAGCTCGTTACAATTTTAGCAAGTCGTTATAATTTTTGATGCCTTCAGTTGTACATCTTTATATATTTTAACTATGTGTCTGTAAGGCACATTGCCTTTTAAATGTAACAGTTGTTGAACGACACTAGTTGAAAGGAGTAGAAAGATAGGAAGAAATTGTTTTGGGACAATGGATAAAGAAGCTCGTTGAGTTTTATTTTTCATTGCTTATCCTCATGGGCGACGTCCAGCATAAGCTGGGAGGTATGCTGAAAAGAAAAAATGGCTTTGTACCCGAGGAATCGCAATGGGAAATTTATATTTTAAAAATTCCGTTTTAATTCAATTGACACAGCAAAAAGCTTAAATTTTATTCACCTCAATAAAAAGTAATTAAATTTAACTGGGATCAAATTTAACAACAATTTTAACGGAATTGACACACGACCTTAGTCGTTCGCATTTGACAAAAATAAAATACAATCAATTCAGTTTCAATAAAATATTATATGAGTAGGCCAATCAAATTAGACAAACATATCTACAAACATTGGAGAGGAGAATTTTATTGTTTCATTTTAAAGAGTACCTTTTGCGGATTCTTATATCACAAAGTTCGTACAAAAAACCCTCTGCTTCGTCCGTCATTTTGAAAAAAGCGTTAATGCGATTTTGTAAACTTCTATTGGTCGTATAATAGTTTACTTTTTTTAGTTTTATTACTCACTGACCCGGTTTTTCGTATGTTTCACTGACGCCAGCTGCCATAGTGTCGTGTGTCATTGAAACATATGCCAGTGTATTGTGATGGTCAGTTTTTCAGACGTCAGTTAACTGACGGACATAAGACGTCACTGAGTTTTTGGACACATTGACACGGGTTGTCAGTTAGTGTGATAACCTTTTTTTAGTTTTATTACTCACTGACCCGGTTTTTCGTATGTTTCACTGACGCCAGCTGCCATAGTGTCGTGTGTCATTGAAACATATGCCAGTGTATTGTGATGGTCAGTTTTTCAGACGTCAGTTAACTGACGGACATAAGACGTCACTGAGTTTTTGGACACATTGACACGGGTTGTCAGTTAGTGTGATAACCTTTTTTCTCTTCACTGACTACTGACGAGCATTTGCTTCACTAAAGTCAATTTGCATAACGTCACAGCATGTCAGTGGTCAGTAAATTTTAGTCAAAAACAGAAAACCGCATGCTCAAATGTCATGGCATAGAGAATGTGTCCTACTTTCTATTTCTAGTTTGCCAACATGTTGTGAACAACACGACTACAGCCGGTTGGCAATCTGATTGACTTTAAGGACTATTATGTCCTTCGTAAACCTTAAAACATTACCCCTCAAGCTGTGTACCACTTTTTCAATTATACACATTCTTCGGCGAAGCATCTTCAATGGCATCAACATCTATAGTAGGTATATATAAAAACAATAAATGGAATCCTTAGCTATTATCCCTGTTATATAGCTATTCGAGCTCAATTAAGTGATTGACAGTTAATTCCTCTAATCAAATTATAGGACATTACACTGTCGTCATCACGCATGCAATGCTCCTCTTGAAATTAGAAAATTCCCATTCGAAAGGCTGCAACGTGCACCGATGTCGCAATGCAAGCGTAGAAAATGGAAGAATTTGCAATGAAATGCCAATTTTTGTATGCATCTCCAACCAACCGAAGTAGAAAGGGGGGTAGTTGATGATTGGTCTTGTAAGAGTTAAGGTATTGAAACGAACATGTTTTGTGTTTTTGTTTGTCTGCTGCCGTTGCCGTAGATGGTGCCCTTAATTAAAATGGGAACAAGTTGTTGATTGTATATTACAAAAAATATATGTGCAACGGTTGTGCGAGAAAAGTATGTAATTTGTGCGATGTTCGACATTGAATGAAGAGTTGCAAGGGATGTTGCAGGTATGAAGACTGACTGAACTTTAAATTTGTTAAGAAAAAAATTAAACTTAAACCCAACAAACGTGCAGACAACTTATAGTGCATTATTTGTGGTTAATGACTGGTAAATTTACCAGTAAAAGTATATGTGATGAGGTAAGAGTTTTGTTTACGGTTTGATAATTTTTTGCTGAAATAATTTTAACTGAAAAATGTTAATAACTGAAATGACAACACGGAATCACTTATAATGTTTTTCTGAGACGAAAGTGCACGAGACTTACACTAATATTACGACTGATTTCCAGTTTATCAGCGAGCTTTATGGGTTGTACGGTGACATGGATATTGAGTAGGAAAAAGTATTCAATAGGTACGATTCGATTTTTAAATCATGTGGAGTACCTAACCTAGTGCAAATGGACAACAATCAGAGATAGATCGCACTATGAAGCCAAAAATTTTAAAAATTTGGAGAATCACACGAAGAAAATAAAATTTCATTGAAAATACGTTCAATAACATGCAGAATGTTGATGGTGTGAATTTTCTTGCCAACGACAATCATTGGGACGCAATCTGCTCATGTGACTCAAATTTGTTCATTGTTCGCCATCATCATTATTTGAACAAAGATTGGTTAAGCGAAAGTGCGATATTAGCTGCAAAGAATAAAGAAGTCGATGCATGCGCAACCAACGATGCCAAATAAACAAACTATCCTATTAAATGTTTGTATTCGTTGGATATGCCCGGTCTACTATCTCATAATTGTCAACGTGGCGTGTCCGCGTGTCGAAATATTATCTTCATTAGTGGTGTTTTTTGGAATTTTATATATACAGGGTGATTGGTATAAGATGCACCAAAAAGCTTGAGCGTGTAGGTGGGGTTAAGACAAGAAAAAAATCGTATGGAAGGGGGGTCTATTTCCCCCCGTTTAGGCAGGAGGGCCAATTTTCTAAAAAACTGACTTAAATCAGAAAAAAAATTATTTAAAAACAACGGTGAATGATACAAAGACTTGTTATATCTTTTTGAAAAGCCAGAAAACTACTCTTTTATTTTATTTTTAAATTAAGTTGTTTCAGTGAACAGTTTTAAAAAAATTTATTTTCAAACTCAAAATTTTGAAAAAAGAAACTAAAAAAAAAATTTTTAAACTAATTTTTTTCAAAATTTTATGTAATTAACTATTATTTTTATTTTCAAAACTCAATGCTCTTATTAATTTTTAGTCAAAAACAGAAAACCGGATGCCAAAATGTATCTTAGTTTTTGAGAAATAAAAAAAAATAAAAATAAAACTAGTAAGTAAAGTAAAAAGTTAATTCGTTTTTTTTTTATTATTTGATTAAAATCGGATGGTATGTAATAAAAAATAAAAAAGGGATAATTCCCTAATTAATAATTGACCTGAGCAGGTCAAATTTGGGAAAACCAAAAAAAAAGTGTTTTTCTTGGAAAAAATACTTCTAGTTTTTCTTAATTTCTCAAAAACTAAGATACATTTTGGCATCCGGTTTTCTGTTTTTGACTAAAAATTAATAAGAGCATTGAATTTTGAAAAAAAAAAATAATAGTTAATTACATAAAATTTTGAAAAAAATTTGTTTAAACATTTTTTTTTTAGTTTTTTTTTTTCAAAATTTTGAGATTGAAAATAATTTTTTTTAAAACTGTTTACTCAAACAACTTAATTTAAAAATAAAATAAAAGAGTAGTTTTGTGGCTTTTCAAAAAGATATTATAAGTCTTTTTATCATTCACCGTTATTTTTAAATAATTAATTTTTTTTCTGATTTTTTAGAAAATTGCCCCTACCGCCTAAACGGGGGGAAATAGACCCCCCTCCCATACGATTTTTTCTTGTCTTAACCCCACCTACACGCTCAAGCTTTTTGGTGCATCTTATACCAATCACCCTGTATATTAAAGTGAATTTGGGCGGAACGAAGTTCGTCGGGTCAGCTAATTCTTTAATAAACTTGAATATAAGAATATTACAAGATCACTCTAGCGGTGATCTTGTGAATCTGCATGCCGACATTGATAGTTTTTGCACTTGGTGTAGCGAGAATGGATTAAACCGCAACCCAGCGAAATGTCAAACTATGACTTTTTCAAAGAAACGAGTACCAATCATATTGGACTATAATATTTCACAGCATACATTGTGCCATGTTGTTAGTTTTAAAGATCTTGGAATCGTCTTTAGTGCAAGTCTAGATTTCACAGAGCACATCAACTCTCTTGTTAAAAAGGCTAACTCAATGTTAGGTTTTGTAAAAAGATGGTTTAAAGAGTTTCAAGACTCTTTTGTTACCCTATCTTTATACAACTGTTTCGTTCGTCCGCATCTGGAATACACATCGCAGGTATGAACTCCGTTCTAGGATATAGGCAGTTCAGCATATTTTTGTTCGTTTTGCCTTAAAAGGTCTTTTCAATTTAAATTCTAAAATTATTGATTTTAATGACAATAAAATAAATCTTAAAAATGTACTTAAAACCAATGCTCCAGGCTTTTAGTTCATGTTTTATGTATTTTGTATTGTTAAATTATGTATGTTTTATTGTAAAATAGTGCTTGTATTATTGTAGTGATTTGTTTTA
Organism: Baccha elongata; assembly: GCA_951217065.1. Taxonomy (NCBI): domain Eukaryota; kingdom Metazoa; phylum Arthropoda; class Insecta; order Diptera; family Syrphidae; genus Baccha; species Baccha elongata. The sequence continues at coordinate 52,470,917 of OX578272.1, read as the reverse complement.
CTCTACTAACAACTAACATTAGCACTAAGTAATGAGCCAGTGGAACACATATAATGTGTTTGCAAATTATTGTTCATAAGCTGAAACTTGCTTTAAGGCAGATTTCCAATGTCGCGTTGGTGTTAGTGACGCGTACGTTACATTTAGCCAGCGTTACAGACGCGTTAAGATGACAGAAGAAATCAAGTAAAATAGAATATTAAAATAATAAATATTGAATTTATTACCAAATAAAACTACATCACTCCATTTAAATGCATTTAACCTAAAGCTCTTGAAACCCGGGTACCCGCAAATCCACCCGGGTATCCAGATATCCGAACATATGGGTATTACCCGGGTACCCGAGTATCCGAAAATACCCGAGTAACAGTGTACCTGAGTACCCGAAATACCCGGGTACCCGACATTCTTAAAAGAAAGTTTATTTATGTGTGTTTATATATTTTAATTTTTTAGAATTTATGTTATGATTATTAAAGGCTAAAACTAATTTTGTTAGCTATTGCATTCGAATTATTAGCACTTTTGTGAGTTCGGATACCCGGGTACCTGGGTACTCGAATTAATTCCCGAGTACCCGATTACTCGGGAAATACCCGGGTATTTTTTGACCCGGGTACCCGGGTAGTTGTAGAAATCAAGAGCTCTAATTTAAACCTCGCCCAACTCCAAAATCTATTTAATTCCCTTCAAACACACACATCTATTTATCAAAATATCAGAGACAGGTCCATATCCAGAAAAGATATTTCGGAGGGGTATTCTCTCGGTGGAAAAACTCAAAAAAAGGTAAAAAAAAATGATTTTTTTTTTAAACAAAGGTGCCTGCATTGTTGATATACAAATACAGACGAAGTGAAATGAAACCACTTCGTCTGTATTTGTATATCAACAATGAAGGCACCTTTGTGTTAAAAAAAAATATTTTTACTTAAACCGAAAATGAATCGGTTACAACTAACCCCACTTTCCAACCCCGCATGGCTTCAAATCTTTCAACTTCTCCGTCGCACTCACTTACGTTAAGTTGTGGTGGATGCAAATTGTAACGTTAACGCTCAACGCGGCATTGTAAACACAACACATGAATTCCTATAGCTGAACTTTTGAGTTGACATAAAATTATGTCAACGACGCCAAACCATTGTATATAAATTTCTATAGTACAATCATGGAGCAGCGCCATCTAAAGAAAGTTGTGAACTGCACATTTAGAGGTTTTTACATTTACTAAGTGTCTATTCTGTAACCCTAACAATAGTCGTCTACGAAACAAAATAATAATATATAATGTATTTTATTGGCTCTAAAATCCATATTTCCTTGACAAGAGTCGTAAGCAAAACAAAAATCATATATGTTTACGACTGTTGTTAGGGTAACCTTTGCATATAGAAACTATATATATACAATGGGGTAACAGAATAGACACCTAGTAAATGCACGAACCTAAAAATGTGTTATTCACAAGTTTCTTAAGATGGCCAGGCGGTGATTATTCAGCATGAAAATACTATAGAAATGTATATACAATGGTCTACACGCAGAGAGATAATGCAGTGACTGTCGGAGATGCCCCACTGTCGGAGGATTCCACCTTTATCCTATAATATTTAAGTATCAAATCAATTCAAATTATTTAGAAGTCTGTATGAAGCGATGTTTTTTTTCCTAGGCTACATACTTAACGAATATAAAATAATTTATCTTGTTCAATATTTCCTAGTCAATGATCTTTGAGACTTCTTTAAAGTGCGTAAAGGTAATTTTAAAATCTTTATACACAGCCTAAACACTATTCTAATTCCACATCAAATCTTATAGTTTTATTCTTTTGAAGACAAAACGTTTCTTTTTTAAAAACTGCTCATATTCTACTTTGCCCAGTCAATGCAATAATCAACTGTTAGTTTGCCTGAACCGCCATGCCAGTTCTGTTTTTTGGACTGTTAGAGCTTAAGCATTGCCTATATGAGGTCACAAGTCACTTCTTCTAACAACATCGCTCCGAGCAGTTTATCTTTCAAGAAGATTGAAGATTCTCAAAATAATTCTCTATTTGGTATACCTACCAACAACCTATTGTCCTATTCTATAGTTTCAAAAGGAGCTCAGTCAAAAATATTAAATCTAGACCATAAAGTTTAAAAATTTACAAATAGAAATGTTTGTCTCTTCAACCTTGCTAAGAGCATATTCACGAGCCAAGACAAACAACTTCAAAAATATGCCTTAAGGCTGTGTTCAATTATATTTTACTTTTACATCTAAATTTACAATTCAACACCTTCTTAATAGAATTTGTTAACGCCTACCTATAGCACTGAACATGAACATTAAAGATTGTTTGGACAACCCATTTAGTAGCAATTGTTAGATACTTTGATGTGCTATTACTGCAGATATATCTACTCTCAATTAATTAAAAAAAAAAACAAATTAAATATACACCCATGTATTGAGATTTTTTTCGCCAAATGAATTGATTTCTCGTAAACAAAGATCTATTTATGTTAACTGCTCAGAAAAAGATCCAGGGTTGTCGAAAGTTTAAAATTTAGTTTGCGGGTTCAGGTTAATTGCTCAATTAAGTAAGATCGATGAAGGGGATGTTCCCATTAATTCTGTCTTTTAAAAATTGAGATATAATTTTGCGTTTTTTTTTCATTCTGACGGAAGGTAGTAGGTAACCACGATGCTGAAATTAATCACTGTAATTTGCAAAAATTGTTTACCGCTGTGATTGGTAGTATATTTTTGTTGATAATTTTATCGGTTCTCTGAAGATCTTAATGCAAATTAGGGTGGACATGTTTTTGAAGAAGAATTATATAATAAAACATGTGGGACATTCTTTATGATTATGTGAACATTAAAGAACAATTTTCAATTTAATTAGGGCGTGAGAATGGTAACCCCACCTGGTCAATGATGTTTTTCATTTTTTGATATGAACTTTTAAGGAGTGTTCATATGAAAGCGACCAAGGACCAGCGAGTGAACGAATATTCGTTAATTTTTACGTTCCATTCACATGAATGTTTCTGCGAACAAGCACCGTCAACACCAAATTAAAACAAACAAAAGAAAACTGAGGTTATGTTATAGATAGACCGTGTTTAGACTGGGAAATTGGAATCTGGCGTGGTGAGTACTCTCGTGATTACACACGTCCTCAATTGAGGACGCCTCACTTCAAGCGGGTGGAATTTTTGTGAAGTTAGACAGTTGTACGACGCGAATTTTTTGCATTTTATAAAAGAAGATAACATCCATAAATTATTATTAATGCTACTATTTGTTTCCTTTTCCAAGAATCATTTTCTATCACTCTGCATTTAGCTTAATTATGAAAATTTTGCGATGTTAACACATCGGCAGTCAAGCAGATATTTTACAAAATTGGAAAAAACTTGAATTTGGAATTGGAACAGTACTCACGCTTCCGATGTTTATAATTTGAAGCTTCCTCACAAGAGTACTCACCCCTAACCCCTCTCGCCTACGAACTCTCGTGAGTCCGGTCTCAAATTTCCCAGTCTAAACACGGTCATATATGTACTTACGACTTAAAAGTACCAAACAAAAAAATGTTTTTTTTAAAACTGGTGGTTTTGGTTATTTTTAAGTTTCTCAAAAAGTATAAAACCTTTTAAGCATTCTGTTTTCTGTTTCTGACTAAAAAAAATAAAAGTAATGAATTTCGAAAAAAAAAAATTTTTTTAATTTTTGTTGTTTTGAGTCTGAAAATTAATTTTTCAAAAATTGTTCACTGAAACAACTTTATTTAAAAAGTCAATAAAAAAAAAGATTTCTTTCTTTTCAAAACAGTATCAGCAAACATTGTAGGTTTTACCGTTGTCTTTGAATATTTTTTGTTGTGATTCTGTTTTTTTACAGGCATTCAAAAATTTGTTATACACTGTTTCACTCGCATAGAAGTTGTTAAACTCAACTCGGGAAAGGGAAAAAAAATAATAACCCACTTAAAATCAATTTTGGCACGTCATGGAATTCCGTCAGAAATAATAGTCCATACTATCCCAAACTTAAAGGTTTGTTAGAAAGGGTTATTAACAGCTTAAAGATGATCTTTACCTCGGACTTCTTAACCAACAAAATACTTCCCAAATTTTAATATCTATAGGAAGCTCAGAACACTTTATGGATGGAAATCTACACAACAGCAGGTTAAAGAATATCAAAATAAAACGAAAGCTTGGGTACTATGATGAACATGCAAAAGACATCACTGCAGTTACAGAAAATATACCACTAAATGTTTGTTTTGCTTCTGTTTTTGAAACTTCATAGTTCTATTATAATGAAATAGTTCAAATGAATTGATTTATTTTATTTTTATTGATTAAAATTAAAAATGTTAAAAAAACAATATAAAAAACATTATTCTTAACATGTTATATGTCTATCCCTCTTACTAATTAACATACTAAATGAATTACAATACAACAATGTACCGATTTAGAATAAAGATATATAGTCAATATTCTCATTTCCATTCGTCTTTTAAAAAAAAGAGCAGAACAAATACCTAATCGTAACAGCCTTTAATTACAAGCCTCAAAAGAAAACCGGTTTTTGGAAAAGAAAGCGTGTTCACAGTTACCCCTGTTTAAAATAATCCCCCTTAATGCTAAATTAAGCGTTGCGGTTGATTGGTTTTGTGATATATTAGCTTTTTCACAAAGTGGCTTTGTCGACTGTAGATATTTCCTCTTTTATGATGGTTAAACAGTATTATGTGTATACCTTTATATTTTGTCCATAGAAGATGGTCAGTACAGGAGAGATAGGACTCTTGTATCTCAGTTCGGCTGCAGTGCATAGGTACGACTAGGGTTGGGTACAAAATCCCGAATGCCAAAATCCCGTGTGACAAAATCCCGACTGGTTACTACTTTTCTCAAAGAAAACAGTATGTATTAGCTAACGACACGATGAGTGAAGAATTGCTTTGCTCTGAAGCTGGTGTTCCCCAAGGATCAGTCCTGGGACCATTGCTCTTTCTAGTATACATAAATTCAATATTTAAATTGCCCCTTAGTGGAAACCTAGCTCTCGCCTATGCTGCAGTTGACATAGTCAATTTAAAGCAAAAAATAAATACTGACCTTACTTATTGAACTCACGGTTCATATACCATAATATGGTTCTTAGTAGTAAGTCCAAAGTCATGCAATTCTCGTTCTCAAAAACATATATTTTGGATGAAATAGAATGCCACGTTGAAAGCTGTGATCGTTCAAAGTGCTGTTCTGATTGCCTTCGCCTTGAACCCGTTAAGGAATTCAAGTATTTAGGAGTTACTTTGGACAATAAACTTAACTGGAAACGCCATATTGCTGATCTAAAACAAACAATCTACAAGCTTAAATAAAATTTATCATCTTCGCAGATTTGTACCATCAAACCTGATACTATCAATTTACTTTGCTCTTGTAAATTCCCGACTAGAGTATGGGGTCACCTGTTGGGGAAGTGCATTTATCAGCAATATTCAACCACTTATAACCGCCCAAAAAAAGGTACTAAGGGTAATGCTTTTCAAACCAAGATGGGAACCTTCGTTACCATTGTTCAAAGCACTAGACATTTTGCCGCTTCGGTATTTGTATGTTTTCAAGGTACTAAGAATCTTCTTTTTGCGAGGTGGACATAATAACATACGTAGAAATGAATTTCGATCCTTACGAAACCAATATTTAATTGTAGTTCCTAGAGTAAGAACAGAACACTACAGACGTTTTGTTACTACAATTGCTCCTTTTATTTATAACAAGCTACCGTGGGATATACGCAAACAAACAGATTGTAAATCAACCTTTCTTAGCTGTCTTCGGACTTGGATTCTTAAAAGAAATGATGTAGAATCATTGTTGCAAGTTGTGCATTAATAACTGAACCTAAAATTCTCATTAATTATATATCTCTAATTTTTCCGCAAGAAAAAAAAAATACTTCTTTCTTCTGCGGCTCTATACTTAAAATCTTTTATAATAATTATTTGAACTTTTTTTTACTTCACTACACTTGATACTGGCACTTCTTGCCACAAAGTGTATTTATAGCATTCAAGGTTGAATAACTATGTTTTCATTTCATCAACAATTAATTTTTAAAATTGCAAATAAGTACATATCGTAAATTGTGTTAAATATTGTAACTTGAATGAAATAAATAAATAAATAAATAAATAAATAAATAAATAAATAAACTTTTTTTTTGTACAAAAAATTAAAAATAGAATTTTTTAATAAAAAACATTTTACCAAACCCAATCTAGTACGCAAAAATTGTCGATGATTACCGACTGCTTTATAAAATTTACAGAGAAAAGTCCCTGTGAATAGAATAAAGATGTTATGCTCGTGGCCAAGCGAAGTTATAAGTTTGAAAAAATAAAAGCAATAAAAAGACTAAAATTAGCCAAATTAAATTTTATGATATGAGCCCACCATCAAACCAGGGCGAAATGCATAGTTTGGGATAAAGGCCACTAAACCTTCATAATTGAATTTCATTCATAAATACTCCACTTAAAAAAAATGGATTTGGCTATTTTTAGTCTTTTTATTGTTTTTATTTTTTAATTTTAATAAATTCAATTTGGCTATATTTAGTCTTTGTTTTTATTTTTTCAAACTTAAAAAACATTTAATTCTTAATTTCGAGAGTATAAAATGTGTTATTGTAACTATAACTTATAACTTAAATCTCAAATCCCAGGAGGCATCGATTTCAATATTTTTCTTCCTTGCTCCGCTAAGGGTGTGTCCAATAGCCTGTGGTTGTAGTTTCCTTATTCAACAGTACCTGGGTGGCCCGTTATTTCAAAGGATTTTAGCTCCCTTTATGTAGTCAGTCCCGCCCACGCAACTTTGTTGATCCGCTTAGAGCATGTCCCAGTTATCTGGCAGGGTGCTAGCAGTTTTCTTATTTATCACTAGGTTTACCTGGGTGGCCAGCTTCGGGTGTTTAAGGGATTTTAATTCCCTTTTTGTAGTCAGTCCCGCTAACACAATTCGTTGCTCCGCTAAGTGTACGTCCAGTGTTGTATTGCAGGCACCTGTATCAGTAGTTTTTTTAGTAAATAAATTTGTTCGTGCCCGAAAGAGAATTATAATATAATTCCTCAATTCCGTTCAAATTTGTAGTGCAAAAGGAAAAGAGAGGTACAAAAACGTGCTTTGCTTAAAGTCCATATTTATAAAGGCACCTACTAAAAGGGCTGAAAGTCGGGATTTTTAATTCGTACTATTCGAAATTTTTTCAATTTTTGTCACTTGCAAAAGTCGGGATTTCGTCCAGTCGGGATTTCAGCAGTCTGGATTTTTCCCTATCCCGTATGACTATTGCATATGAAAATCGTTTCAGTAATAATAATTTTTATTTCCAAGATCACAATAAATAGTTGAACCAATGAAGTTATAACTTACAATCAATTTCTTTATGAAAATTCATAGATATACATAAGTTAATTGGCACTTTCACACGAATACAACTAAACAAGTAGCCACTTTCCATGGAATCAGCTAACAATTTCCATACCCATTCCGAGTCATTATTGACTCCATTCCATCTGGGCTACGTATTTCATATCTTTTTTTTTTTTTAAAGCGGGCTCAACTCCAATTTAGAAAGAAACACATCACTAACCTATATTATTTGTCTAACGAAATAGCATTCAATTTCAAAATTGAATTCAATGACCAAGCGGTTATGACCTGTAGAATGGAAGTAGTACCTAGTGCACCTCTCTTAAATATGCCATCTGTGTTGGCCATAAAGAAGTATACAAAAAGTGAAGTTCACTAAAGGTTATCGTCACGAACAACGGAGTGACGGCAATAGATTCGAACTGTGAAATGAGTAATTCTATAGAAATCCATGTTGATCACTTGAAGCCACTTTTATTGTGGAACACAATGTGGGATGCCGGTTAGTGCATTTTTGTTCTATTTCAATTGTCAGTTGTCATCTAATAGGACCATTCAGCTTGAAGCACTTGAGACTTTTGAGAGTATAGGCAAAGGTTTCAAGGGAAATTATTGCTGTTTAACCGTTGCAATACAATAGTGAAACTAACCCCAATTATATATATGAAATTAAAATGCATTAAATTAGAAATTGTTTCTTTATTACTTTTTAAAATAAAAAAAAATATTGAAACGGCAGATCATGAAGTAGATAGGTACCTACCTAACCTACCAAAGCCAACCAATCTCAACCAATCGTTTTAAAGAGGGCCTGCAATTTTATGCAGTCCATCATGACAAATCATACTTTTGAATAATTTGTTACTTCCTCCCTTCCTCACAGAAAGAGTGCTTCTGATTTGTTTTTTCTTAATTTGAAGTTTTGAGTTTTGAACAGTTAACATCTAACTTAATTGTTTAGCTCACTTACTTTTATGTCGCGGGGCACAACCAACTTTAGTTATTTGTTTCTTTTTACTTTTAATAAATATAAAATAAATTGGTTTGGAATTGTTTATTTACCCTTCGTACTTTTACTTTTCGTTACAGTTATGCGCCCTAAATTGGATTAATGTTTGACACGCATGCCGGTCATAGGTAAGTTTTCAAAAATAAAAATATACATAGGATCATTTTTATGTAGGAAGGTGCCTACTTTAGAAAAGATAAACTCACTGTTTTTATTTTAAGTTATACCTACAAAGTGATTTCCTAAGCCGATTTCGAAGCTGCAACCCGGCTTCGCACGGCTATACTAATGATAGATACTATTGACGCAAATTTTTAATCGACTTAGCATAATGCTACAGTGAATTAAGCATTTTACTAGCGTATTTTGTTGACTAGATCGCTAACCGCTTGGCCAACCTTGGATATGAAATAACAACAATAAATTGGAATCACTTTTATCTTAAATTATAATAACCGATCTAATTTGAGAAAAAAAAATATATCAAACATCATTTTATTTTCCAAAATCTTACGGTCTGGTTGGACGGAAAATAACACAATATGTTTTTTCTTTTATTTTATCTCTGTGACAGATAAGAATTATTGTGCAACAAATCTGAAACATTTAGTTTTTCAGCGCTAGATTATCCCAGGGTTAGATTAAAACTCGAGTTAACTCTTGAAATACGCTTTTTAGTCAACTTTAAGCACAGAGTAAACTTCGAGTTAATCCAACTTATTTGGTGAGTTAAATATTAATAAAAACAAAATAGCCACTTCTGGGATTCGAACCGCAGTCTATACTGTTACTGCGATTGATACATTCGTTTCCAACAAAAGAATTTTCTTTCCAGCATGAAAACTACTGTTACTAACGTTGCATTCATTCGCTACAAAAGAATTTCTTATGAGCATTTGAAGTGAATGTATGATATGTTTACTATAAACGTAAAACTTTTTCCATTAACCTACAATTGCCAACGATTCATTCATTTGCTCCTACGAGTAGCAATTATATACTGTGGCAAACAATAATGAGATTGGTTATGGAACACAATGAACTGGACAAAATTAGCCTTCAAACCAAACGAATGCGTTCTTTTAAAATACGTTTGCAGCTCTCTAATTACTCATAAAAATAAATTACTTCTCTCAGTGTATAGCTACACGTGTTTTTTTGGAAAAGCTATCCGTAGTAAAGTAGGATTTTCCATACAAAAATCTCAATGCGGATCACTACACTACTGATAAAAGGAAATGTCAAATCTCACTGCCGATAGATTTTCCACTTTCATTCGAGTATCGAATTGTGTTAGTATTTACGAATGAAAAATTCATGTATATCTCGATATGGGTAGATACAAAGATTATGAATTCATATTCTTTAGGTAGATAGCTAGCTATGTATGTTCGAAAAGTTGAAGTTGCTTTTAAAGTGTTATCTTGTTTTATTTTCGATTGCCCACAAACATACCCAAATTTCGAAACAAATTATCACATTTTTTAAAGGAAAATCAAAGTTTTTTGAAAAATATATACATAAGAGGACATTACATCTGCAATTTCCATCCAAAAATGAGCTCTTTTTACACTTTTCATATTTCCTAGAGTTAAAAAAAGTAAATTAGTATCTTTGAAAAATGGTGATCAGGTAGTTTAATAAGTGATGTTTTTTAGTTGTATGACATGCTGACAGATCCCTGATATCCGAATGCAAATAAATAAATTAAAAATTATTTAATTCTTTCTCGACGTTTCGTTGCCTATTTTCCGACTTTATCAAGGGATTGTTTTTTTTATTGTGTTTGTTAAAATTAAAAAGAAACATTGTGTTATAAAAATATTATTTTGAGTTCAATAAAAAACCGATCCCTGGATTAAGTTGGAAAATACCCAATGAAACGTCGGGAAAGAATGAAATCATTTTTTATTTATTGATTTGCATTCGGATATCACGGATCTGTCATACAACTAAAAACCATCAGCAAATAGTATCTTGTCAAACCTGAAATTCAAGTTCTTCTTTGTTTTAAGGTCACGGTCACTATATATTTTTAACTTTATTGAAAAATTTAATTATTTACAGCAAAATTCATTTCAAATATATTGTTTTCAATATTTTTTATTTTCTAAATTCCTATTAAAATAAACCACACGACACAATTTAAATACTCATCTGACAGAAGGAATATAAAACCTTTAAAGTACATATAGGTATGCGTAAATCTTGCTACAAATGGAGATTCATGACAAACTCCGAAAAGTAGATCTGAAGGGGAAAAAAGCAACGTTTTTGCCCTTGGGTCATGATTATATGCAATTTTTCCCCTCAGAAAATAATTCAACATTAGAAACTCTTTCTATAATATGTCCACATGTCCTGGAATGACTTTGACGGTGTTCACATTGGACTCACTCAAACGAAGCATTTTGACGCCTATGTGTTTTGTCTCCTTCCCACTTCGTTGTTAGAAAGAACGGGACATTCAAACATTATTTTTATATTTTTTTTAAATTCTCGTGGATTCATTTTGATATTCGCTACTCTGACATTATTTGTGATTTATTATTTTTCGCCTTCTGCAGCAATATTTTGTTGGGAATTTTAATTAAGCATGAACCTATTAGGAAGTAAACATCTAGGCTCACATATTTTTTTTTATTTTTGTTTCGTGTTTGGTGAATCCCTTGTGTTCTTACTACTGAATAAGGCAAGTTATGTATTCGTACAAAAAAAAGTTTTGAGATAATAATCAAACATGAAATTACGTTGATAAAGAACACCAAAAAAGTAGGTCCGACAATTCTGTCTGTCTGTCTGTCTGTCTATACGTCTGTGAGTCTGGATGTATCGACCTACAGCCTAAGCTGTTGGCCTGTTACCTCAAACTTGGTACTCTTTATTTTTAGAGTAATATGACCAGGTCTGAATATAAAGATATCTACGTGTCATACAAACGCTATAGAAAATCCAATATTGCTCGAAAAAAATACGATCGATTTTGATAAAATTTTGTGTGAATGATTTGTTGCCAATAGGTACCTAATGAAGTTGTTCGTTTGAATTTTTTTTTCAAAATAACCTTATTAACATTACATGCCATAAAAACTCTGAAGAAACTCTATTTGTATACTTGCGATTATTTATTCTAGTTTCTTGTTTAGTATCCTCAGCCAAAAGTTAGTAATCTGACACAAGAGCAAATTTGTCTGACCCAGTCGTGCCATTCTTTTTTTTTTATTTTGCATTCTCAACATTAATCTGAGGATTTTTTTCTGGTTCAAAAAATTTCCATTGATTCCTCCGTTTTTGTCTGATATTATTGAGGCGAGAAAATTTTAATGGATTTATGCTCAGTTTTCTCATTGAACAGCTGATCATTTAACATCTTCAAATTAATTTATTTTATTGCTCTTCAAATGTAGTAATTTTGCATTCAATAAATACAAAACTAAATTTTAGAAGAGTACAACTTACAAATATAAAATATTAATCTTGAACAAAAATCTATACAAAAATTTGATCATGTGGTCAATATCATAAATAAATAACTTCGAAATGGATATTAAAAAAAAATCAGGACGAGTACTATAACAGCTGTTTTTGCAGGTTGCAGGTTACGTGTCCGATAAAAGTCAACTTTTTGTTTCCAACTAATTCGACATTAATTTACAACAAAAAAAAAAGACTAAAATCAGGAAAAAAAAACAACCAAGCTATTTTCACTTTTATTTACGAATATCCAAATTTTCTGTTCTACTTTCATATCGTCCCATAAATAAAACCGTTTAAAAAAATCAAGTCATCTAAGTTGATATCTGGCACAGAATCTTGAAAACATTTTCTTTCTGAAAGATCTTTAAGAAAAAAAAATGCATTCCACGTGCCAACTATATTTACAATACTCACTGCACATGGTACATATACAGACAAACGTATCTGATACTTCAAGCCCTAACCATCGGCCTTTTCTGAGAAAGTAAAAGTTTTCAAATCGCTCTATAGATCAGGAAATGTGTAATGAATATAAAAGTTCTTTATTACTGATCGCATACCTCCAAATTACTATTTCCGATCATTATACAAAAATAAAAGGGCTAATTAAATTGCTGAATAGCAATAAAATTTCACTTTTTTTCCGTTAATATGTGCTTGTGCAATCAATACAAACCGATGTTCTTTTTGACTTATCGAAAAGTCAGATCTTTTAAATTTACATTTCCTTAACACAAATTAGTAAAAATTCGTTCTAATATCTAATAAGATTCAACGTTTTAATACTAATTAATGTTGGTCAAATGAAAAGGAAAGTGAAATATTAGTGAACGATTTTAACGAATAAATAAAACCACTTAAGCTCAATTTTCTTATCATGTGCACCAAACAAAACTTGAAGTTAACGTTATTTAAATTCAAATTGGTGTTTAGGCCTAAAATTTACCAGTTATGTATGATCATGTAACGAGGTTTTAGGTGCTAGACTTTGAGTGTAATGTCAAAAATACGCAAAATGAATGTATAATTAAACGGTGAAGCTTATCATAATAAAATGCACGACTGGGTCGCACGAACTTGCTCTTGCAGGAAACTATATGGGACTAAAAACAAATTAAATTTATTACATTCAGAAGAAAGTTGGAAAAATATCAAAAAATGGCCTAAACGTGAGATCAAGTTGTATGGCAGCTATCATTAAACGGCTCCTTATCAAAAAACTGTAAATGCCATTTTGTGTTTAATATCAAGTCTAAAATCTGTGCCGAATTAAAAAAAAATCGACTGAGCCGTTACCAAGTTATGGTCGAATTTGTTAAAACTATTAACACCAAATTTCCGTTATGTGAATTTTTAGCCAAAAACCTGAAATGCAGTTATATTAAAACTACTACAAATATAACGTACACCAAGTTTTATCAAAACTAAAACCGTTATATGGCAAGGTACCCGTTATAGCCGGGCTAAAACAAAAATTCCAATCACCAAAAAGTTCTATATACGAAATTTGATCGGTGCACATTCGCACATCCACATAGACAGACCGACGGACGGCATGACGAAACCTACTTTTTTAGGTTTCTCTATCATAGTTATGTCAGGTTTGATTAAAATCTTGAAACCAATACTTGCCCAATTGAGCGAGTAAAAAATTTAGACGTATTCACTATAAGAACCACGATAGGAATAAATGAAACTCTGTTGAGATAAAGAAGCAACATGGCATCAGGATTTACAAGGAAAAAGCATCAGGGAGATTCGAGTAATCTTTTGTGTCTTCTTGATTTTCGACTATTTTGATGATATCGACTAAAGGACAGTATCTCTTTCACTGTCGACATCGCATCCTCAACACGCTTAAAAATCTTGGTTTTGGGGTTCGCCTCACATTGTGGGCTAAATCACCTATTTAGTCGACAAAGTAAAAAAAAATTCTTAAACATGCATATTTTTTTTTGCCCAATATAATATCATATTGTTCAATATAGTATAAGAAAAAAAACCTTTTGAAAAATTGGCAAAACAGCTTTAAAAAAGACCGTTAGATACTAACTGTTATCCGATAGTTAATTGTTTTACCCGTACAGTATTGTTTTTAACTTTGTCTAAAAGCGTTTTTTATTTACGAAAAGATATGCTCTTTCCTTCAAAAGATTTGATCTTTTTGCATTTTTGGTTTTTCATTTAAATGAAAAGAGGGGAAAATGAGCACATCTAAACAAGAAAGATGCGATCTCTCAAATTTGAGAGATTTGTCCTAAACACTGACATAACATTTTAATGGCGGAATTTTGTTTGCGCGTTCTTTTTTATCCTAAAACTATTGGTGCAAGTGTTGTTTTACCTTGTTGGACGGTAAAGTTATGTTATTGCACTCAAGAAAATACAAATTTATGATATTTTTCAAAAATCTAACAATTTTTTTACGAAAAAAATGTTCATGTTTTGTAAAAAATTTTCAAGCAAATAAACAATGATAATGATAATGAATAATTATTCTGGTAATTGAATGGAAGTGTAAAATATAAATGGCGGCTTAATATTTGTTGATTATTGTTGGTTTTCGTCTCCAGTTATGTTGTATTAATAAATAAATAAATAAAAATGTAAATTAAATTATTTAGCAAATACTATTTTATTTTAAAAACTCAGTTTTTATTTAAACATAACTTAAATAATTAAAATTATTTGCAACTCGTTTCGGAAACAAGTTCCATCATCGGGCTGTTTAAACAGAACAGGATTCAGTTTAAACAGGATTAAGTTTTAACAGTCCGATGATGGAACTTGATTCCGAAACGCGTTGCAATTTGGCGACGCGTGGATAAAAAATGCAGTCGTTCAATTTTATGATATTGTTTTTTTTTTTTACATAGAAAGTTAATGTTGATGTATGTACTTACATATATCTACTTATATTCTACAATCAAACCTGCTTGATCGTTATAGTTAAACTATTTTTAATCATTCTATTAATTCAATTAAGACTCTTGTACGATTTTGTACCTTTTTTTTTTTTGCTTTTACACTAATTATTTGAAATAAGAATTGAAAAGGAAGAAAATGAGAAGCGAAACAGGCCAACCAGGAACCTATTGTTGAATTTGGAAACTTTGGACTCAGGCGCCCGCCAGACGACTGGAAGTACCCTAAGCGGAGCAACGAAGTTGCGTGAGCGGGACTGACTACAGATAAAGAGTTAAAATTCTTAGAACCCCGCAAAGCGGTCCATCCAGGTGCTGTTGAATATTGAAACATTAGACTCAGGCGCCTGCCAATAAGAAAAATAACCGGTAAAAACTATATCTACATGAAATTATGAAACATTTTTGCAATAATTTTATATTGAAAAATTCAGTTTTAAATTGCATTTTCCAAAAAAAAGTAGTTCAAACTTGAGTATCAACTCACCATTTGCTTTATTTCGTTCTCAGCTCAGTTGAACGAAATGGTTCATATGATTTGAAATTATACTTTTTTTTTTTGTGTATGCTTCGAATGGAAACATTTCGTTTTCAAATTCATTGAACGAGTTGATGGTCGAATGAGTGGGCTGGGCAAGTCGCAGCGCAGGCAAGTATTACCTATGTGGTTCGATTTAAATCAAGTACACAAGAGACTTGCACAAATTGATTTTTTTTTTAATATAATGATAATGTAGATAGGGTACGTTTGACTCATTAGAAAAAAAGTATTTTTTTTTTGTAGGTGGTTTGGTGGAAGCAAAATAATATTTCTCTCACCTGATAGTGTAAGAAAAAACTGTTTAAATATTATCTGAAAGTTAGGCGTTCATGAACGAAATGAACAATATGACGCCTTGCCACTGATTTTAATTATTTAAGTTATGTTTAAATAAAAACTGAGTTTTTAAAATAAAATAATATTTTTTTGCTTAATAATTTAATCTAAAATTGTATTTATTTATTTATCCTAGTGATTTATTTATGGTGATCGTTTGGAACGCAAGCATATTATTCACACAGCCTATGCGTGATTAATCTATGTCTTCACACTACGAAAAAAGCAGCCCATCATGTTTCATTTAAAAGAGCACTTCTTGATTTTAAGGGAATATCTTTGAGATTTAAATGAAAAACGCTATAAGTTGGTTCTGCTTAGTTCGCGTGTGGTCGCTCCGAAATGAAGTGATATAGTAAATTTTTGTTTCTCGAAAGCAAATTCTGCAGGAACAATAATCCCTTTTCGGTTAAATTCGAATGAATACAAACATAACAATTAAATTCAGAGGATCTCTTATTCGTACTTCTACACCCTTTAACTTCAACTTTTCAAAACACAAAATCATAATCTAAATCCATTTTCTAGAAGGGAAAATCCTATAGCCGATAAACAGCAAGCACATTTTGTCGACAAGATAATTTACCTAATTGCATACCCTGTTTGGCCATCAACCAAACTACTCGCGGAGTCCCAGATGCAAGTTGTGAGACATTTCATCCTAATTGCTACACAAAACATATCGAACACTAATTAAGCGCCAATACAAGTAAATGTATCAACAAAGAGCAGGTGGAAAGTTTGAAACTATCGAATAAAGTGGGGGTTGTAGACAGATAGATTCAGATGAACAACGCACGCGACCACACTGGACTTCGACTTTATTGTTGTTGCAAATTGCATCTAATCAGCGATGCAGAAAACAGAGCATTTCGCCTTTTTTGCCCCAAATCAAAGACAAGATAGAAAAAAAAAAGTCTCAATTCGATGTTATGGAGAACGAGTACTCAGGGGTAACCAACCATTATTTGTGGTTACAACAGCATTCAATTGCCGTGTGTTGTGCTCAAGTCAACGCGTTCAAAATACGCCTTTTCTACACTTTCTTGCTTTGCAGTATGCACGGCGCGCCAGCGGTAGTGTCAGTGGTGTGGTGCAGCTGAATCTGGCTAAAATGCAGCAGCACATTGTTGGATCTGAGATCACAAATTTGTTCAACACGATCTTATTTTGTAATACTCTGTGTGGCATAAAGTTTGCTTAGTCTAGCTGTCTGCTGCTGTCCGAGAGGCAAGTGAAATTCGCCGGCATGCAAGCATGAATCTATAAATCCCTGACGGACAGGGAGTAGGTGGAGGTATAAAGAGAGTTATACGATGGCATATTGGTGTGATTTATGGTCAAAGTCTTCTATAGGTAGGTGCTACTATTTAAGGCGGATGGCGATGGGGAGACAAAGAATGTAAGCACTTTGGATAGACTTAAAGCACAATTCATTAGCACACTGAACACGAGTTGCACGACGAACTCTATGACAACGACAACGACGATGAAGAAGTTAAATTGAATTCCGGGCCATGTTGGTTTTTGTGATCTAGTTTTGCTACAAATGGTGTCTTTCACTTTTGTGTTGTTGTTTCTCGTAGGTATATAGATACTTGCAAATTAATTTAATTTAATGATAAAGGTAGATAAGTTAACAAATTGGATCAATTTTGTTTAAATTCCGCACCAAATTTAGAACAATTTACTTAGTTAAATAGTTTTATTTTATTCTAGGTTTAACGGCGGAAAATGTGTAGTGTAGTAGTGTTGCGTTTTTTTTTTTTTTTTCAGTAATGTGACAGTCATGTTTCCAATTTTAAAATGTATACATCAGTTATGCGTACCGTATTATTTATTTTAATGATCGCAATGTCAGAATCTATCGTACATAAAGCACACACGTGTTGATGATGTGCAGAAAGAAGCACATGGTGATTTTAAAAAACCAAGAAAGCCGGCCGGCAGTTGTATAGTTTCTTTTATACCTGTGGCAAATTAATAATAGAGTGCCTTAATTTCGCGGGTCTTATTGAAATTCGCCTGATAAACTTTATAAAAGTATACGATGCTCATCGACGTTTTCAATAAAACAGTTTCATGATGTTGGCTTGTTTATTATAGCCTTTCCGTGCAGATTCGTAGGATCTTCTCCCAAACACTGCTAGTAGGTACAGTCAAAAGGGAATCATCTGAGCAAAGTTGGAAGGTCTCGAAGTTTGAATGCAGTTTTGTAGGGAGGTTGATTTTGAGTAGGTATAAAACTGAGTTTGCACAAAATTTAGTCCTGTGAAGCAGCCGCTATACTGAATTTTTTTTTCCGTTTTTCTACGGTTGTGGACGTTTAAAAAAAAAAAAATATTTTTTTGTTGCAATTCGTATTATCTACAAAATAGTTTAAAAATTATATTTGTCGTGGTAGTATCTTAGAAGTTATAAGGAAAAACGATAAAAAAATAGACTTGATGGATGTAGTTGGAATTCATAAGTAGACATACGTGACAATGTTCGTACGGTACTATTATCGAATTATTTCCCGGCACTTCTGGATATCAGAGCATTAAATAATTTTTGAAAACGAAAAATTAATATTTAATTATAATATTATTATTTACATATGTACATATGATTACATTATGTAATCAGTATTATAGAATGCAAGTACAAATCACATTTTTTTGTTTTTAACTCGGTTTCCAACATCTGCATTTTCAACTTATGCGCTCTTCCGTAGTAGGTATGCATTATATCTTGTTCGTGCTTTACATGAGCATGTTCCAACTGTTGCTATTCAATTTACCTTTTCAAAGCAACAAGGTCTGTAGAAGATTGCACGACGGTACCATTCTCATCCAGGATTTCAAGAATTCCCTCCGTTAAAATCAAAAAAATTTGCATAAGATGCAACTAAAGGTTGAAACGTGCTTAATTCCAGAAAAGAAAAAAATTCTATGTAAAGGGGGTCCTATAAACGATACCTAAACCATAGAACCGTGTTTATTTTTGTATCCACTATCTCTTTAATTTATTGACCGATTTTGATTAAATTTGAGGTTTAGGTAATCCTGCAATGCTTTATAAATATAGCATAAAAATATTTCGAAAAAAATATTTATATATTATATTTTTAACTGGTCAAATTAATCTTCAAGTCGTTAACAAGAAGGTAACTTGCCACATGAGCAAATTCGTGGGACCCTTATAACTTCTAAGATACAACCACTATAAATATAATTTGTATACAATTTTGTATAGAATAGGTACGAATTGCAACAAAAAAGGATACAGTAGTTTTTTAAAAATTTTAAATTTAAGATGGTGGCTTTACCAAATTTCGTGCAAACTCAGTTTAAAGCTAAGAATCAACCCCCCTACAAAACTGCATTTCAACTTGGAGACCTTCAAAGCTTTTGTCAGATGGGCCGTATTTTACTCCCCATTGTCTGGACGACCTATGCAAGTTTCTTGAAATATGTTTTTGTCATCGGGAACCAGATGGGGAAGCAGTATACGCTATGATTGGTCTTATGAGCTGTTTGTACTGAAGAAGTTTTGTCTTCTGGTTGAGTCCCTTCCTTTTTCGCATAAGTGGGTGGATGAGGTGAAAAGCGATATTTGATTTCTAATTGCCTTTGATTATAATACATAATACCTTTTTAAAGCAGAAGCTCAAACTGTTGATCTATGCTATGTCATTTATTACAAACTCTGCATATTCTTGGCGAATCACTTCAAAATCTTCAGTTATAACATGATGCTGTCTTTGTTTCATTAAATTGCCACAATTAACACAATAGCGGTTGTCATTCATTTTGACACACCAAGTTTTGAAAAATGATATAATAATCAATGAAAACCCTGAAATCGTGAAAAAAACTGAATCAGTGTGCATTATAAAAAGCAATTGGTCCCTGCATGACCTTGATGCTGATGCAAATCCGTCTTTCTTTATTTCGGAATACAACGTTTCTAAATTACAAATTATGCGAAAAAATTATTTTTACTTTGTGTATAGTCTGTGTCAGTTGTTTCGTGAGAAGCCTACTATATACATGTGCGACTTTCAAGTATCTTGTTCTTATTTTTTCATATGAAAAAAACACTTGTTATTAAATATAAAAAAAAAACTGTCATAGCCAGTCTCGGCTATAACTTTAAAAGAAAATAATATCATATTCTTTATTTACAATGAATGACTTTTCGATCCATATAATATGTCTTGTTTTAATCGACACTGAGTTTTTTTGGGCATCCTCCTTTGGTGAAGTTACCTTCACTTAAATCTATTTATAGGATGCAACAGAGTATTGGAAGAATTTAAACCAAAACCTACAACCGGAAAGAGAGCTATGTATCTTTGGGGGACATTGAAACCATAATTAAAACTTCATATCCGAAACGAAAAGAGAAGTGGTTTGATGGTGAGTGCAAAATGGCACGAAAAAATCCTTTGGATGGCTCAGAGCTTTTCGAAAATTGAATAATGCTGGCTTTAAGAGACTCTATATTGAAGCAAATACCTTTTATAAAAAAATATGCCAAGAAAAAAAGTACCTGTTTGTGGAAAAAAAACTAACTGTTTGTAGAGACGCGAAAGAGTTTTGGCAGGCGTTAAAAATTTTCAACGGTCGAAGTCTGCAAATAATCGATAAAATTTCAGTAGTTTTACTAAAAGAGTACTTTCAGAAACTTTTAAATCCAACTATAGCAGCACCAATTACTCCTTATGCAAAACCTTTTTTCACAAATCATATTCTTGATTCTCTTATTTCATTAGAAGAAGTGTACTCGACAACAAACAGGCTGAAAGATGGAAAAGCACCAGGAACTGATAGAATCTCTATTGAGTTTGTGAAATATGGGACGGGGGAACTTTTGAAAAAACTTACGGAGGCATTCAATATTAGATACAGGGGAGATACCAAAACAGTTTCAGACATTTCCAATTCATAAGAAAGAAGACATAACCGATCCAAAAAACTATCGTGGAATATCCTTTTTAATTGCCACTTATAAGGTATTTGTATCACTTTTAAACAATCGACTTGATAAATGGATGAACCAAAATAAATAGCTTAAAGAGTTCCAGGCGGGTTTTCGTAGATGATATTCAACTTGCGACAACTTATTTGTTTTAAGAAGTATTGCGGGAAAATTTTTGGAACAGAAAAAGAAGTTTATATGTTTTTTTCGTTGATTTTAAGGCGGCCTTCGACACTGTTGACAGAAGAGCTCTATTCTACAAGTTATACAACGATGGAATGACGTCAAAGTTTGGAAGAATCTTAGAGAGCCTGTATGATGGGAACAAGGCAGCGGTATGGAACGAAGAAGAAATGTCGGACTGGTTTGAGACAACAATGGGGGTAAAGCAAGGTTGTCCATTGAGCACTTATCTTATTGCTCTCTTTATAGACGACCTCATTGATAATCTACCAGGGGGAATAGAATTTGCTGGAGTTTTGATCGAAGAGCTCTCATGTTTGCTGACGATGTTGTCGCTTTTTCGTTTCGCCTGAAACACTGCAACTTATGATTAATCGTCTAGATTTGTACTATAAGTTGTGGAACTCAACGGTGAATCTAAGCAAATCTAAAGTGATGATTTTTAATTAAAAAGCTGGCAGAAAATCCAGAAATGAAAAATGGCATTTAAACAACGTTCCGATTGAAATTGTGAGAGCCTATAAATATTACAACAAGTAATCCTTCATGGAATTCCATTCCATTTTTGAGTTAACTCATTTAAATCAAAAACTTATTAAAGAAAAAAGCGCAATAAGTGCAACTTGGAAAAGATGCTTTGAAAACAATTTTATTTCGCACAGCATAAAATACAAAGTTTTTATATCGGTGGTAGAATCTGTGATGATGTATGCGGCGAAAATCGTGGTTATGTTTGAGGAATACGAAACGGTAGAAAAGTTGTTAAGATGTTTCCAACTACTTTGGAATACCCCAAATTACTTTTCATTAAAACTCTAATATTACATATCGACTACATTGTAAAAGTTCTTAATATGCCAGATAACAGACTGCCAAAAACTATAGCTCTTTATACTATTAGAAAAAGAACCTGTGGTTTGAGAAGTTAAAAGAGGTTGCAGACTATTGCCAACTTAATTTTAATTTGAACTTAAGCAACTCAAGAGATATTGAAGACGTATTCTACAACCTCGTTGCAAAAGTGGATGACAGATACAGAATTGACTGTATTAACCAGGCGACTTCTTCTGTGCACAGAGTGACCTATTTTGTGCTGCAACATAATCTTTCTGAAAGAAACTATTTCCGGGCGAACTATAGTCGAAAACTTATATTCAAAATGACAG
The DNA here is from genome assembly GCA_951217065.1 of Baccha elongata. NCBI lineage: Eukaryota > Metazoa > Arthropoda > Insecta > Diptera > Syrphidae > Baccha > Baccha elongata. The sequence goes on along the minus strand of OX578272.1, from coordinate 52,448,856 downwards.
GAGAACTAGTAAGACTAAATGCCGCATTGTAAAGATTTGCCTGTGATTTGTAGTCTCTGTATAATCTATCAGTGAGAGAAGACACGTCATGCATTTCGTAATTTTCTTGGCAGTGATGCGAAAATGGAAAGAGAAGTGCTAGCAATTCTTAATTGCGAAGGAGATATAACCCAGCTTTATAACTTTTATAGAAATGCAATGTCATATATGTAGATTAAAAATATTAAATGAAGATTTTTGAAAAAATAACCGTTATACAAATCAAACTTTAAACAAAACACACTTGTATATATTTTGTTTTTATTATTTATGAGTTAATTTGATTATTGAAGATTACCTATTTGCTGTAAACGAATGTCATTCGAGCAGACGGCTTTTAGGCATGCTTAAGGATTTTTTTTGTAATAACCTTTGTAAATTATACTCTTGGAATAAGATAATAAATCAAATCTATCTATCTATCTATCTATCTATCTATCTATCTATCTATCTATCCTTCACTTAAATATGAGCGACTTTAGCTCCCGGTGCCCCCACCAGTTGGGATTTATAAGGCGCATGTCGCCCCCCTGCCTGGCCAACTATAGGATTTGGGATGGGTGCGAGTTTAATTGGGTCCGAGTTCGGGTGGGTTGAAGTTTGGGTATGCAATAATTGTGCGCATTTTGTATTAAAAGTTTAAGTTCACCCAAAAAAGTGAAATAATTTCCCATCAAGTAAAGTTATTTCCCATGTGATGTTATTTCCCAGTAAATGTATTTCCCTTCACAAAAAAAAAACTTATTACCAACTATTGTTTTATAATTTTTGTTTTCTTCCAGGAAATCATATCTTCTCTACAATGTGGAGTAGATGGCTAGTCAGCGCTCCAGTCATATTACTCTATTACCAAATGGTATTAACAATAACAAATTGCCTGCTAGCAGTGCCGCTGGCAGCAGCTGGTCTACACACGAACGACTTTACCAGCAGCAGCGGCGAAGGAAGTGGAAGCCCTAATAATAGGCAGCTTCGTTACAGCGACAGCCTTAGTGATACATTTAGTAATAGTTATGATAGCATAAGTGATAATAGTTATGATCACCTACCCACCCCACCAGAGCCCTTGCTGCCGTCTTTGTCAGCTCCGTTCCAGCAACGAAGTCAGAGCTACAAGATCAGTCCGAAGCCATGTACGATCGGCAGCATTGACGGAACATGTATGTTCGTCTGGGAGTGCATCAAGTCCGAGGGTCAACACGTTGGCATGTGTGTGGACACATTCATGTTTGGATCATGTTGTGCTCACAATCTTACCCAAAACGTGGTTCTGCCCCAAACGTTTTCTTTTACGCGACCGCCACCATCGCTTGCATCGTCAGCCTATCTGCCGTCATCGTCCGGCCATACGCAGCATCATCATAAGCCCAGACCACCATCGAGTATAAGGTAAGTTTTACTTGATGTCCTTAAGGTTTCTGGCTTATAGTTAGAGTCTTATCTTTTTTCATAGTGGAGTAACAACTATCGAACGACCGCATGGTGCTGGCACTCTTGTGGTACGTCCGTCTGGACCTCATCATCAGACTGTCATCACTCACCATCATGGAAGCAGTAATTACTACCAACCACAACATCAAAAACCAGTCACTTCATCATCAACATCGTCAGCCTCAACACCAATTCTCACAGCTGTATCAACAACCAAGAATCCTAGTCTTACCAATTCAGTAGTTGATATGGAAACATCAGCCAGTATATCTTTAAGTATGTTCCGATTGCTTTCAACAAATCTGATCCATATAAGACTTTAGTTTTTTGTCCTCAATAGGTCATTGGAATACATCACCACAGACAATACAATGGCATATGACAACTCAACCGAATTTCATAACAAAACCAAGGCCACCAGTATGGGAGAAACCATCGAAGCCATCGAAACCATCAAAGAAGCCTATTCAGACACAAGCGCCATATATTTCACAAAGGCCAATTGTCACATCAGGAAATTTTCCAACTAAGGTTAAGCCACAGGTATAAAACAAAGGTGCCATTAAACTGTTAATGGGGACATTATATAAGTATAAATTATAAGTTCAACGCGTTGATATTGTTTTATGTGCACACGTTGCAAGATGAACTTGAATAGTAAATGTTAACTGAACTTTATAAGCCTTAAGACCCAAGTCTTTATGCAAAATACGGTGTAATGACGTTTGTGGATTGCCTAATTCCAAAGAACGACGAGGAATGGACAAACCTGGGTTTTCTTCAACACTTTGGGCTACAACAGCAATATTCTCAGTTGTTCTTGAGCGACGTGCACGGGTTTTATTCTTCACATCACTAACTTGACCAATTTCTTTATTGCGGTCCGACAAGGTACTTCACGACGACCCGAAAATGTTTTAGTTTTACGAACCGTCTCTGCCAAATTGTCACCATTTTTATAGTGAATTTCAATGCGTTGTTGAAGCGTGTATCGTTCCATTTTTATTAATGGCGTAGTTTCTACTTGTCAAATGTCAAATATGACAGCTTCAAAAGTGACAGCTACCGATATAGCGGGCTATTCAAAATAACACCTCTTATTGGATAACCCTATCTACATACATAGCCGAAATTGGAAGATAAATGAAAACTCGAAGTATGTCATATAGCACCTCTATAAAATCCGGTTGTGAAAAATTTTATGAGGGCTTTTGTTATAGGAATTTGGAATACCTGATCGCTGGAAAGATCTTAATCTAAAAATTCGCTATTTGAACGGAACTTCAATAATGTGGTCCTTGGAAAAAGTCCACTAAAAAAGTTGCTTTTAACTTCGAATGTCCATTTGCAAAATTCAAATTAACTTATACTTCTCCAATAGTTTTGCTTTCCATCCAAAGATCACTAATTTTTTTTATTTCAGACATTTGGTACGAAGCCAACCAGACCGGCAACAACAACTAGGCCCTACAGCCCGTACTCGAGCAGTTCGAGTAACTCACTATCATATTCTAGCACCTCCAGACCGATATCTTCATCAACATACTACAATCCATCTTCTCACCACTCATCGCTATCACCGTCGTCATATCCAACTTATATCTCCCCCGCAACGAAAAAGCCAACGAAATCTCCAATTAAAACCTCCACGACTACCCCAGTCCGATTGACGCCTCCACCCCTAAATCTAACAACCATCGAGTCCAATGAGATTCTCAACCCTGTTATGATGAATGGTAATCCAATCAAGACTATTTCTGCAGCTCGTAGTGGTAAGTTTTTCTTCTTTGCGGAACAACCCTAATCATCTTACTGACAAAATTAATCACTTTTGCAGAGTGTGGCGTTCCATCACTAGCACGACCGGAAACTCGTATTGTCGGCGGTAAGAGTGCTCCATTTGGACGATGGCCTTGGCAGGTATCAGTGCGCCGGACATCCTTCTTTGGCTTCTCCAGCACTCATCGTTGTGGTGGAGCATTGATCAATGAGAACTGGATAGCAACGGCAGGCCATTGTGTGGATGAGTAAGTTCAGTTTGTCCGAAATTGTTCAAGTCAGTCTCTGTTCATAAGCGTCACATTTCTTTGCACAGTCTTTTAACGTCACAAATCCGCATTCGAGTCGGGGAATATGATTTCTCTCACGTTCAGGAGCAACTGCCATACATCGAGCGTGGAGTATCAAAAAAAGTCGTCCATCCTAAATACAACTTTTTTACGTATGAATATGATCTGGCACTGGTGAAACTGGAACAGCCGCTCGAATTTGCTGCGCATGTAAGTCCGATTTGTCTGCCATCGACAGAAAGCTTACTAATAGGAATGAATGCAACCGTTACGGGATGGGGTCGACTTAGCGAGGGTGGTACGTTGCCTTCAGTTTTGCAAGAGGTAAGTTTATACACAAATTTTAATGTAGAAACATTTTACTTTTTGTTTTAAATACGTTATATAGGTAACAGTGCCAATTGTTAGTAATGACCGTTGCAAGTCAATGTTTTTGCGAGCCGGAAGGCAGGAATTTATTCCCGATATATTTCTCTGTGCTGGCTTCGAGACTGGTGGACAGGATTCATGCCAGGGTGATTCTGGTGGACCTTTGCAGGTGAGAACATCATTTTTATTTGATTTCAGGAAATTAAACAGTCATTCCTTTTATGTCACCCAATTTTTTTTTTTTATTTAAAGTTAAAAAAAAAAAGAAAGGTTGCACAGCCCCACCGCATTTAGAGGGTTTTTCAATAATTGTTTTTTTTTTTTGTATTTGTACGGATATTCTAAAAATCGAATTTCATCTAAATCGATTCACCGTATTGGCGAGAATTTCGTTACGATCAGCTAATGTTCAACTTCGCTCAGTTAGTACTAATTCGACAAAACTTCGAATGCATTAAAAATAAAGTGCCTTACATGCTTCTAACGGGTGATTTTTTAAGAGGTTTAGAACTTTAAAAAAAAAAAACACAAAAAATTCAAAAAAAAGATTGAAATATTTATTTGAATCGATAGTTTGAACCTTGCAATTTAATATTTAAAGACAATTTCATGCAAATGTTGACCGCGGCTGCGTCTCAGGTAGCCCATCCGCTGAGTCCAATTTTGGCATACTCTTTCACACATATCGGCCGGTATCTCACGAATGAATGCATGGATGTTGGCTTCCAGTGCGTCAATCGAAGCGGGCTTGTCCCTATAGACATTAGCCTTGACATATCCCCACAAAAAATAGTCTAATGGTGTCAAATCGCACGATCTAGGCGGCCAATTGACCGGCCCGAAACGTGAAATTAACTGTTCACCAAACTCGCCTCGCATGTGGCACCGTCTTGTTGAAACCACATATCATGCAAGTCAAGAACTTCCATTTCAGGCAAAAAAAAATTTGTTATCATCGCTCGGTAGCGTTCACCATTGACAGTAACGCTGCGATTCGCATCATCTTTGAAGAAATATGGCCCAATAATGCCGCCGGCCCATAAACCGCACCAAACAGTGGCAAAAGTGGCCGCACTCCAAATGCGGCAACTTTGCTTATTTACATACCCATTCAACCAAAAATGAGCCTCATCGCTGAACACAATTTTCGATAAAAAAGCAATAATTTGCAAGCGTTGTTCATTTGTAAGACGATCCATGGTTAAATTGCAAACCAAACTGAAGCTGTTTGACAGTGACACAAGGTACTAAACACACGTCAGCTGTCAAAACCAGTGTTGCCAAAACCAAACCAGCTAAAAAATCACCCGTTACATATAATGCTTTATGTGGATTCAAGTACAGAGTGCTTTTATTGAGCGGTCAAAATTGAAAAAGACGTGAAATATGTAAGGACATCGTCAGACAGTGAAGTTGTATGTATGAACCATCCTGTGTTGGATGTTAACGTCAATTTTTAAGTGATGATAGAGGATCAGCTGCGAAGATCAAATCAAATGATCACTTTATTCAATTTTCACGTCCAGAATTCAACAGTTAATAGCTGAAAACCTGTCGAAAACGACGGTGGAAATAAATGATTCTTGGTGAAAATTCTAAGGGGTTTTAACCTAAGTAAATTTGTTATTCCTGATAAAAGAGAGGAATCGTAACCGGATGTGATTTTTTATGAACTTGCAAATCTCAAAAGACACTTTGTAGCTTTTTGCTACCATAGTAGCAAATTGGAGAATAATAATTCAGTACGTATTACATCTTAACCACCAATATTAAAAATAGCTTTAAGTTTTTTTTCGCGAGGTTATTTTTTACCGGTTGGGGTTACAGGTAGGCGTTTTAAAGCTCATTTCGATTCTTGCCTCTACTTATGCATTTTCAAGAACACACCTCTTGAATCTCCAAAAAATGCTAAGCTTCCCGTTAAAATTTTAAATAATTAAAATAAAAAATAAATTTTCTTATATCTGGTTTGGATTTCCAATAAGATTAATTTTAACAACTTATTTTGGTGTCTCAGCTTAGCATTTCCTCAAACATTAAACTCTTTCTTTCGATGTTTTATTTAGTTTATATGCATGGTTGAAGCGAGCTTGAACTTAGGTTCACCCATTTGTAAACGGGGATGAGTTGGAACGAAATGGAATTCGATTCGATCGCACTCGAGCAGTTGGTGTTAAGTCGAAAATTAAATGAAATACCTGGGTTGAAATGGTGAATACACAATTATTTCTGCATGTGATCAAATGCATATTAACGAATGAATATTTGTAAAGTATGCGCATAACTTGTAAGAGCAATAAAAATATTTTTTTCTCGAAAACTCAATCTTTTTGCCTTAATGTCTACAAAGCAATGTCTACATTTCAACTTTTTCGCACTTAACTCAACTCCTCAAGCATTCAACTAGTTGGCTGAAATACCTGGATTAAAATTTCGTTTCAAATCAAACTCGAACTTTCGACCCTGCATTTAAACTAGGTATTTATGGTGGTTCCGATATTAAGGAAACGAAAAATGTGCTAAAGCTAATTTTGGTGGTTGTCTCTGCTTAGTTAGTTTTTCTAAAAAATCTCAATAAATAGCTTTAATTGTTTTGTTCCGAAAATGCAACTTTGTTGTCGTTTGCTGTGTTTCGGAGTCAAGTAATAAGCCCGTTCAGTAAAATTTTACACGTTAATCCCAACAAAAATCAAACGTGTGTATAAATAAGTCAGCAATCAGAAGTGACCATAAAGTGGTTAAGAATGTTTTAACTGTTGAAGTTAATTGCGCAATATGATTGTTTCACAAAAAATAGTGTTGCTCAATTTTTTACTTGCTCAAAAGGGCAAAAGTATTGGTTTCATGTAAACAAAATTTTTTAATCAAACCTGACATTACGATGATAGAGAAGCTCAAAAGAGTAAGTTTGGTCATACCGTCTGTCGGTCTGTCTGTGCGGATATGCGTATGTGCGTAGGTGCGGATGCGCGTATGTGCCAATGTGCGGATGTGCGGATGTTCGTGATTCCCTAGAGGACAAATTTGAATTTTTGTTTTACTCCCTACCTCCCATACAACGGTTTTCGTTTTTCCGAATTTCCTCGAAAAGTACGTGATATTTTTAATAGTTCTTATATAACTGTGCATTTCAGGTTTCTGGCTAAAAATGCACATAACGGAGATTTGGTGTTAACGGCTTTTAACAAATTTGGCTATAAATTGGTAACGGCTTACCCGATTTATTTTTAACTCTTTATGGTATTTAATCTAAGCATTCAACACAAGACGACATTTAAAGTTTTTCGCTTTTCCTACATAATTCAGCAAATAAAATTTTCCTTATCCAAAAGTTTGCTACAAGAGCAAGTTCGTGCGACCCAGTCGTGCATTTTCTTTTCTTTTTTAAAGCAGAGAAGTTTTATAATTAGTTTCGTTAAATGCACCTGTTTTGGAGTCTTTGTTAAAAAAATGAGAATAACTGTTCAATAAAAATTTTGAATTTATTTTACTATATTGTAATTTATTACTTTAAAAATGTATATCTTTTTCTTTGTATTCCCAGGTAAAGTCCCAAGATGGAAGATATTTTCTTGCCGGTATTATATCTTGGGGTATTGGATGTGCTGAAGCAAATTTACCTGGTGTCTGTACCAGGATATCGAAATTTGTTCCTTGGATTATGGAAAATGTTGTATGATGACTGAAAGAAAAAAATATATCAACCAATTTAAATACTGTACATATAATTTCATTTAATTTTTTTTTTTTTAATTTACAAAAAAAACTAAAGCAATCTACCTATACATTTATAATTGCTTTGAATTTGTGATTTAAATATCTTTTTTTTTCTTTTTCAATATTTTAAAATGTTTCTCTTGTTGTAATTAAATTAATCTTATTGATGACATGTTCTTAATATTAATATTGTTTTGTAAATAAATTCATATTTATTTTAAGTTTAAATATAAATAATAAATGTATTTTATTGTTATATAATTTTATATATAAATTAATTAAAGTTTAAAAAAAAACACAGGAATAGGTATAATATGCAATTAAATGTAAAATAAAAAAATATATGATTAGGTATGTATAATATTTATTTAGTTACACATTTTCTATAAAAATACACTTAAAAAAATTAATGAAAATATGTTAAATAATTTAAACTATTTTAATAAATATTATGTAATTGTCTTGCCCAAAGATGCAGAGTTTAAAAACAAAAGATATTAATATTATTGTATTTTTTTGTTTAAATTTGTAATTGCAATTTATAATTAAAAAGAATTTATGTTTTTACTTTGAAAAAATAGGTACGGTTCATAAAAAAGATAAATTAAAAAAAATATACGAAAATTGTTTCATATGAGCACAAACCATTTCACATGCCCTCTCCCCACAGAACGAACTGATGGATAATGCAAGCTCGTATGTAGAAATTGCTCAAGGGGTGGAGGTTTGCATTTTCATGGATATATTTTCTATATAATTCATTAAACACGACAAGAAACTATTGAATTTTCATAAATAAAAGTTAATGTTTTATGACGCATATATTTATGGGTAAGTACAGGGTATCCCAAAAGTTACGGATATTCGCCTGAAAAAAAAAAAAACTAAAACGTACATACCTTGATGATTTAACATTCAGTTCCCATTGTCTATAGGTCCTAATATAGGAAACTGATTCTGCGAGGTCTAAAAAAACTCGCCCGACACTTTTTGCACATCGATTTTAACGTCACGTTGTAAATGAAGCTAAACCAATCAGCCTATTTTCTCTGAATTATGTTTTGTCAGGGCAAACTAAATTAAAAATATCAAAAACGTGGTCGAAATTCCAACAGCAGCTTTTAAAATTAATTTTTAAACAGAATTCATTTCTGAACAACATATCCTAAATCAGAAAAATGCAAATGCCGGGAAGAATATTATGTTCTTGTGTTATTACGCTTTGTTCCTGAAACATTTAGGTAAACTCTATTTTACTTTTGTTGGTAAAAAACAAATAAAATCTTACAATTCCCGCCTCGTTCTTACTCGTTCACCTCCAAAAAATAAATGGAAATATTAGCTGTCAATGACAAGAAATTCCACACGGAATAAGTACATACAATAAGGGAGTTTTTTTTCGAAATTTTTCACATGAAACTCACAATAAGGGAACAATGAAATGGGATTTTTTCTGTGTGGAAATTTGCTCCCATGGAACTCACAATAGGTGTGATTAATTTTAAGGTATAACATATAACAATATTATATGTATTTCTAACATTGCTAAATATTGTTTGGCGTCTTTAAATATATTTTTCACGTTTGTGCAATGTACTGTTAAATCAAAATAAAAATATTAAATGGATTAAATAATAACTATGTTTTTGTTCAGTTCTTCTAATTAATTATAAAAAAAGCGAAATTTTTGAGTTTTGTTCATTAAATTTTAATTTTTCCATAATGGCCAACAAAGCTTACAAAAGAACACATATTACGCATAATAAAATTGGACATAAAACTTCATACCTTTGTTTTATTATTTTTTTCTAACTGAGGTCTAAAAAATTAAAACAACAAGAATTTAAGATAATAAAAACCCTTTTTCAAATTTTACCCACACATAAACTTACTTAACGGTATTTTATAAAAACAAATTATACGCGTTCAACAATAAAATATTTAATTCTGAGTCATTTAAAATATTTTTTTTTTTAAATTTACTTAAAATTTGTGATGGTAACCCTGTTTTCAAGGATCGCTCAAGACTTAGGTCCAGTTTTTCAGTATAGGGTTAACCTTGACTTAAGCTCAGAGCTAGTTAATCCCGAGAATAAATTAATCTCGAGTTATCTCACGAATCAGTTTTTCAGTAAAGAACAAACTTTCATTGGAAATTGCATATTAATGCAGGCATGTTTATCGAAATAAGTCATTTTCAATTAAAAAAAAAAATAAACAACAGACAGAATAAAGCCAAAAAAAAGTTGAGGCCACAAATCCTTTAACATTGAATTTCATTCATATACACTCCACTTAATAATATTTAATTTTCATTGTTTATTTTTTTAAAAACTAATAAAGCAAATAGCTATACATTATTGTAAAAACAAAAACGTAACCAATGGTTACAGGTACAGATTATCAGCCCTATCGAGGTATCCGTTCGGAAGAAGATCTAACTGATTTCAGATCGGAGGTCAAATTACGATCGAGGTACCTATCGCTTTCGGAATAGAATTAATAACGTATAAAAAAGAACTCATTTGACATTTTTTATGAAATGATTTATTCACATACAGTGTAAAACATTCTGATAATTTAAAAATATACTTATAAAACAAAGAAGTTAGAATTGTATAATGTACCTACACGCCTTCAAACAATTAATCAAAACAATTCAAAAAGATTATTTTTTTTTATTCTGTAGCTTAAAAAAGCAAGCATAGGAACTACGTAAATAACAAAACCAATTTATTTTCAATCGAATCAGCAACAACTTTTTGAAAATATTTTTTTATTCAATATTCCGCAGCAATTTGGTATAGGAGAACTTTTGTGGAAAATAAATTGATCAACGCTTTGCATAGTACATCAATACTCTGCGTTTAATTCTACCGTAAGTTTCTCCGATATTTGTGTGTCAGAACAGATGACTCGATTAAAAATTCTTAGATTTTGTACGAATCAGACAAAATTTAATTTCGAGGTATCCGTTTGAGGGCTGCATAACCCCGAGCCTCCACCCCGAAATGAATGATTGCATGAAATGTGTCATGTAGTCAATATTTCTTGTGAAGGCCCCTTATTTCTTGATTTCTTTTATTTTAAGACATAAATTTCTCTATTTATTTCTTGTCATGGTAGAAGAATTTCTACCTTTTCTATTTCTATTTCTCTATTTATTTCTTGTTCTATTTTTCTATTTCTCTATTTATTTCTTGTCATGGTAGAAGAAATAAATGAAGAAATAAATTTGACGTTTCATTATTTGGCAGCCATTTTCAACCAATTAGTTTATGTTTTTGTATTGTTTTGTTGTTATTGTGTGCATATTAAAAATTGAAAAAATAAAAATCGCATACAATAATATAATTTAATGAAAAAAAAACAAAAATTACTGAAAATTGTTGAATCACATGAATTATGCGAATGGACTCCTTAAGGAAATTATCGCTTAGAATGAAATATCAAGAAATATTTCTGCCCACATAGTTAAAAAAATATAAACCTCAGAAATAACCACTAACATAATATCTGAAATAAATATTTCTGATGGAGCCGCGGCCTTATATAACTAAATTAACTTTTGACATTATGCTGAAATATCTCCCGAAGAATATACACTTACAGTCTATATTCTGCGGGAGATACTTCAGCATTATGTCAACAATTTTAATTTTATTTTACCCAATCTTAAATCAGACAAGTTTGTGAGTTAACTATAACTCGGGCTGTTAAACTAAGCGAAAAAACTATTTTCAGATTTAAGTTGAGGTTAACTCAAACATTTGCTTTCTGGTCATACAAATTTAATTTCCCAATTATACCTACAAATATAAAACTTTTACTAAAAACTGTTTAAATTAACAAGAGAAGGCAGACATTTTTATAAACTTGTGCTACACAAATTATAATGATTTTAATGATGCAAACCTTCTTCTTAAATCTCCATCAGTATACAAAAAGGCAAAATCATATCAACATTGAAAACAATTTCATCACAGAAGGTTCAAAAAATGGTGTATCGTTTTTACCGGTTATTTTCGATGTATTTAACTTGTTATCTGGGGTAGCATTTATGGTTTTCAATATTTTTTCGTCAAAATCCTTTCTGTAGTCAGTCCCGCTCACGCAACTGCGTTGCTCAGCTTAGGGTATGTCCAGTCGTCTGGCAGGAACCATTGTCTTCCTTTTCAATTCCTATTTCAAATAATTAGTGTAAAAGCAAAAAAAAAAAATCTACAAAAACGTGGTAAAAGTGCTGAAAATCAAGTAGGTACGATAGTACCATTTGGATTTTGTCAGTCGGCATTTTTTAATCTGTCCAGTCGGGATTCTGGTACCATCCCACAAAAAGCACGCTGAAAATATTTCACATGTAGTTGCAAACTCACAAAACTCCACTCTACATAACTGGGAACTTCAATTTTCCGAAAATCAGATGGATTCCTGATCCTGAAAATGGATCCTTTCTTTTACCAGTTTTATCGAAAACAAATACTAACGATGCTTACTGTTTTATAGATGAATGCTCCGTTATTGCTAGTGTACAAAATGATAGTATTTTAAATTCGAATGGGAAAAGTTTGGACCTTATTTTTACTGACAAGCCTGAACTAACTCAACTAAGAGAGCTGATAATTTTCTATTTCCTGAATCCGAATATCATGTTCTTTCGAGCTTAAACACTTCGTGGATAGAATGAAAAGAAGAAACAAAGCTGAAAGTAGAAACTGGACTTCAAGAAAAATTGATGAACAAAATTTCTTGACTTTTAATTGGAATTCAATTTACACTGAAACTTATATTGATATAAACGTTGTAACGATGTTTATGTCCACTTAAATCATTGTTAATTATTATATAGGACTGCCTATATTGGTTTTAAATTGGTTGGAATCCTATTTATCAGGTAGAACTCAATTCGTGTTTATTCAACACAAATAAATGTTTATTCTGGAGTTACTCAATAAAGTCATATGAAACCCCCGCTGTTTCTATTATTTATTAAAGATATGTGCAATATTATTGTCCGGTCCAATATCCTTAAATGTTTCCTGACAATGCTAATTTATATTAATCTTTAAAAAATGAAAGCGAAGCAAACATTTTTTGTCTAGCAAAATGGCTTTGTCCCAAAGCCATCTATAAAAAGAAAATCCAAAAAATAAAGTTCCGTACTTCATATAACTTTATTATTATTTCACAAGCTTATTATATTCCTAAAAGCTAAATAAATAAAACATATCTTAAAGTAATAGTTAGGTATTTGGTTTGTCACTTAAATCTACAAAAAGAAACTAATGGCATTATTATCACATTTAAAATGTAAAAAAAATATTTTGTTTAGAACAAGAATGTACAATAAACGTTTGTCAACCTTAATCAATTACATGAACTGAAGAATCTTCTAATTTTATTAAATAAAACTATATGTACATATCAGTTCTGCTACCTCATATTTAAAGCAACTATGTATATATATATATCCTGCCTCAATCTCTCTTCTCGTTCAATAAATTATCAACAAAAAATTGATAATGTTAAAAATTATTTTCCATTTGTAAGCATCTTTCAGTTATAATTTGAAAGCATAATTTAAATAATTATATTCCCAATATGTCGTCGACAACTTCCTTCCATGTTTTTTACATCATTTTAGCTTTTGTTCGGCGTGTCACCTTTTCGAATGGTAAGCTTTTCGAATACCGGCGAATTCGTAAAAATGTCGCCACAACAGCAAATACAAAAGCCAAAGCTGTTATCCAAACAGCCAATGCAACATCCAATAGCAAATACTGCACCCAGGAAAGCTTCACCCATGAATGACGTAAATGTTGTGTTCCACCATTTCGGATAACATATTCAATCCACCAGACGCCACGTTCCACAGGTCGCATTGGTTCATCGACCAGAATCGTGTGAAGTTTATCCATGTTCTTTTGGTATCTGAAAGTACATGAAGAAATTAGGAATGAATTTATTTAATTTGTATGAATTTGCAAAACGACGTCATTGAATAAATACAATAAATAAATGTTTATTCAATGGTACGATGTTATGAATTTTTACTTGGTAAGTAGGTAGGTAGGTAGTATATTTTTTGAGATTATAAATATTTATTTTTTATAGGATGAAAAAAACATAAATTGTAGGTACCTACATATACAGTTTCGATAAAAAATATGATGTTCTTTCTATTTTAATGATTCGAAGAAATGAGTTAGACTTTAGATATAAAAGGACAAACATACATACATACAAAAAATTTTATGTGTAGGTAGGTAGGTATTTATTTGAATTCTTAATGTGAATGTTTATAAAATAAATCTAGCTGCAATTAAGAGAAAAACAATATGCGACTTAAATTGTTTCTGTACACTCAATAGTTTTCAAGATAGATACAGCTTTACAACGTTTATAATTTTTTCGAAATTTTGTCTTTTTCCCAGTACTATGTAGAGCCCTCTTAGTCCAGTACCTCAAATCATTGTATACTACATATGTCGAAAATCAAAAAAACCGCGAAAATTTCGCATTTTTTTTCCAAATTGTAGCGTTTTCCCCCCAAAAGGACTAATTTGTTCCTTGGTTTTAAAGCAGATTAAATTGGCTACAATATGAGACTATGAATGTCTCTGTAAACCCAATAGTTATCTTAATAAAGCTCTTCAAAGTTTGCAAAAAATGATGATGATAATAATGATAAAAAATTACGAATTTCAAAAATATTATCATTTTTAGCACATTTTTTGCAAACTTTGAAAAGCTTTATTTTGGTAACTATTGGGTCTACCAGAGACAATAATAGCATTGTATATATATTTTTATAGTACGTCCATCGTATGTGCGACGTTTTCGAATTTCTCGATTGCTCGAAGCGCCATCTGGGCAATGTTGGTAGAAACTGCTCTTGGGAGACTTTTGGAGGAGTGGCTTGTTGTTGGAGAGATTTTGAGGGATACATACTGGGGAATATTATAACGAGAAGGCATATAGAAAATTTCAAAGAGTTGGAAGAAGATGAAAATTATAATTGTTGACTTTTTCTCTTTGAGCTTATTCGTTTTTATTTTGATAATGAATGTTCATAAGAAAAGGGAATTGGAAGTTATTTATTTATTATGTATGGCTGTATGCATGGTGGAAAATAAATATTTGGCTGCTTCTGAATGTGTAGGTAGTAGCTTTAATGCTGAACTATATGAAATGTGGCAAGCTACATATTAGAATAGAATGTAGCTGCTGACGAAACAATGTGACGTCACAATTACATATTCCATTGAAAATGCTTCTTACTAGCATCTGATCCGAAACGGATTCGAATTTATGTTGTTGTTGTATGCACACATTTTGCGATGCAAATTTTTGAAAAGTAAATAACTCAATAAAAATTAAAAATTTTATAGAAATAAAGTTATAAATTGGTGATGCAAAACTTGTTTTATTGGAAGAAAATCATGGACTGTCGAAGTGAATTTACATATATATACGTATAAAAAAAGTGATCACCTAGAAATTACTATAAAAAGTTCAACAATTCTAAAATTTTTCTTTTTGATTCGACTTAAAAAGTGCATATTCGTGATCTAGGGAGTGCCACCTTTCAATCGCTGTATTACATGATTTAAAAAAGAGACTTTTATTTTTGAACTTGATTTCTTATAGGTGCCTATACTTACCTTACATCAAAACTAAACAGGAAATTTAAAATCTACATTGTTTCCACAAAGAGATACTGAAATGTGGCAACATATAACTGAATGGTATCTTTTGATAACTAAACATAAGATGATTTTGTATACAAAATTTAGTTATGTAACCATGGTTGCCATATGGAAATATGAACGTACCTATATTTATTTTCCTCAATTAAGTATGTATAATGCGAGAATTGTTTGGCATCGACTCGGTTCGATTTTCAATTTTCCGAAAACACAACCGAGCCTGCGAAGCCACTTCAAATTGATACAAATTTATCAATATGGTAACCATTTTTTGATAAATCCCTTTTTCATTTTCATTCATCTGCAACAAAAACAAAATATAAATTTTTTGAAGAAACTAATCTGAAATAAACTTATCTGTGCCCGAGTCTTGGCATAAAATATATATAAGTACATATAGGTATATCAATAATATACCTATATGTGCTTATCTATTTACGATTTTTTTTCGGTTATAAAATATAAATTACATACCTACCTACTTACTTTTTTATTATTTCATTTCGTCTTCAACTTCGTGGCAGCAGCCAAGCAGCCAATGATAAATGCTTCTCCCCTTGTTTTTAATCTGTCAAAAAACAGAAATTTTTCAAACTGCTCACCCTCGTCATTGTTGTCAGAGCCTAAATAATATAGTCAACTCTTTCGCACAATATATGTCTACACTAGTTCCTTTGCGCGAACAGCGCTAATTTACGCAAATTGTTAGAAAGAATAAATCGTCGACGACGAACCTACTATAGTTTCTATATGCAAAGATAATAGTATCATATTATGGTGACGTGAAACAACGCAAAACGAAATAAGACCAAATTTCAATTTTGGTCTAATTTCGTCTTCATAGACGAAATAACGCCAATTCGGCTTTATTTCGCTGTGGTAAACGAAATAATGCCAAAAATGTTTTGTTTAATTTTAGAAATAGAGCCGAATCATTTATTAATGAAATGTAAGGTATGTATAGGGGGCATGCTGCCCACTACAACCCCCTGTCTGAGCCTGCGATAAGCATTGGGGTGGGTGCAAGTTTGAGTAAATGCAAACTTTTTAAATAAACTACTCGCTCTATATATACAAACTTGCACCCTTGCCAGGCAGGGAGGTTGAAGTAGGGCAGCATGCCCCCCCCCCCCTTATGAACCTCACTGTTTATCCGCCACAAGCCTGAAATACCCTGTTCTTGTTGATTTGAAACGAAATAACGCTAAATTGACCTTATTTCTTAATTGAAATGAAGCCAATCTGTTTTTGTACAATATTTTGTTTTAGATACAACAAACAGTTTCTAAGATAAATGTTAAAAACCGAAAATTCATGTTTATTCTAACTACCGCTAGGGTTATTTCAAAACCTATTGTAGATACGGAAAAAAATACACATAATATTTTAGTAAAATAATTAAGCTTTAATTTTGTAGAAGATTGATGTTCCTAACTGTTTCCATGATAAAAGCGATAAACCGAAAAAAATTAAATGTTTCTCCTCAGAGCCGCAAGCGCCCAAGTGAGATTTTTTGGGACTTTTTTTGGGGTTAAATCCAGACACCCCTGAGTAAGTAGGCCAAAAGTTTCAAAACTGTTGGATTTACATATTTCTATTTGAAGGCCTTGTTTATTAACTGGAAGCAATGAGTTTATACACATAGAGAAATCATGTGTAAGTTTCAAATGCTGCTCGTATGATATCGTTACTATCGACTTGTTTTTTTTTTTACTCTTGTAGCAATTATTCTTGTGCTAAAAGGCAAGAGAAATAAAGAAAAACAAATACAAATGTATGCAGAAGAATTTTGTTCAGTTTGTTTCAAGTATTTTTCGTTACAGAGGACTAGGGAAATAATAATTACTCGATATGCTCATTTAGCGACATCTTCTTTGGTGAGTTTGAAACCATCCTTGATTCCTCTATGTGTATAAACTCAATGCTGGAAGACATAGAGCATTATGTTAAATAAATTTAATTTTTAAGGGCATTTTCAAGAGTATTTTCCTTTTTCGATTTAAAGACCAGCAAAGCAAGCGAGGGTACGCTAGTTGAATTAGAAATATACTAATACTAAACCGTTAAAAATTATCAAAATAATAAAATATCGCTTTTTAATCTGAAACCACATTAAAATCTGCATTTTATCAGTTTTAAATGTCAAAAGAATAATTGGCGAACACGATTTAAGAAACAAAAAAAAAATATAGATCGTCAGGGTTAAATAATATCGCATCAGAATTTTTTTTTTGTTTATTTCCATTCTCACTTGGATTGATACATACATTGTACAAGCTTACGTATGTGGAAATGTTAATGTATTTGTGATTGCTTTTGGCTTTGTTTAGTATCTAATCTACTAATAATTTGCGTATAGATACCCACATAAATTTATTTACTTTTCAAGAAACTGCTTGCGTCAGTTTTTTGACCCACCTGGTTTTATTTGGATCTTATTTTGATTCCTTTATAAATTATACAACCATTTTGTTGTTCTTAATTTCACTGTTTTGAATTCAAATCCCACATGTTTACAAAACCACTTCTGTACGTTTTTTTATGGGTTGTATTAGTATTATACAGAGTGACTCTATTGGGTATAGTATAGCTTTAAAGTGCGAATAAATCTAGTAAAGTCAAGAAAATAAAGGGCACGACTAGGTCGCACAAACTTGCTACTGTGGCAAGTTACCTGAGGGATTATAGTACAAATGTACGAACAAATCGTAGGAAATTTTATTATAAGTTATAAATCCACGTCTTATAAAGATTCAAACCAAAATCGAAGTATGCAAAAAACTTTCTTTACTAAGTAGGTATGAGTTTGCAAAAAAAAAATCAAAATCGTTGGTTGATTTTTTTTTTTAAATAATTTTTTGAAAATATTTTTCTTAAAAGAAGTGAGTTTTTTTAACCTAATTTTATATATCTTCAAATTAAATTTCATTAAAATCTGTCAACAAGTTTATGAAATGTTGACTTCACAAAAATAGTTTTTTTTTAAATTTATTTAAAACTTAGGTAACAAAATAAAAAAAATTGGCACCATGTTATTAAAAAAAGCTAGGACAATTTCAGTATTGAATTTAAAAATACCGTTATATGGCAGGTACCGTTAAACGAATTCTTTTTAAAGTTTGGTTTTCACTGTTTGATAGACCTTCTAAGGTAGAAGCGGGTAAATAATAAGGCATGTCGGATAGTAAGGCCTAACTAACAGAAATGCAACTTTAAATAATCCCAGCAGCTTAAGGCATGACTGCACGAAGACCCACTATTATATAATTGTCATTAATGACAATTGAATATTGCTGCCACTTCTTCCCTCCCTCAACATCATCAGTTAGGTCAATAATTTTGAAAGGCGATTCAGAGGCTCGAATTATAAAAAAGTATTTGTAATGTTGTTTTTTTTTTGTAATAATACTCTTTTTTATAAAGTTTGCAATGTAGTTTTGTATTATTTTCTGACTCATTCATTTTTAGTATTGGAGAAAAGTAGATAATCATAGTTCGAAAAATTATTTATTTTTTTTTTCTTTACACATGATGTCGGTGGATGTTAAGGCCTACCAGTACAAAGAATAACACTTTGTTTTTTTTTTCTCAGCAGATTTTACAGACAAAAGTTCCCTGATGGCAGTTAAATACAGAAAACTTGTCATTTCTAATGCTATGTTCAGACGATTTGAAATTTGCATACGTGACGTCGGTTTTACGTCACCATTTGCAATTCCTACTCGCAAATCGTGGGAACACCCATTCGGGACAGTATGCAAATGCCTGCAAATTATTTGCAAGCTCGCAAGACCCCGATTGCAAATGCCATTTGCAACTTTTGAGCAAATCGTGTGAACACTCTTGTAAATGATTTATGACAAATTGCAAGCATTTGCAAGTGTCCCTTGCAAATGGCATTCAAAAGGCAATGAACGGGATGAGAAGATAATCAACGCGAATTAAAGGCCATAATGTTATGATTAAAAAAAAATAATAATAATAAATTATGAATAGTTTTTTTCATGTTGTTTAGGTTTTTCTAATGTGTTGTGATTTTGTGCTTTAGTTTTTGACCACAATGTATATCAACATATTTTTTTTTAATTCTTATCTTATCGTTCCGTCAGCTGTAATTCAATCGCAGTTGTCGTTAACACTGAAAATAATCACAACAGTAACACCATATCAGTGAAAAATTATTTCAAGTTATTTCAATCGAAAGATAGATGATAACAACTGATATCAACGAATTTATATTTATAGATCTTCTATCGTTAACATTGATCTTGAACTTGGATCCTGAACTTTACATTATTTGCTCAAATTGCATTCGACAAACAAAAATTGTTTGGCACGTGGAAAAAAAATTCCTCATAGGTACCTACTCTTGAGCACACATACATAATATCTATATTTAGTTCTTTACAACGAAAAAGTTTTCAAATAGAAAAAAATACTTAAACATTAATAAGTACAATTTATCGAAAGAAGACGATCCATGGAAACGTCATTGATTTTTTATTTACATTTAGTCCCAGTGATTTGCAAATCAAATTGCTAGTGACACAAAGCAATAAGAATTCATGTGAATCTTTAAACTACATTTAGAATGTTTACACTTTTATTGCCGGCATTCAAGTCAAAGTATGGCAATCGCAAAAATAATATTATTTAATGCAAATTATTACGTAGGTTTATATGTAAGTACATAATACATCAATGTTGTTTGTTTTAGCGAATTAAGCTACTTTGAGACGATCTGATGTTACTAAAAAGTTAATCAATAAATCCGTCAACGCGAAAAAATACACGATGACAGTTCTGACAAGTAAATGTGCCTTTTTTCCAGCCAATACAGCACGAGGTTTCAAAGAAAATAATTAAATAAAAATAAAGAATGAGCGGAAGTGACTACAAATAAATTTAATTCGGTTCCAAATTTTGGTCAGGCCCAAAGTATGAATATTTTCAATGCATATGTATTTGCAATGCATCATTCATCAACTCTTTGACTATTGAACTTACCTCTGTGTAATAGCGAATGCTTCGATTTTTGCCAGCAATTCAGCAGATGATTCCATATCAAAATTTGAGATTAAACCAGCTTCATGCTTCGCAATTTGTAAAAGGTAATGTTCCAAGCTGTTGGAAAATGTAATTCCTAGAACTGGTACTTTGTGATGGATTGCATCTTCGATGTCACGCTGCCCACCCGGGGTTATGAATAGGTTGACATTTTCATTAGCTGTAGAAAGTAAACAATTATGAAAATTAAATAAAAATTCTAAGTACGAATAACGAAAATACAGAAAAATAAAGCTAATCAAGTCATTTCTTAAGCCATAAAAGAAATTTCTATATTAATGAATCGGTATACTGCCATATACATTTCCATAGTACTTTCATGGTGAATAATCACCGCCTGGCCATCTTAAGAGAATTTGTGAATAACTCATTTGGAGGTTCTTGCATTTACTTAGTGTCTATTCTGTTACCCTGACAACAGTCGTAAATATATATGATTTTTTGTTTCGTTTACGAAAACCAGTAAAATACTTTAACTATTGTTAATTTGTTTTGTTTATGATTAACCTAGTTTATATGCGTCTTTGAACCCAGGTTGAACTTAGGTTCAACCTTTTGTAAACGGGGATGAGTTGGAACGAAATGGAATTCAACTCGATCGCACTCGAGCAGTTGTGTTGAGTCGAAAATTAAATGAAATACCTGGGTTGAAATGGTGAATACACAATTATTTCTGCATGTGATCAATTGCATATTAACGAATGAATATTTGTTGTTGAAAAGTATGCGCATAACTTGTAAAAGAAATACAAATATTTTTTCTCGAAAATTCAATCTTTAGGTCTTAATGTCTACAAAGCAAAGCAGGTATTCTTCTGTCATTTCAACTTTTTCGCACTTAACTCAACTCCTCAAGCATTCAACTAGTTGGCTGAAATACCTGGGTTGGAATTTCGTTTCAAATCAAACTCGATCTTTCGACACTGCATATAAACTAGGTAAATAAAAGAATACAAGATTACGACACTTGGTTTTTTTTCAGCTTTTTGTTGTTGTTTTTTTATTACTTCTGACGTAAGCACAAACAGAAAAACAAATAATTGGCGGCATCTTGTAATGACTTAACCCAAACCCAAAGATTAAAAATATATATATATTCTTAATCTTTGCCCAAGCCTATGAAGCAAAGTGTGCAAGGCGCTTACATAACAAGTGAAAATTACGTCACAAGTGAAACAACAACAAAGTGAAAATGCCAAAGTGTCGTAATCTTGTATGTACATACCTATACTATAGAAATGTATATACATATACAATGATACTGCTTTGATTTATATGTACGAGAAAGGTCGGATGCGCTATAGAAATTGTTCAATTTTAGTTATTTTTGTTTTATACGAAACCCACAAAAAATCACGTGAATTAAGGATCAAAAATTATAATTCCGGTGACCATTCGTCCCGTATTTCCCGGGTTTTTATTTGTTTTATTATTTTATTTTATTTTATTTTATTACGTACAAATGTCCTGTATTCAATATTCAGTCCCGTATTTGCATATTAATTTTTAATATTATGTACATATATTATTCAAACATTGTATTATTTGTAGGAACTCAAAGTTTCGTGTCAGTATACAAAAGTGTAAAGTTAAATAAGAATATACCTTTGTTTTTTAAATCAATGTATACCTACGTACGTAAATAGTTTAATCAATAAATTGTAAGTTGTGCGTTCTTATGAGGACTGATTATGTGTAGTTGTTCAGTAAATAAAGAGCACGACTGTCTCGCATAAATTTGGAAAAAAAAACAGAAATTCAGTAGTTATATTAACAGCACTAAAAATATAACCTTTACCATTCGTTTTAGAAAAAGTCTTTGACCATTTTCGAGAAAATTTGGACAAACTAAAACTGTTTAGTGGGAGATAAATCAAATTCATCGTCTACAACCAAAAAATACCACCCACGAAGTACTTCACGTTTGAAGAAAATCACTCAAAGCAAGGCTGTAGATCCAGTGAACAGACAACCGCAAAATCGCACATACGCACATATGCCGGGGAGCACATCAAATATAAGTTTTGCTTAATGCCTCGAATTTTACTTGCCCTTTTGAGCAAATAAAAAAAATTGTTTTGAATTATAATTCTGCCTCTGGTAACTTTAGTTTTTTTTTTGTCCCGGGTTCGGCTTTTAAAAATATGGTCACCGTAATCATAATAGAATAAACGTACGTTTACGAAACTATCCAAATACAAGAAAATTTTAAAATGCGCTGCTTTGAACGTTATTATATACAGGGTGATTGGTTTAAGGTGCACCAAAAAGCTTGAGCGTGTAGGTGGAGATAATACAAGAAAAAAATCGTACGGGGGAGGGTCTATTTTCCCCCGTTTAGGAGGGAGGGGCAATTTTCTAAAAAATTGACTTAAATCAGCAAAAAAATTATTCAAAAACAACAGTGAATGATACAAAGCCTTGTTATATCTTTTTGGAAAGCCAGAAAACTACTCTTTTATTTTATTTTCAAATTAAGTTGTTTAAGTGAACTGTTTTAAAAAAATTAATTTTCAAACTCAAAATTCTGAAAAAAAAATGTAAAAAAAAAATTTAATCTAATTTTTTTTTAAATTTTATGTAATTAACTATTATTTTTATTTTCAAAATTCAATGCTCTTATTAATTTTTAGTCAAAATCAGAAAACCGGATGCCAAAATGTATCTTAATTTTTGAGAAATTAAGAAAATACTAAAATCACTTTTTTAAAAAAAGGTGAAATCTGGTTAATCCAGTTAATTGTTTTTAAACAGATTAACCAGATTTCAACTTTTTTGGAAAAAGTACTTTTTTGCAATTTTGTTCGTCTCTGAATTAAAGAAATAATAATTACTCGATATGCTCATTTAGCGACATCTACATCGGTGGGTTTGAAACCATCTTGATTCCTCTATGTGTATAAACTTAATGGTTAAACCGAACACTGAACAGCAAATCGATTTAACCCAAACGGGAACATAGGCATTTAACTCTACACACTAATTTAACTTAACCTTTTCGGTTAAAGTAATTTCGGTTAAAAGAACCAAAAATTATTTGTTTTAATATTTAACATAGCTATATGTTCGTTTTTAGTCCAAATTATAACTTTTCCGATATCTGTTCAACTTCAGCTAGTCTACGCGATATAAATATCGAATTAATAAAATTTACACAAGTATGTAATATACTATTTTACATCCGCACTTCTTGTCAACTATAATAAGCATCAGACAAGAGAGTAAACACAATTAAATTCAAACATGACGATTGACGCCTCATTGTTCATGCGACTTGACATTTACATTTTAAAACGTAAATATTGACTTTGTATGCAAAAAACACCCAGGCCATTCAAGGACTTTTCTAAGTTGTTTTGATAGATTAAAATAATAATTTATTATTAAACAATGCAGTTAGTCACATAGTAGCAATAACAAAAAACAAAAACAATAATTTTATAGAAATATTTGCATCATGGTATAAACAAAAACAGGAAGACAATTTCGCTATACACGAAAAATATATAAACAAAACGAAATTGCACCTAAATGCACTTTGTCGATCAATTCAATCTTCAAAAGAATATAATGAAATGGTGAAAAGAAGTATAGGCATAGCATAGATACATATTTATACAATATACACACTCCGGATTATTCCGGAGGCAAAGTAGGCACTTGTCTAGGGGCGCCAGGTAACAAAAGGGCGCACACGGGGAATTTTTTTTAAATTGGAAAAACGCGTCGATTAGATTAGACCCACACGAAAACTCATGTGAACACTTTTCAATAACGTATATCTAACAATGCCGGTCTATCGATCGACGAAGTTTAGAAAGCAACTATTTAGCTGACATTTATTGAAAAAGGAGAAAAAGCCTAACAAGAGAGAAAACAGCATTAAATAATTTTTTTTTTCAAAGACTAAGTAATGATTACTGTTTTTTAAGTTTTAGAAAAATAGATATGTATGGTATGTGTCTCAAAACAGTTTCTTTCGGTTATAGGGATAATTTTAAGTATGGATTTATGATGTTTTAAAAATTATTTGAAAATGACAGCTCTAGATGGAGAAAGTCCTGTCTAATGAAAGTAAAAAAATATCTTCACTCGACCATGACTGATAAGATATTAAATTCGTTAGCAATAACATTGAAACAAACTTATTGCTATCTCTTAACTACGATCACACAACGAAGATGTTATATTGACGAAGATGTTATACAACGAAGATGTTTATCTTGGACAATGCACGGTTTCTTTAAAGGAGGCTTAAATGTGCAATGTATCTATTTACCTATCAAAGTAAATATACCTATATCTCATTAGGTACTTTGTTTTTTGTTTATGTAGAGACGCCGATAAGGTGTTGCCTATAGGGTGCTTTTAACCATTAATCCGCCTCTGCGCACATCTGGGCACCCACGTTCAAGTTTTCAAGTTTCATGTTTTTATTTATTTTTATTGAACATTATAATTTATTTACAATTGATTTAAGATTATTTAAAACTACTTAAGAATAACTGAGATAGGTACATAATATAATAATATATAAGATTTGTTAACTCAACTATCACCTTACGCGATTCCACCCCTGGTTTCTAAACGAACATGTACATATTGAAAAAGACCGTTCGTTTTTTTCTGTTTTTGACAGGCAACATTGACAGAACGTTAAGTATTTGAAAAAAGAAAACCCATCTTCGTTGCAAATGTCGAGTGCATTTTTTGGCGTCGACGCTAAAGTTGAACTTCGTTTATCCAGAAGTCACGAGAGTCATCATGCACAATTGAAGAAATTTTCATTCTGTTGAGGAAAGGTATACACTTCAGTATGCTTATTATTCCCATGGAGGGGGTTAGAACCCTCAACCCTCCATCCTGCGCACGGGCCTCTCTATCAGTTTTTTTTCTTATAAACTGTTTTCTTATATAAGGTAAATTTAACACTTATCTTTATGGAAACGTGCATGGTGTTTTGGAATGTCATAATGATATCTATTATAATCCTTTATATTTTTGCGAACCTTATCAGAATTCTTAAACACTATAGTTTTGATTAACTTGTATGTCACGGTTGTCAAAAGACAGACATTTAGAGACAATGCATATCTAACCTTGTAGTATATTTAATCGTAGGTGAGTAAAAATAATTGGATACATCAAGTAGAGTCCTGAAAGTTACGCGGCCTATATATTGGTACACGTACGTACAATACGGCCCTGGGCAACACTCAGTGAATTAATGTATTCAGATATTTAAACTTAAAGTTGTTCACTCAGCTCTGTTTGTTGATATTATTTGTAAGCTATAGTAAACTAGCGCTTGAGAATTCTGTACTTGAGGAATTTCATAGAATTTCATAGCCCAGTCAATGGAGAGTAAAAATGGCCCATCTGACAAAAGTCTAAAAGGTCTCCAAGATTGAATGCAGTTTTGTAGGGGGGTTAATTCTGAGTGAAAAACTGAGTTTGCGCGAAATTTAGTCTTGTGCAGCAGCCACCATTTTGTATTTAAAATTTTTTCGTGTTCCTGCGTTTTTCTACGTTTGTTTGCGTTTTTAAGAAAAAAACTGTTGAATACTTTTTGTTGCAATTTGTATTAACTACAAATTGGTATAAAAATTATATTTGTAGTATAGAAGTAAGAAAATAGACTAAATGACTTTAATAATCGAATTGCTTGTTGAATTTTAGATTTTCCAAAAAAAATATTTTATACTTTTAGATAATCTCTATGCAAAAAAATTTAATGTTTTTTATAAACTTCGGTTGATTGTTGACCTGACTATACGAAGCCCGGAACAGTAAGAAATGCATAGTATTTATGTTGCTTTTTACTTGCAATTATCCAGGGTGATGTACATAAGATGCAACAAAAAGCTAAAACGTGTAGCTTAGATGAAGATAAGAAAAAAACCTCTTGGGAGGTGGTGCCTATGTAAACCCGTTTGAGCAGGAAGGGCAATTTTCTGAAAAAATGCTTTAAATCAAAAAAAAAAATTAAATTAAAGTCAAAAGCTTATTAGAAAATGTTCTATATTTTTGTTTAACAGATAAAATGCCTATCTTGGATTTTATGTCTCATTTAAGTTTATGTTTTGTGAGAAATTAAATTTTAAAGTCAATTTTTTTTTTAATTTTTATTTTGGAATTCTATTTCTCAAAAGTCATAAACTTAAATTACTTTAATAAAACATGAAATCGAATAAGCTTTTGTAGATTTTTAATATTTTTTTGCATTTTAAGCAAATTTTTTCTATAAAAGTGTTTAATAATTTTTTTTTGAAAATTTAAAGGTTAGCGATGAATTCGAAAACGAATGTGACTAAGTCTATTTTATAACTAACTAATAAATTATAAGATAGGTACTACCAATACAAATATAATTTTGATACTATTTTGTAGAAAATACGAATTACAATAAAAAAAGTACATAAAGCTTTATAATAAAAACACTCACAAACGTAGAAAAACGCAAGAACACGAAAAAATTCTTAAATTCAAGATGGCAGCTGCTGTACAAGCCCAAATTTCACGCAAACTCAGTTTTATATTCAGAGTTAACCCCCCTACAAAACTGCGTTCAAACTTGGACACCTTCCAAGCTTTTGTCAGATGATTCCCCATTGACTGTACTAGCTGTCCAAGTGTCCACACTGCAGAAAATGTTGGTGGTGACAAACAATAATAAATCAGAGTTACAACTAACACTGGTTCTGTCCCAGCAACACAGCATCCCAACATCTTTTGTGGGTACATACTATAAAAATAGAAAGACAAAAAAAAACTGAACCGAGAACCATTGCTACCGCCATGCTATTTATATAGTTCTGCAGTTCGTTTAATTTGAACTACAAAATATAAGCTCACTGATTCGATAAGTGGATGATTTGTTGTTGCCACAGGGTCAGAGCTGCCAATCTACTTCATTTATTTTTGTACATGAGTCTGCTACGTAGCAACTTCTATTACGTTTTCATTTTTATTTAACGATCAAAATTTCATATAATGTGTTTGGAATTGAAAAGTCATTCGCTTAATTTGAATCCACTCATCGCAAAACCCTTCTAAATTTTTAACATTAACATTTTTACTGTTTTATATTAATATTGTGGGAATCTGTTTTATTATTTATCCGATTGAATTTAATAAAACCAAACGTTCCTTTTTATCTTAAAAGTTTATTTCAATGTTACGTTCCTCTGTATTTTAAAACAAACTACCTAATGTACATATATGATACACTCGGAAACAAAATCTAATAGATCGTATTCGATTTTACGTTGAATACAATGCTAATTTTAATACGAAATATTAAATTAAATAAAGTCAATGGGGCATATGGATATTCATAGTTGTTCTTTAACTCGGGTTTTTCTGAGACTGTGTTTAAACAATGTAATTTTGTTAAGATAAACTCGAGTTTTTCTTAAAAACAACTTAAACATTTTTTAATGAATAAGTATGCCTCAATGGAGTTTCAAAGTGAACCGTAGTCGTTTTGACATTGAAAACAACTTTTGTTAGTTTTGAAGTGTGTTCAATGTTATTTTAAAACCTATTTATGCAAATTAAAAATTCAAAGCTCCCCGGTTTACTTTTAAAATCTTACATAGTTAAATCTAAAATGCTCATCATTGTTTAAAATTTGCAACCACACTAAAATAAATTTGTCAAGCTTATTCTTGTTGATATATCAAAAAGTTCACAAAGATATTAAGTGATCAAAACACAATAGAACGAATTTGAATTTTGAAATTTCATAAAGCTGCGGCGTATTTGCATTGCATTATTGTTTGGAATTAATAAAACTTATTTAAATTAGAAAATGAAATATAAGTATGTATGTTTAATATAACTAACTTATTAAAAAAAAAATCTAAAAAAAAAATAAAGTAAATAAATAAAAACATAGATTTAATGATGAATTGTTCTCAATTTAAAGTTGAAGCATAGTACTTTCAAAGTTGAATAACTTAAACTTAACTTAAATCTATGAATAGAAATATAGTTGAATCGAAGTTGAAAAATATGGTTAAGGTTGACAATGATTTTACGATGAATCATGCGATGCGTGTTTTTCTCTTGGTGTATGTACCTATGAATATATGAATATCTAAAAGTTATTCTTTGAATGGCTGTTATTTACAAAAGGTTGTTTTTGTGAAACTTTTTTTAGTTCTGAATACCTACAAAATAAATTAAAATAATTTTTTTTATACATATGTGCGTTTTAAATATTATTTCTGCTACACTTTTTTCAAATCTACGATATGCTACATTTCCTGGGCTCAGCATTGGTAGCCCTGCACATGGCGTGTGCTTGGAACAATATAGTTAAGTATACACACGTACAATAAAAATATGAAACAAATCTTCATTGGCGTACAAAGTGACTTTATTATCCAATATGAAGGTACCTAAGTACCTATATGAAATCTTTTAAATGAATTCTTGTGAAAAGAAATCATCATAAAAGAAACTACTTTGCTTTGTTCGAGCTATCAAGAGTCATTGAGTTGTTTTTATTTTGTTGAAGAATTTGCATGTATTTCATCAAAAGAATTGTATCTATATTTGAATACCTATACCTATAGTGGTAGGTATGCCGTATGCAGTTTGTTATAGAATTCTTTTTATTTTATTCTGTTAAGCTTTCATTTGGTTTGCTAAACATGCGTGCAATTGTATTTCCAGAGAAATTTGGTTGCCCAGCTCAAATTGTGTAATGTAAATATACCTAAGTGTACCTATTGGGGTTTCCAGAGCCGTCTCTAAAACAATTTGTTTCTTTAACAGAGGTTCCTATCATACTACGTCCAAATCATATGCAAAATATCTAACGATCTACTATACTACCAAAATTTTAGAGACCTACAAAAACAAAAACATCAAACGTTTTCTTGATTATTAGCAGCGAATTATTCACCCCTGATTACGTTACCATTCGTTGTGATGGTTATGACTTTAATGACCGTATTATTATATTAGTGGTAAATTATAGTGGTAATAAAAGTTTCGTTTCTCATATACTGCGCGCTATGGAGATGACAGGATGAGGGAGAAGAAGTTGATGTTACTGCAACAGATTTTAGTAAAGCGTTAAGGGTCGTTTTTAAAGACGAATAAAAAAGTCCTGGTCCAATAGGCTTTGCGATAAGCAAAACAAATCCACTCAGTCTGAAAAGTACTATAGAAAACTTTTTTGTTTGAGACACCAAACCACCAGACTTCAATAATAATCTGTTAATAAATTGCATTTATTTAAATTTTATAAATACAAAAATATTTGTGTTTTTATAAAATCGATTTTTTGTGGTTAATAAAGAACCTAACCCTTTTCAATAATCGCAGCCCAACCTAGTTTGTTTATTGGAAATAAACAATAAGCAATGTTTTTGACGTGTTTGCAAACAAACACTGCGATTGATGTTATTGAACATAAGTTCTTAGAGCCAGATCATACCCACATGTAGTGCGACGTTGATCATGCACTTATAGAAAAGAAAAAGAAACGAACAGAAGTACGAACCCATCATCCTCATGAATGGTATAATTTATTAATTTTGTTCGAACTTTGGATGTTAAGAACCTATTCAATGGCCTCTGAATATTTATTTGACTTCGGTTCTTTTTCAAAATCAAAACATTTGTGGAGGAACCGAGATGAAGATTCTAACAAATTTGCAATGATATAATGGATGGAGTGCTTGTTTGTTAGTCCAGAGGTTGCCACTTCGGGTTCAAATCATTTTTTTTTTCAGCATACCTCCCAGCTTATGCTGGACGTCGCCAATGAGGTACGCAATGAAAAATAAAAATCAAATAGCTCTCTATCCATTGTACCATTGAGTTTATATTTAGTAATTATATAATAATAACTCGATATGCTCATTTAGCGGCATCTACTTCGGTGAGTTTGAAACCATCTTGATTCTTCTATGTTTTATAGACATAGAAAGAATGTAGCAAAACAATTCTTTCTTATCTTTCTTCTCCTTCTAACTAGTGTCGTGCAATACCTGTTGCATTTAAAGTGAATGTGCCTTACAAACATAGTTAAAATATTATAAAAAAAATTAATACAAAACGACTCTTGACGTAAGTCAACCCTTTTTAACAATTACGGCCATATTATTCACTCGTTAAATGCATATGTAAAATTAAATCCAAAAACTAATTATCCACTTTACTCATTTCTTAGCCTAGTTTAATATTGTTTGTTCATAGAAAATAACACATAAGCTTGAGCGTGTAGGTGGAGTTAAGACAAGAAAAAAATCGTATGGGAGGGGGGGGGGGGTCTTTTTCCCTCCGTCTAGGCAGGAGGGGCAATTTTCTAAAACATTGACTTAAATTAGAAAAAAAATTATTTAAAAACAACGGTTTAATTTAAAAAAAAAATGTTTAAACTAATTTTTTTTTTAAATTTATGTAATTAACTATTATTTTTTTTTCAAAATTCAATGCTCTTATTAATTTTTAGTCAAAAACAGAAAACCGGATGCCAAAATATATCTTATAGTTTTTGAAAAATTAAGAAAAACTAGAAGTATTTTTTTCCAAGAAAAACACTTTTTTTTTGGTTTTCCCAAATTTGACCTGCTCAGGTCAATTATTAATAAGGGAATTATCCCTTTTTTATTTTTTATTACATACCATCCGATTTTAATGAAATAATAAAAATAAAACAATTAACTTTTTACTTTACTTGCTAGTTTTACTTTAATTTTTTTTTTAATTTCTCAAAAACTAAGATACATTTTGGCATCCAGTTTTCTGTTTTTGACTAAAAATTAATAAGACCATTGAATTTTGAAAAAAAAAATGATAGTTAATTACATAAAATTTTGAAAAAAATTAGTTTAAACATTTTTTTTTTTTATTTTTTTTTCCAAATTTTGAGTTTGAAAATTAATTTTTTTAAAACTGTTCACTTAAACAGCTTAATTTAAAAATTAAATAAAAGAGTAGTTTTCTGACTTTCCAAAAAAATATAACAAAGTTTTGTATCGTTCACCGTTGTTTTTAAATAATTTTTTTTCTGATTTAAGTCAATGTTTTAGAAAATTGCCCCTCCCGCCTAAACGGGGGGAAATAGACCCTCCCTCCTATACGATTTTTTTCTTGTCTTAACTCCACCTACACGTTCAATCTTTTTGGTGCACCTTATACCAATCACCCTGTATAAGAAACAAAGATATTTAAAGGAAGAAATAATCGGAAAAGATGGTTTTTATATGAAAATAAACGAAAAAAAAAATAATTTAAATCCGGATTTAAGTTTTAAACAACTGAATAATATGGTCGTTAATGTTGCAATACGTGGAGTATGTCAAGCTATATATGTAATATGTATACACACGGTAACGCTCTCCACTCCCCTCTCGCATTTACTTAATTGGTAATGAGACAGTTAAAGTTGTTGATTTAGGAGTTCTGTGTGATAAGGAACTTAATTGTAGATCTCACATCTCCATATTAATTGATAGACAACTTTGTACTTGGTTTTGTCAAGCGGTGGTTAAAAGAATTCTCAGAACCCTATGTTACTAAATCTCTATACCTTACATTTGTCAGAGGCTCCTTCTTGAATATGCCAGCCAGGTATGGTCACCCTTTTATGTTTCTCACTCTCTTCGTATCGAAGCCGTTCAACGAAGATTCTTTCGTTTTGCACTTCCCGGGTAACCTTGGCCTAATACGTTTCACCTCCCACCATATGAAGATCGTCTTCAATTCATTAATTTCCAACCAATTGATAAAAGTCGCAAAGTGGCTGACATTGTATTTATTCATCAGCTCTTATCTGGTAACATTGATTGCCCTGCGCTTCTTCAAAAAATTTCTTTGCACACTAATCAAAGAAATCTGAGATCGGTGTCACTTTTGACGTTTACTTCCACCGCACTAACTATGGAATCAATGAACCAATGACCCGCATGCTTCGTACTTCTAACAGTATTCAAAATTTCTTTGACTTTCATTACAGTAAACTCTCTCTTAAACTATCTCTACCATCTCTTAACCTTATCACTTTCACATTCTTAAATAGCTCGCTCGCTCGTTCTCGCTCTCAACATCTTTACCTCTAACACTAAACCGTAGTTCTTAAGTTATATAGATACCTTAGACATTGTATATACATTTCTATAGTATTTTCATGCTGAATAAACACCGTCTGGCCATCTTAAGAAACTTGTGAATAACACATTTTTAGGTTCGTGCATTTACTAGTTGTCTATTCTGTTACCCTGACAACAGTCGTAAACATAATATTTGATTTTTGTTTTGTTTACATGGAATATGGATTTTAGAGCCAATAAAATACACTAAATATTGTTAATTTGTTTTGTTGATGACTATTGTTAGGGTAACAGAATAGACACTTAGTAAATGTAAGAACCTCCAAATCTGCGGTTCACAACTTTCTTTAGATGGCGCTGCTCCATGATTGTACTATAGAATTTTATATACAATGCCTTAGACGTAAGTTTTTTTTGCTTGTATTAAGCTAATAAAGTTAAACAATCTTTCCGGGAAGGGACGGGGTCCTGCCCCCTCCATCTTCGGGTGTTTGTTGCTAAATAAATTGTATTTGGGCGATCCATTACTGGTGGGTGCAAAATTTAGACATATTAGAACTGTAGGCTCCTTAGGTTCGTGTCACACACTCACACCTATCGCGTTTCATTGGGTGAGGTCGCCGTTGAGTTTTTATTCGCTTCTGCCTCATAAGTGTGAACCGATAAAAACGACTCAATAATAACTCAATAGAAACCCAAAAGACACCTAATAGAAACCACTTTAAACCATGTTCCCTCGACACCATTACATTTCTATTGGGTTTCTATTATGACTGTATTAGACTCTAGAGTCTATAGCAAACAAAATAATTAGGGCGTTCACACTTGCAAGGTTTTTATTCGGTTCATTGTCGTTTTTTTTATCTTTAATTAAATTTGTTGTTTTTCTTTATCTATAGTTATTATAGTAGTTCACCGAATGGAAACCTTATACAAACTTATGTGTGTAAACGAGGCTGCAAAAGCAAAATAGGAACCCAATAGAAACGGTCTTGTAAACGCAAATACTTTCTTCGAAAACTTGACATTTCATTAAATTCCAAAGAGCTTTGGAAAAACATTGAAGAAATCGGTGTTGCTGGAAGTAAAAACTTGTCAAAATGCACTTTAAACTCAGAGACTATGAAAATATTTTTTGCCCCTCCACCTTGTGATGCTTGCCGTCCCCTTTATGTTACTGAAAATGAAGGTTAATTTTCCTTTATTTGTATCGATACAGACGAGTTAATTTTAGCTATGGTCAATAAAATGAAACGCAGTTGGTTCGGATAATGTATCACCTAAATTTTTGAAGCTAATTTTACCTATTGTTCTTCCACCTATGTTAAATATTGTTAATACTTGTATATATAGTAGAATCCCAAAGAATGGAAAAATGCGACAATTATACCTATTGGAAAAAGAAGTAATCCTACAGAACCTGCAGACTTTAGACCAATAAGTTTGTTACCATTTTTTGGTAAAGTTTTTGAAAAATTAATGGCTGATCAAATTCTCAGTTTCTTACAAATCAAAGTGGTTTTTGCAATAATCACAGCTGTGAATCGGCTGTTATGAAAGTAACTTCTGATTTTCGTAGTGCTTTGGATCATGGTCAATTGGGCATCATGGTTCTTTTGGATTTTTCTAAAGCCTTTGACTGTATTACCCATCAAATTCTTCTTCCTAAATTAAGAAACAATTTTAGTTTTTCAAGAACTGCTCTTTAACTTTTGCGAAACTACCTTATTAATCGTGTTCAAAGGATAAAAAGTGGTGAATTGACTTCGAATCCATATGTTGTTAACTGTGGTGTTCCACAGGGCTCTGTTCTTGAACCCCTTTTATTCTCGTTATATATAAACGATCTGCCTGAAGTTGTTGTGAATAGTTTTATGCATATGTAAGCGGATGATGTCCTTATTTATATTTTTTGTTTAGTCGAAGACTGTGTTGCAAGGGTCAATGAAGATTTGGACAATATCTTTAAGTGGGCTGAGACAAATAAACTAAATCTTAATCCTTTGAAAACGTTAAGTATGTTGTGCTCTCGTAACCCAGTGAATAATCTTGATTTTCCTGAAGTTGTTTTAAATGGCCAAATAATTGAATACGTCAAGAAGGTCAAATATTTGGGCTTCAAATAAACAATAGTTTAAGCTGCTGTGACGCTGTTTCTGAAGCTTTGAGGACAATTTATTTCGGTCTTCGGTCCCTCAGGTCTTCATCATATATTTTGAGTCCTGATATGAAAAAAAAACCTTATCAAAAGTCTCATTCTTCCTTTTTTTACTTTTAACAGCTCTGTGTATCCTATCTTGGATTTTGAATGCAAACGTAGGCTAAATGTAGCTTGACTGCTTCCGATTTATTTACAATATTCCAAGATATGTAAGTGTATTTAATATAAAATCTTCGTTGTGGGGTCTGAGCTTGGATGAATGTTTGAAATATCGCACCGTTATCAGACTTCACAACATAATTCATGGAAGGTGTCCTGAGTATCTAAGAGAAATGCTACAGTATGCCCAGTCACGAAGAGGCTTGCGTTTGATTCTGCCGCGTTTCATACATGTTTTTGGTAGCTGCTCTTCGATTATGGAACAGTCTTACAATCGAATTGCAGGCAATTGTATCACCAACCAATTTTAAAGAGAAGATTTTCTTGTATTTCTCAAATCTATCCCAATGAAGTTCTATCTTTTTTTTTCTATTTTTTTTTTATTTTCCTCTTTTGTATAAGTATATAGGTAGATATAATTATTTAAATTTAATTATTATCTTATTTTTCTTTTATTATTATTATTATTTTGCCTTTATTTGTATAAATGTAAAAGGAAACTTGGTAAGCTTTTTGATAATACTTTTAAAAGATTATAATCTTGTTGTATTTTGTTAATATGAAAAATATGAATAAATATCATACATACATATATCAAAAAACTAAATAGCGACCTCATTGAATGAAACCCCATGGGTGTGAAACAAGCCTAATGATCCCTTCTAACGAATTCTAAAAGAAAAGTGTACCTACCTACAATTCAATTTTTTCTATTTAAAAGTCTATACCGTCCCGACTGGACTATATATAGTACAAATTCTTATTGAAAGCATTATTCGGGTCGTATTATTCAAATTCAAAACTCAAACGAAGTTTTTACATGCGCAAAATTAGCACGTTCATCCATGGAATGATACCGAAGTAAAAAGTATAATAAGGTTTGTACAGTTTAGTAAAATTTGCCTGATCTTTTAGAAGTTATTTATAATAAGCGGGAACTTTTTTTTAAGTCAAAGACCAAAGTCAGCAAGTACATAGTACAATGATTTGAATGCCTTATTTACGTATGTATTTTTCATCCATTAATTGAAAAGAAATTTATTTTATTTTTAATCTCAGCGTTATGATAATTACATATAGGTTTATACATAATTGCTGAGCTCGTATTGTCTGAAGAGTAAAACATTATGCAGTTTATGAGCGAACAGCTAAATACATGGCAGTTAGACAAAATTTTCAAAATGTAAATAATTTAAGAATCGGCTGATTTGAACATCAAAATAAGTGTTTTGATTGATTCACTTCACAAGTCACAACAAAATTAAACAACTGCTTTTACAGAATTTTTGTAATCAACATTGGCGACTAAAGGGCAAAATTTAAAATTAATTTCAATTCGGTTCGCTTTTTTTTGATGCATCTGCATTGAGATTGTTGTTTAAAGCGACCTTTACACGGTCAGTCATTTGACATCAATGTGTTATATAATGTTTGTAAAAATATGTCTGTATGCGTGCATTTATTTGAGGAAAAATCAAAAACCTTTTGATTTTTCCTGATGACTGATTATGTGTGTAGATGATTGACGTCCTCTGACTGACCGTGTAAAGGTCGCTTAAGAAGCCGTTTTACTGTTTGATTTTACCAGAACATTTACAAACCCATACGTCTATATTATGACATAATAATTGTGCCTATTTAATAAATATTTCAATACAATTTCTTCCTTAGGTGTAGCTGTCTTTGATGGCTGAATTGTGATAATTTTCGCCATAATTACTCAGAAAAAAAAACATTGTTGTCCGAAGAATTTTCCATTCTTGTAACATTGTGATTTAAAAATTGTTGACTCAACAAATAGTTGTTGAAGCAAGAACTAATTTTTAATTTTTCAAGAATCAAAATGTCAATTTAAAAATAAAATTCTTGAAAAAACAATTTAAACATTTTTAAACATTTTCAAAAACGGAAAATTGTTAGCCCAAGAATAAAATTTTTGTTTCAAATATTTTTATTGCCAAAACATCCTATTAAGAATCAAATTGTTGAGCCAACAATTCGTTCTCCAGTTAACAATTATTATCAAGAATATAAAAAGTTAAAATAACAATGGAAAATGTAATTTTTTTGTATTATTGTCTGAATTCAAGAATTAGTTCTGTACCCAAGAAAAAAAGATTTGTTTTAAAATCAAAATTAAGTTATTTTGAAAACAACCAACAGTCTGTTTTCATTAAGTAAAAACCTATTGCTTTTTCTACCCTGTTCAATTTCATAACCCTTAAACTTCATCTATCTCTCAATCACACAGGACACAGTAAAAATATCTTTCATTTTCTTGGGGTATATTACATTTGTATATTGTATTGTATACTCAATGGCATACTTTGTATGTATTGCATTTGCATACTCAACAATAAAAGTTGTTGGCACAAGTATTGCATACTTACTTGAATCGTTTTTTTGTATATTATAATTGCAACTGTTTCTTTAACAATCAATTCTTGAGATTTAAGTATAAACTGTTACTTTTCCAACAACTTGTTCTTGGCACAAAAATTTGTTCTTGGAACAACAATTTATTCTTAAACTCTTGCAAACCTAACTGTAAAATTGTCTCTTAGAAGAAGTGCAAAAAGCAGTGGAAATCATTGTCTTGTGAAATGCGATCGGTACAACAGTGAAAAAATTAAAAGAAAACAATTAAACAAATAAAGAATAAAAATAAGAATGTTAAAAGTGGAAAACATTTAAATTAAAAATTTAAAATGAACGAAAAAGAACAATTAGTGATAAATTATATCGAAGCTGAAACCCTGGAACTTTTTTTAAGTTGGCGATTATCCTGCGATGGGATATCTGCACAGATGAGTGCCGCATAGCTTCTTTTGATGTTATCAAAATTCTAGAACAATTTCAGGCATATAAAATAGAGCAAAATGTAAATTGCTTTTATATGAAACATATTGTTAATTTTTCGACGTGTGTAAGGAGTGTAACTTTAATTGACTCGGAAGAAGTTGTTCGTTTTTATTAATACTTTAGTTTGCTTTAAATTTATTATTATTTATGTACATTATTTTTAAGTATGGCTAATATAAAAAAAATAAAATATGAAATTCGTTACATTAGAAAACTTTTAGCGTTTTTTCTGCTTCATCGTCTATGTTTTATTTTGTTGAAGAAAAAATTCTCCGTTTACTGAAACCAAGGGGTGTTTCAAAGATAAGTTTAAATTTAAACCTACAAATTTTTTTATAGGTATCAATTTTATTCTTAAAGTAATTTGATGAGCAATATTCAACACAACAATGGGAAATCCCACATTTTTAGTATTTGAGCCAACAATTTCATTTTCATTTTTTATTGACAATTTGTTCTTGGGTCAACAATCTATGCTTTTAAAAGTCTGACATATTTTGTTCTTGATCCAACTATTAAATTTCAATTTTTATTAACAATGCATTTTTCCCGCAACAATTTTCGCTCTTGAAATTTTAAGTATTTTAGTATTTGGCCATACAATTTTAATTGTTGAGCTTTTTTAACAATTCGTTCTTGAGGCAACAATGTACATTCTGGAAGTTTTTACATTTTTTATCTTTAAATCAAGAATACAAGTTCTTGCTGCACGTTCAACACTTGCATTCTTAAGTTAAGAATTTTAAGTACTTGGGTTCATTTCAAAGTACGAAAATTTTTGGGCCAAAGTATAAAATTCTTGATATTACAATTTTTTTTTCTTATTAATATTGTGTTAAAGATGTCAGTTTAGCGGTTGATAGGGCATCCCTCTCCCGGCCGTATATGAGTTAGCTGCTGATTCATTATTAGTCCCTCTTAACGCCTTGATAATGAGCACTAACGTAATCAGAGCTCGAGAATGTTTCACTTTTGGCGGTTTCGTTGTTGGTTAAGGAGTAGCTTTCGTCTCCCGATAGGATGACAATATCCTCTTCTTGCTGTTCGAATGCATAACTTGCTTTATAGTATCTACCTACCTATAATCGCAAACATTACACTAGATTTGATGCCTCCAGCAGCATCGTCCGAGGATGCCGGTTACAGCTTTAATAGAAAAGGATTTTATATAAATAACGTGCTGATATGGTTTTCGACCTTTTACGTCACGCAACCAGCCACGGTCGCGGTTTAATCCAGTGAAATACAGGTCTCAACCAACGGATAAATTCTTTTCCCTCGGTATAGCTGGATTTCTGGTCGCAAAGTGTGTTCCTTCTTTTAAGAAACGAAATGGGTCTTTAAAGTTCTCTTAAGTTGACACCTGAGGCCTATAACAAGAAACAACAAGTATACTTGTAATATAAGTGTAATACAAACACTTTGTATTACAAGTACTTGTTAGTTTCGTGTTAAAGGCCCTTGTTCGATGCTTCACTTCTAAGGGAGATGGCCGAAAGTTATGTTCACTTTTAGCAAAAATTATAATACCCTTTCAAGGTCATAGATGGATGAATGATTTCCGTATTGGATGATGGCAACAAGAGGAAAGACAGGTTGACCGAGAGTGTCTTACGAAAATAGCAAGCACTTTCGAACATCACAGGTTGATTAAACTTGCACATACAACAAGTGCCTGAATTTCATATTATATATGTATATAACAAGATGAAAAACTTAAAACTTTCAATTTTTGTCAACTCACTTAATAGTCTAAGAGATGGTTTTAGAAATTCCGGACCCACTCGGTACAAGGTTATTTTTTTCTGGAAATGGTTCGATTGGAGTTGGAAAAGCAAAATCCAAACATTCAGAAGGCAGAGTGAAAGACACAAGTAGGGGTGCATTATCTTCAAAAAAAAACCATCAGGTACAAGGCTGACTTTTTGTATACATAATGGTGAACACGCAAAATGTCAGAAGGCCAAGTGGAAGACTATTATTTTTTTTTTATTTTTTACCCCCACTTGTGTCTTCCACTCTGCCTTGTAATTGGCTGGATTTTGATTTTTCAACTATAATCGAACCATTTGTCGAAAAAATTTACCCACTAGGTGGTCCGACACCACTGCAACCAGCTCCGTCTATAATTTGAATAAAATACATGAATATCATTACATATCGTCCCTGAAACCCTTTTGGAAAGACTCTTTTAAACGGAACCAAAAAACCGAATACAGGATTAATAGGCAAACTTTTCTTGTCCTAAAAAAAAAATTGCAATGTGATGCCTCGCGAACATTTCATAAAAATTTTTCCGGCCAAACACCCATATTGAATTCTCACAATCCTACCTGACCGACCGACGAAACTCCACCAACAACAACTAATTGGGTTGCATGGATGTATGATTCCATAGACCAATATAATTTAACCTTTGACAGGAAGAAAACCATCTCCATTTCATTTGGTAAATCACATCAGAATGCTTCTAATATAACTTCACGTCAGACATCCATTACGTGTGCTCTCTAAACATCTTTACACTATATCTTGCTCACTCTAATATCAGCATACATCCGATTTAATTTGTCAAAGGCCTTAATCTTTAATCTTTCAAACCTATTTTGGACCTTCATAAATCTTCCCCTTGATTGATTACTCCAAAACGCTTCCTCACAAAATATTGTTAGCTTAACAAAGAATCACTCTAACCAAACCCCCCTAAACTATCACTTACCTAGCAGACTCTCCTGTTCAAAATCAGAGCCCTGATACATCTTTGTTGTCGTATTAAATGCGTAGCTATCATCAATTCCATTTGTATTAAGCACAACATAAAAGCTGGATTTTTCCAATATTTTCAGAAGTTTTTCCATCCGATGACTCTCCACAAACGCACGTGTAAGCATTGCTCCAAGATTAATGTATGCCACGTTATTTCCGGCGGCACCAGAATCAGTGCCACCAGTGTTTGCTTCACTCTCAAGGAAATGTTGCAACTGCCACGGCAGTGATTTGTCCTCTATCGCATGGATGCCGCCCATGTAGATGGTGGTGGGTCCAACTGGACGGGCATTGCCCAATGCCTGATAGCAATTCACCAGAAATAGATCTGCATTCGATTCAATTTCCCAAATGGACGGTGTGCCAGAACCAAAGAAATGTTTTACAATTTCATCTTGTTTGGGTAGCTCTTCGTTGAAGTACAAATATCTATATATACGTGATTTCGAAAAGAAGAGAAAAAAATATTGTGAGATAAATTCATAACAAATCGATTTTAAGATGAATATGTAAACAGAGAAAAGCGTTCGATTGATAGGATTTTCCTGAATTTTGTTTTCATTTTTTTTTTTGTAGTGGGAAATTTATTCAGAGAAAAAAAGAAAAACCCACTCGACAAGAGTGTTTGTTAAGTTCGTTAGAACGAATAGGTTTATCTAGAAGTGCATGATGTGAAACAACAACAACATAACGAGAAATTGATTTGAATGACTCAGCTAATATAACCGAGACGTTCTGTTCAAATTAAACTATACGATCACGCAGACGACTGTGCCACACTTTATTGATTGTATAAACTTAATTTATAAGAACAAAATAATTGAGAAATTAATAAAAATCACATTAATCTAAAAGAAATACGATCACGACCCACGAGATTATAGTTTTTATTGATAACCATGAATGTTGCCAATAATCAGAATTTACAGATGCGATAATAGTGAAAGTAGAACTAATTTTTTTTTTATTTTGTGATGATAAGGTATTTTTTTTTTGCCAAACCAAGATAAGAATAAAATCGTATCCAAGTCTAATGCATACATTCATTAGACTTGGACTTTAAAAGTCTTACCTTTGACTATAATTATGAACAGGTTTATTCGTAAACGGGGTCAAAAGTCCACAGGCCAATGGGAATAATAGCATTCTGGACTTTGACCCACCTAGTTGCGGCAAAAGTTCATATTTTTTTTTTTCTTAAAAGACATAAACATAAATTGTTTTTCATTTATCTCGAATTACAAAATCTCGAATGCTAAGCTAGATACTATTGTACTGAAAAAAGTGGTTTCAATTTAAGGCGGCGTATAAGCATCGAGATTGGTATGGGGGTATTTATAGTCAAGAATTTCTTCAAAGAAAGGCTATTTGGCCCAGCTGGTCAAAAGTGCTGGATCCAATTTTGCACTTTTGACCCACCCAACTGAGTCATAAGTCCATTATGAACTTTTGGACTGTGGACTTCTGACCTTGCGCCGTTCCAAAAATGCTTTAAGTCTGTATCAACACTCTACCAGCTAAAACATATGTGTTCATTTTCTTTCAATTGCTATTTTGGGTTTGTATGTTCAGGTGAAAATATTTTTT
Organism: Baccha elongata; assembly: GCA_951217065.1. NCBI lineage: Eukaryota > Metazoa > Arthropoda > Insecta > Diptera > Syrphidae > Baccha > Baccha elongata. Next base: position 52,406,849 of record OX578272.1, on the reverse strand, counting down.
TTGTGTGTGAAAATAAATTCAAAGAAATTTCGTATGGCGTCGAATTTGATGGTTAAAATACCAAATTAATAAGGATTTCCGAAAATCTATCCGGCTAGATGATCAGAGATATAAACAAACAATTCAGAAGAAAGGTAAAATGCTCCCCAGGAATTACCGCATAACTCTCAATTAAAGTAAGTGTACCCCAAGAAACCGTTTTGATAAAAGAGCTTTAATCTTTAGAAATATCTTTGATTATTTATTTGAAAGTAAGATCAGGGAAGCGAATCAGTTATTAATTGTTGACGATGGAGTGGAGACATTAAAATTTAAGTTTCTTCGTTTTTAGGGTAACATGAGGTATAAAAGGCACCCGGGACAAAATGGGCCAACTCTGTATATATATCCGTTGAGTCAAGTGTATAACTTCAAAAGCAAATTTTTCTGCCTTAATTCGTCGTGGGCAATGAGGGGAAACTCCGTTTTTAAACAAATAAAAAGCTCGACTTGTTCTTGTGGAAGATTACTAACTTTTGTAATTATGTGCTAACTATTGGCATGCAAAAATAGAGTTTCTACACATCGTGTTTATACAGGGTGAGTCATGAGCAATGCGACAAAATGCTAGGGCGTGTAGGTTGCGTTGAGACAAGAAAAAAATCGTATAGGAGGGGGGGGTCTATTCCCCTCCGTTTAGCCGGGAGGGGCAATTTTCGAAAAAACTGACTTAAAATGGGAAAAAAATTATTTAAAATCAACGGCTTCATTCACAATGCTGTGCGATACGTTTTTGAAAAGCCAATAACTTTTTCTTTCATTCTGTGTTTAAATAAATCTATTCTAAGAAATAGTTTTTGAAATATTAATTTTCAAAGTCAAAATTTTAAAGAAAAAAAATTGAAAAAAAAATTTCAAAATCATTTTTTTCAAAATTTTACGTAATTAAGTGCTAATTTTAATTTTAAAATTCAATGCTGTTATTAATTTTAAGTCTAAATAAGAAAACCGGATGCAAAAATTTTATGTCGTTCTCAAGAAATTAAAAAAAAACCAAAACCACCTTTTTCTAAGAAAAACATTTATTTTTATTGTAACGAAGCAATTTATTTATTTATTTAGCATTAATCTTAGTTTTTTTACTTTTTTTTTAATTGGAGTTTTATGAGAACGTAATAAAATTAAATAGTATTGGAATAACCCTGGATTAATATTATTTTCATTGATAACTTCTGAAAACTGACCTGTCAATATTTTTGCCTTGGCCTGCCCGCAGCCCATGGGTTCTACCTGTTATGGGGACAATAGGGACAATAAAACCGCATTTTTTTTAATGAAAAAAAAAGAAAATTGCAACGCAAGATAAATAAAAGGCATTGCAGTTTTGCTTAGTAATTATTTCAAATTTGAATATTAACTCATTAACACGTAACGATGTCAAGCTCATACACCCGAGAAGAATTAACGGACATGCATTTCTGCTACGGTTTAGCTAATGGTCGAAGTCGACAAGCCGAAAGACTGTACGCTGAAAGATATCCCGATAGGAGGTGTCCCCATCATAGCACGTTTCCAAGAATCCACCGACGTCTAAGAGATCATGGAGTGCTGGAGCATCGAAGAAGCGAAAGGCCAGTTTCTGATGAGTCAAGAATCTTAGATGAAAGAATTCTGGATTTAGTCCGAAATAATCCCTCCGTCAGTACAAGAAGGATATCCACTATGCTTGGAGTGTCCCAATCTAGAGCATGTCGAGTACTTCGGGCGGAAAATTTACACCCGTACCACTTTACGCCTGTTCAGGAACTCACCTCAAACGACAAGTTATTGAGAACCGAATTTCGTAGAACATTACTACTTAGAAATGAAACCGAACAAAACTATTTTAGAAGAATATTCTGGACGGATGAAGCACAGTTTACTAGGGATGGGGTTACTAACTTCCACAATTAACATTATTGGAGTAGCGCCAATCCACACAAAAAAAGCAAAACAAATCACAACACCGCTTTAGTTGTAATGTTTGGCTTGGTATTGTTGGACACACTGTGATCGGGCCCCGGTTTTTGAATTCCATTATTAATGGAGAATCATACCTGCAATTCCTACGAGACCTTTTACCCGATTTATTAGACAGCGTTCCATTGGTTATAGCAGATACTTTAATCTACCAACAAGATGGTGCTCCAGCACACTACAGCTTACAGGTGAGAAACTGGCTGGATGATCATTTTAGTGACCGTTGGATCGGAAGAAGGGGCCCCACGGAATGGCCGCCTAGGTCACCAGATTTAACTCCCCTAGATTTCTATGCATGGGGATTTATGAAGAATTATGTTTACGAAGTGGAAATAGTATCATTGGAACAACTGAAGGAACGAATTGAAGTCGCTGGAGTCAAATTGCAGGAAAATTTGTCAAGCATAAACTTATGTGAAGCCATTACAAGGAGATATAATCTATGCCCTCTAAACAATGGAGATCATATCGAGAATTTTTTATAAGTACTTCCAATAAAAAACATAGTAAAAATAAAAGGAATAAAAAAAACTAAAAAAACTAAGATTAATGCTTCTTAAATTGCTTCGTTACAATAAAAATAAATGTTTTTCTTAGAAAAATGTGGTTTTGGTTTTTTTTTAATTTCTTGAGAACGACATAAAATTTTTGCATCCGATTTTCTTATTTAGACTTAAAACTAATAACAGCATTGAATTTTGAAATTAAAATTAGCACTTAATTACGTAAAATTTTGAACAAAATGAATTTGAAATTTTTTTTTCAAAATTTTGACTTTGAAAATTAATATTTCAGAAACTATTTCTTAGAATAGATTTATTTAAACACAGAATGAAAGAAAAAGTTATTGGCTTTTCAAAAACGTATCGCACAGCATTGTGAATGAAGCCGTTGATTTTAAATAATTTTTTTCCCATTTTAAGTCAGTTTTTTCGAAAATTGCCCCTCCTGGCTAAACGGAGGGGAATAGACCCCCCTCCCATACGATTTTTTTCTTGTCTCAACGCAACCTACACGCCCTAGCATTTTATCGCATTGCTCATGACTCACCCTGTATAACAGGTTCCGTTAATAAGGTGATTTTTAAAATACATCTCTAACGAAAAACGTGATTATTAGGAAAAATTCGATCACACAATATTTTATCAAATTCGATTTTATTTTTTTGGAGAAAAATCTGATTAGGTATCTTTAAGGAGTTGGGGTGCCGAAAGCCAAAAGACCAAAAATCCAAAAGACCGAAAACCCAAATTTGAGCAAATTTTTCATTTTAAATAATTTTTCGGGATTTCGGGAAAACTTTTTCGGGCTTTTGTGTTTTCTTCGATTTCTTTTTCATATATACCTATTGAGGGTATTTTACTTGCTTTAACAGCACATGGATGGCCCGCTTCGCTGGTTCAAGGAATTTGAACTCCCTTTCTGTAGTCAGTCCCGCTCACGCAACTTTGTTGCTCCGCTAAGGGTATGTCCAGTCGTCTGAGTCCAATGTTTCCATGTTCAACAGCACCTGGTGGCCAGCTTCCGGGGGTCCAAGGTATTTTAACTCTCTTTCTGTAGTCAGTCCCGCTCACGCATTTCGTTGCTCCACTTAGGGTATGTCCAGTCGTCTGGCGGGCGCCTGAGTCCAAAGTTTCCAAACTCAACAGTATACCTGGAAGACCAACTTATGCCCCCAATAGTTAAGATTAGGTAATCCTACCGGGAATTAAAGTAAAGGTCTATTGTTTTCGGTATTTTAGGTTTTCAGTCTTTTGGATTTCGGTATTATGTCCGTCTCCCATCTTTAAGGCTTATTTCCCAGAAGCTAATTTTTTATAAGTTGGGGAAGGGGTCGAAATTGTATTTCTTTATAATTTTTCGGAAACTATCAAATTTTAAGCAACCGATTTCGAAAAATAAGAGTTAAATTACTACAAAGGCTGTTTTTTGAAAATACTGCACTTTTTCACTAGTATTTGGCACTTTTTGTTTTATTTTTTTTTTGGTTTTCCCATTAAGCCTCTTTCTCAGAAAAAAAATTAAATACATGAAACACGACTTATTTAAATAGTACAGTCAAAATAGAGTAAAATATGGTCCATCTGAGAAAAGTTTTAAAGGTCTCCATCTTTAAAAATGCAGTTTTGTAGGGGGTTGATTCTGAGTATAAAACTGAGTTTACAAGAAATTTGGTCTTGTGCAGCAGCCGCCATCTTGAATTTAAGATTATTTCGTGGTTTGGCGTTTTTCTATGTTTGTGTGCGTTTTTATGAAAAAACTATTAAAAACTTTTTTGTTGCAATTCTCAAAACTCAGTTTGATATTTGCTCCTGAAATTGCTTTAAAACATTTATTCGAATTCGCAGTTCGCAGCTCATGTGCAAGTGCAAGGCACTTAATTGTTTCTATAATAGAGGAGCAATACGCACATAGGTAGCGAAGAGTATTTTCATAAAAATCTAATAAAAAGACTGAATTAAATTTAATTTTTGTAGTTTTAAAAGTGAGTATATATTTTGGTATTTCATAATTGGTACACTTCCCCCTATGTATTATTCTTATTTATTCGTATATCAGTATCATTTTAAATATTCCCAAGATACTTTCAACCAAAATATTATTTACAAAAACAAATAAAACATATCTAAGGTAAACAGAAGTTGACGACACAACCTGTTTAATTTCATTGCTGGTGCTGCGTTGCTGCGTAACATTTCACAATTCTTGTAGAGAAAAATATTATCACTTTACTTAGTATTCGTATATATCTATACCTATAATGTCTTAAGAGAGTATGTTATGTAATCACCTGCAAATACTAAATATCTCACATAAGACCAGGTAAACAAACTGCAGATATGTATTTTGAATAAATTTCACAAAAACATTGCGCGAAGGCTGAAAACAAGTATACCTGTGTTATTGTTTTGAAAAAAAAAAAAACATGAGAAAACACCGTGAAATTATATATAAACTATGAGATACTATTAGAAATGTTATACTAGCTCAGATTGTTTTGATTTGATTGCGAATCTCTTAGAGGCTCGAAAATTGTCCGTTGTTTTTAATATTAACATGGTTATACTATAGTATTTATACGTATATTTGTTATATTGTGGTTTATCTGTTATTGTTTTGGTCGTTTTAACGTTTGCTTTTATAATGCTGTTCAGCGAAAAATAAACAACACAAATAAACCATCAAAACACTTGCTTATTTTAAGGAATATAAGGGAAATAAAAATAATTAATAACTTGATAATGTCTGGCTATACGATAAAACTGTAAATATAGCAACGGAATAACGCCATAATGGTGTTAGTCCATTTTCAAATGCGAATAATCCAATTATGGTTTAAATTCACTTTCAAATCTGAACTTAAATCAAATCTGAACTTAAATCATACGGAAAGAAATTTCGGTTCTCATTTGAATGTGAATAAAACTCAAGGCCCATAAACAGTGACTTACTGTTAGGTTGGGGAAAGGTACGAATAGTAAAAAATTAACATCTCGAATTTTGGTACTTTCTTAATACTACATAAATACTTAATGCAAATGAAACTTTGCATATACGCACCCAAACTCGCAACAACTCCCAATCCTACAACAGACCCAGGCAGAGGGGTTGCAGGGGCGCAGCATGCCACCCATTCGCGTGCTGACTATACGGGACACCGGGAACTTTCCCGGGGCGTTTCAATCTTAGTGGCGTTTTTTTTTTCATATAAAGTTGACAAAATAATTGATGCATCTTTTGATGTTTACAACTATTTTTTTACGCAGCCAGTCCAGTTGTTGATTACTTCGAGAAATATATTTTATTTTATTTAAAATCATAAGTGAAAGTAGTTCTGAATACTGCAGGCTTTTGCAGTAATGTAACACAAACTTGTAAATTAGTCTAAGAAAATTTTACAAAAAAGGCAAAATTACGAAATAATTCGGAAAAAGCTGGATTTTGCTGGAGACCTTTGTTTTAATCTGGTTAGGAGTATTCACCAGCTAATCTGCAAAATATGGTCGGAGGAAAGTATGCCCGATGAATGGAACCTCAGGATTGTTTGCCCGATCCTGAAGAAAGGCGATCCTCTGGACTGCGCCAACTACAGAGGCATTAGTCTCATTAAAATCGCATACAAGATCTTTTCTGCCATACCATGTGAACACTTAAAGCAATTCGTCAACAACCTGATAGGTCCATATAAGTTTGGCCTTAGGCCAGGAAAGTCTACCACCGACCAAATATTCGCACTACGGCAGATCTTGGAAAACACTCGCAGGAATTTCAAATCGATACCCACCATCTTTTCATCGATTTCAAGGCCGCGTATGACAGCATCTATAATGACGAACTATACAGAGCAATGTCTAGTTTTGGCATCCCTACCAAAATCGTCCGTTTGTGCAGGATGACGATGGAGAACTCACGCTGCTCTATCAAAGTGGGTAAAGACCTCACCGATACTCTTGATTTTGATGTCAACAATGGATTTAGACAAGGCGATGCACTGTCATGTGATTTCTTTAACATCATCCTTGAAAGAATAGTGCAAAATTCTCACGTCAACACAAGAGGCACAATTTTTCAAAAGTCCGTATAATTACTCGCGTACGCAGACGATATTGACATAATGGGAAGAACAAAGCGTGATGTCAGTGGTGCTTTCGTGAGTATTAAGAAGGAAGCCAAGAAGATGGGCTTAACGGTGAATCAAGAGAAGACTAAATATATGCTGTCAACAAGAAAGGACATCCAACACCGACGTCTAGGATAAAACATCACCATAGACAGCTAAAACTTTGAGGTGTCAAAAGGCTTTGTGTATCTAGGTTCCGCTATCAACTCAGCGAATAACGCCAGTGCTGAGATTCAACGCAGAATTACTCTCCAATCGCTGTTTCTTTGGGCTAAGAACTAAGAAGGCAACTAAAGAGCAAACTAAAGTGTCCTTTATAAGACACTTATCATCCCGATTTTTATTAATGGTGCAGAATCATGGACATTACTAAAGGTGGATGAAAACGCTTTAGGCTGCTTTGAAAGAAGAAGAATTCTCCGTGTGATATATGGTCCTATCTGCGTAAATGGGGAATGGAGAAGAAGATATAACAACGAACTTTACGGGCTGTACAGCGACACTGACCTTGTCACAAAGTGAAAAACCAAAGACTAAGGTGGCTCGGTCACATAGAGCGAATGGACACCAATGCTCCGGCCCGGATGGCCTTTGAATCCAACCCCGTGGGACGGCGCAGTATAAGAGGACAGCGTAGTAGGTGGCGCACGCAAGTGACCTGTGAAATTGGAGGCAGATAGCTAGAAACCGAGCCGCCTGGAAAAAGCTTGTTGGTTGAGGCCCTGGTCCACCCCGGACTGTTGTACACAAAATAAACTTTCTTCAATTCCGATCACATATTCATGGCCTTATGCAGTTTTATGAAAATGAGTATACCTAGCCCCCCGATCTTTTTGTCTTTCATTTCATATAACCTATAACAAAATGGGTCTTATTTGCGTTCAATGAAAAACACAGAATTATATGCATTCATCATCTATGATTTCCAAACAACATATTTTATTTATTTAACTTTTGTATTACATACAGTAGAATCTCGAAAACATGACCGGCCCTATATCGTAATCCATTCGGAAAGATGAACGCTTTTTTTCGCTTTCTTGCCGAGCAGAAGGTTATTTTACTTATGGAACAATAAGAAAGTTGTATAAAATAAACTCTTTTTTAAACTCTTATGAATAATTTTTTTTTTGTCACTTAATATTTATAATTTATTTAAAGAATATCATATTCTAATTATGTGTTATGTGTATTGAAAATAAAATGATAATCTGGGCCTGTTTTATATCTGTTCACATTTTCGATATTCTACTTTATTTTGTTTTATTTATTTCCTGCTTGCAGAAATAAATGAAGATTGGAATACCTTTATTTATTACATATATACTTAAATAAATAAGTAATTACATTCTAGGTTGTTGTGAATGAAAATTATTTAACCCTTGATTTTTGTATAATTTAATTACGAATAACACCACCTCTACATTCAACACAATTAATGCAGCAGGGAGCGTAATCATGATGTACAAATATTTGCCTCAAGTTTCGGAGAAAAAATTGTAACTGGGAAGTCAAGCTGTTAATTGCATTTAACTTTTTAAGTTGTCGGATTAATTATTATTATCAGTTGTAGATAGTTCATAAGGAAAAAAGTTAATTAAGTAGTCGAGGCTCTAGGGTAAATGGTGTATGATATCGGTATGAGTGTTAATGAAAAAGGTGTATTTAAGTATAGGTATTAAAAATAACATTAAGTTGTGGAATAAAGTTAGTGAATCGTAAAAAGCGAAATTAACATAATTTTGTATAGTGTATTAAATCGCCATAATTGCTCTTCTATAAATATGTCTGTTATGCGTCTATGATGAGCTTATCATGATGGGTTAGTTTTTATTAACTTCTTTTGTAATTGTTAGCTTGAAGTTAGTATCAGTTGTTCGGGCTTTTCAAACTATAGCGGCTTATCTAATTTTTTCCCCATTTTGGGCGCAATTATTTTTAAGTATATTTTAATAGTCTAAGTTTTAAGAGCTAGCGACAAAAATACTTACGTCATTTGATAACAAAATTTATTAGACTTATTATATTCTCCCAGCACGTGTTATAAATAATACGGAAGTCTGCCAATCCTCCAGTGGTGGGTGTGGCCACCACGCACCCTTAAAGGTGTTAAAAATTATATGGGGCTTGTATGGGAAAGTTTTGTCGTTGCAAACTAATAATGAGATCTTGTAAAAGGACAAAATAGAAACATAATTCAGTATGGGTCCATGGTCTATCTCCTCCCGTTTAGCCAAAAGGTGCATTTTTCTAACCACAATTTTTTTTTAAATTGCCCCTCCTGGCGAAATGAAGGAAATAGACCTCCCTCCCCCAAGTGAAATATGCTTGCAATTCGTCGAGATGCCATTATTAGTTTGCAGCGAAAATAATGTGCCATAATTTTTTTTAACTTTTACAGTGCATGATGGCCACACCTACCACCGAAGGGTTGGGAGACCCTTAATAAAGTCTTTTATTTACGTAATACAATTAATACAAACATTTTATTGATTTTAAAAATAGTTAATTAGGATGAATGAAAATAAATATTAAAGTAACTAAACAAAAACTAAGAATTTCAATTAAATTGCGTGTCAGCAAGATTTAGTTTTAAGTTTTGCTTCATGTTTTGCACTCGGGTTCTTTTCTTTGAAGCACCTTGTGATATTGTTATCAGGCGCGTACAATTGACCGTAAGAAATGCATGTATTTTTTAAATTCTAACCACAAATATTCAAGGATTAACCTTGTGATTTGTTAATCGTCATGGCAAATAAAATGCAAGATGGGTCTGTTGAAATCTTCGGTATGAGAATTTCTTCACTTTTGAATTTTCCTTTGAATACTGTCAGGTGAATCAATGAAGTTAATCATATAGTAAACAAACTAATTTAGAAGCTTTTCAAAGACCTTATCGGGTCTTTCTTCACTCGAATTAATACCAAAGATTTCCTGAAAGTTTGAGCTCAATTGTTTGGGCAGTTTCGGAGCATTGACCACACTTACAAACAAACATACATCCATTTTTATATATACATAAGAAGAAGATTGTTGTTAATTATCATCATAAGAAGAAATAAAGGGCACGACTGGGTCGCACAAAGTAGCTCTTGGGGAAAGTTTTTTTTTTAAAAAAAAAAAAAAGATTTTCAGAATTTTAAATTTTCCTTAAAAACGAATGTATGAAATAAAAAAAGATTTATATGAAAGACGCCACTTTACGTAAAAATACAAGTATATGAAATTTTATCAAAATTGATAGTATTTTTTGAGAACATTCAAATTATCGTTTTTTCAAATTTTTTTTTTCCAAAAATTACTTTTTTTAAAACGTCGCTTAAACAAACATTCATTCATAAAATCCTCATAGTTAAAAATAAACCTATAATCACTTATCCATAAATAATTTGGCGAAATTCGGATTCAAAACAACAAGTTTTCTCAACTCTTAAAATCTTAGTCACAGCTAGGTAGCTTTAAATATTTAGCCGGATAACGACAAGAATTTTTTTCATGAAAATCCTGCCGACATTGTCAACCAAGAAACAAACGGTTCACACACACCTCACTCGATAGTTAAAAAAAAACGCAGTTATATTTTCTATTTACGTTAACTTTTTGATTGGAATTCCCAATAAACTTTAAAAAAAATTCTTAAACTTTAATATAGGTAATGATAACCTACAAGCCTACAATTTGCTTATAAAGCAAAAACTTATCTTATTAAGTTTCATGACTGATAAACTTTAAAGCTTATGGGTGAATGTACATGTACCTACATTTCGTTAACAGATAGTTCGACAAAATTTGCAAGTTCAAATTTTGTTATTTTCCACTGAAGTTTTATCAGACAATTAGAAAAGAAACACAACTATTTAGTGCTATAAAAACTCTTTACACAGAAGAATTAAATTCTACATTGTGTAATCAAAATATGCCTGATTATTTTTTAGGTGCGTATTTAACCATGCAATAACTTTCAATGAAAATCAAGCAAAATTAGTACCTATCTTAAAAAACTCATGTTAAATTATTAGTTTAGTCTTTTTATTAGAACATAATAGGAATATTTGTATTGGCCATATCTTCGTCTATATAAAAATTTATTGGAGAGAACAGGGAATTTAGATTAGATTAGATAAGATTAGATTGTTTCTTTATTTTCAGTTGCTTAAAACTATTAACAAAAGTATATAATATTTCTATAAAGTTTACAAGCATGGCGTGTAAGCCGTCTGCCGGATATTTAAAATTTAAAAAAATTAACAAATGAGATTTAAACATTTTAGGGTGTCTATAAACAAAACAAATTAAATATAATCAGTTATTAGCATTACAAATATAAAATTTAACTGATTTTTTACATTTCATGTTTATAAATTTTAAGGCTTTAACAATATTTGTATTACTGGGTAGGATTATCAAAAAACATTAGATGGAAAAAAAGATAAATGGCAGAACATCAATGTATTGGCTTTTAGTTTAGCTAAAACAAAAATTTAAAAAATAATTGGTAGAAACTGCAACGTTTTAACCAATAAGGGCTATTATAGTTTAGCTATAACCGTTAAATAGTAATTTTTCGTTATCTATTTTATCAATAGCTTTTAGTTTAGCTAAAACGGAAAAATAGGGGGGTGTCGTTATTATTCGATTTTATCAACAAAAAAAAATACTAGAAAGAGGGCTTTAAGTTTAGCTAAAACGAAATCAAGGCGTAGTTCTGTCTTAAAACATGTTCAAATATGTGCTCCTATAGCTTTTTGCATGAATTAAAAAGCGTAAAAGCAGCCTCCAACCACTCTCTCCATTCAAAAATCTAGCACATTCTTCAAAAGTTAGGAAGCTTTTAATAAAGTATAGCCTGCGTATCTATTGCAGAATGGGAATTTATTGCATCGCCATCGTTGACTTTTGACTATAGCAATATCTCAATCTTATGGTGGTTATTTATCAAAATTCTTAGTACTATAAAAAATATCTTTTGGACTTCTCAAGCACCATAAAAATATGTTTCCTTTTGCGCATATCAGCAGTTAATGAAGTATTGGGAAGAGGCAAATAGCATGCCTTCAAAACTTCAGCTCGCGTCATATTTTACTACAACTTTATTAGATTTAGTATGTGAAACTAATATTACTAGTTTCAATATGAAAAACACGTTCCTCTGGAAATACAAAATATTATCGCACGAATATAACCTTACACTTCGAATTAAAGTATTTGAAATTAGTAACTATAGGTAAGTTGTTTCGGGTCAGGCTCAGCTGATTTCGAGATGATTTCAATAAATGTGTGTCCAGACCAAAGATATATTTCATGAAACCTTTAAATAGTAATTCTGAAATATTTCAGAAATATTTATTTACGAACAAAATATTTCTGAAATGTTTCTTAAATGTTTTTAAAATGATTATATTTGGTCTAAATCTAGACGACTTATAATAAACATTTTTGAAATGTTTCTCTCTTTCCAATTCGCAATACGAAACTTTCAATGTTTCGCAAATCACACAGAAAGAAAGTTAAATGTGTTTGTAAAAATAAGTTGTAATTTGTATAAAAAAAAATTGAGGTTATAGTATCAGCGTTTAAATCTATATATGTTCAAGACCTATTACCTATCCGCTATAACTTATTTCATCCCAATCGGAAATCACCCAATTTTCTAGAACCATTTAAACGTTATAGCCAAAGTGAGAAAAAATAAAATGCACGACTGGGTCGCACTAACTTGCTCTTGTAGTAAAATATGGCATTTAGAAAATTTTATTAACTGAATTATGTTTAAAGGTAGAAAAATGGCCTATTTTTGAGATAAAGTTGTATGGTAGCTTTAATTAAATGGCTATTAGGGCAAAAACTTTAAATGCCATCTTGTGTTTAATGCTTAAATTAAATACACTATCAAATTTAAATCAAATCGGTTAAGCCGTTATCAATTTATGGCCAAATTTGTGGAAAACCGTTAGCACCAAATCTCTGTTATGTGCACTTTTAGCCATAAACCTAAAGTGCAGTTATGTTAGGATTACTTAATATATCACGTACACCAAGTTTAATCGAAATCGTTAGAGCCGTTTTCGAAAAAAATTGGAAAAACTAATACCGTTATATGGGGGGTACCCGTAATGGAAACCGATTAACACCCGGTTCTTCAAAAATCGGGTGATGTCTGATTGGGCTGAAGTAAAACTTAATACCTAGATTGTTCTTGAATAGGACTACACACTGGCAATAACTTTTATTTTGTTTTGCTGACACTAAAGCTTATTATTATGTCCACAGGGAAAAAGGTTACAAGGTGTTAATCCAATGTTCATCAACTTTTCCCATTTTAATCAAAATCCCTAAATTGGCCTTCTGTTTGCAAGAAATAACTTTAGGTAATAAAGAAACAACATGAATCACAAAACCATAAGCACAATAAAAATTATAATCTACTATCACAGTAATAAAACGTATAACCCGCCATTTTTAAATAAATTTTTGAGGTGTTCCTTAGTTGGATTTTGTCTGGTTTTGAAGATATTTTTCAGGAATGAATGATAAGTACAAATAAATCCGATCGATCCAATAGTTACTGATCGGTTCGTATATACAAATATGCGAAAAAAGCGACCCGGTCGCCACCTAGGGAGTAAAAAAGTCAGTGAAAGTCCAGTCAAATTCGGTCTAGCCGTTCCGAGATTAGCCAGGACAAACAGACAGACAGACATAAATTTTAAAAATTTATGTTTCCATATTCCTTTCATATGCATCTTGTAAAAAGTTGTTCTTTTGACATATGTATAACAAACAGATATCTACTTCATTTTTTATTATCTATACCTAGATGTAGGTAAATAGACAAATAATTAAACAAGAGAATAATATGCCCGATAATATTTCGCAGATGCAGTAACATAATTTTTTTTTTGCCGTACAAACAATATGAAAACGAATAATAAAATCGATCGTTAAATCTTTTCAACTCTTACCTAGATTTCAAAGCAAAAGCAGTACTTGCGACTCGTTGGAACAATGACAAATCTTCACTGAATGGCATAAAAACACTAGGGAATGCTACCGGGTGATTAGGATTGCCAATCACTTCATGCGTAGTGATATAAGCACCAGCAGGAGTTATTCCGATAAGTGGGGCCTTAAATTTATACGCAAAAGCATTCATAAGTGCCGGTCCAGACCAATCAACCAAGACCGCATCATAATCTTCATCTCGATGGCCGGCTTCGTTGTCCAAAAGCACTTGCAATTGAGCAGATTTCAATTCCGCCTCGGCAACAGTCCGCATAACATGAAATACAGTCAATAACATATCCGATCCACTCATTGCATTCTCGTGGTGTTTAAGCTTGTTTAAAACACTTAAGCGATGTGCAAAACTTAGATCAATTAATTCGACTTGGTCGGGGGCCACTAAACCTTCACCAGAGGTGGCAAGATTTACAAAGTTTTCAGGATCGGTAGTCACGATCGTCAGATTGTGACCACGTTTTGCCAGAGATTCAATTAGAGGGCGAAAAACGATTTGGTGATCGCGTAAAGGAACTGGGAAAATGGCCAAAATACGTGACCCATTGGTGCGCTGAATACCGACCAGAAACACAAAGGTTATAACAAAAAAAAAATTAGCGAACAAAGACATTTTTTTTTTTTTTTCTGAAAACTTGCACAACTATTTTAGTATTTTGTTTTATTTCTTAAAACTTTTATTTCTTTGTATCCAGACACTGCACTGTATGTTATTTTGCTGATTTTATTTCACTCAAAATGTTTATTATGAAAAAAATATTTTTTTGTATTATTACTTTTTTAAACAGAACCTATCTCAACGATACACGAAGTAAAACTGATCGTGCAGCATGTTCAAGCTTCAAGCAAAGGCAAACCATACCATAACTATAGTCGTCTAACACAGACATTCAAAGCAACAGATACACTTGAATTTTATAGTACGTAGATGTAGAATTCATCTATGTTTTTAAGTGTGTTTTGAGCTTTTTGTTTTTTGCTATTTTGAACTAAAAAAAAAACAACATAACAAAAAATAATAACAAAACAAAAAACAAGAATTTGTTATCTTTACGAGCGTTCGTCGTCGGTTTATGTACCTACCAAATGTTCAAATTGTATTGGGTTACAAAGATGAGGGGGAGTCTATAATATATTGTCAAGAATTGGATTAGATTATATTATGAAAAGTGCGTAGTTTCTTTATAGAAACTACGAAAGCCCAGGGGGATGAACAATTACAATCATCAACATTTCTCTGGAATATAGATTCACGAATGTTGAATTCATACATGGAATTCAAAGTATATGTAATTGACAAATCGTGTTCATGTAGGCATATTTTATAAATAAATAACTACAAAATATTAAATCGACTGATCTAGACAGACACGATAAGGTTTATGAAATTATATTCCTCCGAAATACATTATTGAGATAATAATCAAAAATGAAATATCGATGATAGCGAAGTCAAAAAAAGTTGGTCTGGAAATTATGTTTGCCTGTATTTGAGTACCAGCACCTACAGCCTAAACGGCTTAACCGATTCTTAATTGATTTAAATTTGGTATCTGGGATTTGTATAAACTATTCAATAGACCTATAGAAACAATTAATTTATGTTAACCTAAAAAAATTACGGTATAATACTTGCCAAATGACGGTAATAAAGAAGCTTAATTTTCTTGAAAACGGCTTCAATGCTTTTCTTCAAAAAAATTAAAGATGTTTTTATTTCAGATTGACTTTTCTTAAGTTGCTCCCATTAACTCCCATTGTGCAGTTTTTTTTCTGGAGCTATCTCATGAACGGATTAATTGATTTTAAACGAAAAACTTCTTTTTAAAAGATAAAGATACCAACATTCGACAAAAGTACTTACTTTTAATTTAAATTAATTTTTTAAATTCTTTTTGTAAATTGAATAGGTATTTTGAAAACGGTTTGACTAAAAAAAAGTTTTTGTTAATACATTTGTACTAATTAGCACTTACAATTGGAGTTCTTTAAATTTATTAAAAAACTTTTTTATGCAAAATATAAAGTTAACATCGATTTATTCAAACGATTTTGAAATAATTTTTTTGTTAAACTTATATCTAGGCAGCAAATTTTTCTGCATTCTTTAATTTTGGCTTGAATCTTTGTAAAAAGTAGTTTTAGTACTTTTGTGTACTTTTCACATATTAAAAAAAAATCATTTATGTAATATACATATTTTTATTAAACTTAATTTTATTTTTGTGGCAATTTGTCAAAAGGTCAAGTTCGTGTGACCCAGTCTTGCACTTTTGAGAACTAGGTAGATATAAATATTCTTTATTTTATATTATTTGGAAAATTTAGTTTCACAAATGAAAAAATATATTTATACCTGGACGTCATTTTTAATGTTTGTTAATGAATTAATTTATTAGTTTTTGTTTTTTAAGTGCAAATTTCCTGCCACTTTAAGTGCATATTTTCCGTTTTTTAGCACATGAAAATCCTAGCCCTAGTGAGTATTAAATTGACTTGAATTGAGTTCAACTATCTTTTATTATTTTGTTTTTCCTTAAATATTATTTAAATTATGAAGCAAATATGGCGAAATAAATCCATTCCCCCCATGGGGAAAAGCTATCTACACCACTGTACTTGGCAGGTGCCTTTTGTTTGCAACCATGAGTCGCGCGCTTCACCCCCTCCGCTGGTTCAAAGACCTATAACACCACTTCTGCAGCCCAGCTGCTCACGCAACTTCGTTGTTCCGCTTACAGGGTACCACATCCAACTAGCAGTATTTGAAACATACTTTTGAAAAAGAAGATTTCTCTATGTGTAGGTATAATCTCAATGATATAACTGATCAGTGATCATAAATAAAAACAAAGAAAATAAGGCAATATAAGTTTGAACCTGGCAAGAACAACACCCACCACCAAGTTCGGGCGGCCCAGTGATGCAATTCATTTTATTTGTTGTGCCAAATAGACATAGAATAAACAACCAACCGCCATTGTAACAAAGGTTCATTTTCAAAAATAACTTGAACAAAATTTTTGTTTTCCTAAAAATATGCAAAAATTCCTTTTAAGTGGCAAAGTACTAACGAGTAGTAATCTAGTACTACCATCTACAAATGCTCTCAAGCGCGAGTATATGAGCAGAATAGTTACGCATCTAGAAATCGCCAGATGGCAGCAAAATAAATACATAAAATATTGCTCAAAACATTACATATATATTATACCATTATTGTTTATAGGAAAAGCAGCCAAAGATTAACAAATAAACAAAACAAAAAGTTCCAATACAAGGACGGAATGTGTGTCCAAAAGGTATACGTTGAAACTGTCTTCATCCATATACTAAATTAAACATATCAGTAGTAGATTGCTACTAGCGAAGCATTCCATTTAGAATCACTAGTAAAGTACTCATTAGTACTTTGCCACCTTAAAAGGAACAGGGCTTATGTTGTCATATTGCAGTATGTAGATCAGGTTTCAGTTTTAGTTTAGTTTTCAATAGCCGTATTCCTTTTGAGGTGGCAAAACAGGTACTAATAGCCGTGTTCCTTTTAAGGTGGCAAAGTACTAATAAGTACTTTACTAGCGATTCTAAATGGAACGCTTCGCTAGTAGAATTCTACTACTAATTTGTATAGTTAAATGTATGGATGTAGACAGTCTCAACCATTGACGCCAGTCGGTTCAAATTTTCATACAAACGACCATAAAATGTTGTTCCATCTAAAAGCGGCAAAAATACGCCATCATCTTTTAGTGTTAAATACGTGTACTAATTTCGAGTTTAAAATTTAAATAAAACTTCAACATATTCATATGCAAGTGACTCAATGTTATATAGAGTGGATTTGTTTTGTAAAATAAAACTAGTTTGATTACAATTTCCACCTAATTATATTAAACTTAAATGATTAATTAAAACAAGCGTAGCACTGCTACGCAGATTCCCTGCTAGTAGTTGATGGCGCCCCTAGTTATGTTGGAACAATGGTCTCAACGTATACCATTCGGTCACACATTCTGTCCGTTTTTTGCTAAGGTATGTGTATAATGTTTTAGAACAATATTATACGTATTTGTTTTATTTTTATTAATGGAAAAGAATAAACTGAACACTGCCATCTAGTGATTTCTAGGTGCGTAACTAAACTCTGCTCATCTACTCTCGCTTGAGAGCATTTGTAGATGATATTACTATATTACTACTCGTGAGTACTTTGCCACCTAAAAGGAACACGGCTATTGGTAGTTTATTTTATCTAGTACATATAATTTTTTTTTCGAATATGCTCACTCATTCGAATGTGGCGAATAAATATGGCGATTAATGAACTAAAATAACGCCATCTACTGAAATCTAGACTACAACTGACATTAAAATTGATTATAAAAAACCATTTTGAAAATGGTTTGAGGATAAGTAAGTAAAACAGAGAAACAAGTTATGGTTCAAGAAAAACTATCAGGAGCGTGCCAATTGGTATAAATGCAAATATTATATTCAATAGGAGAAGTTAGATTTTATTTTAACCTAACTTCGTAATATTCAGATGGTAAAGTGTGGTGAAAATTATAATCGTTTAACGTGAACCACTTTTAACTTGCTCAATATAGTATGACCTAATGGTTTCAATAAAACCTGACTTTACGATAGTAGAGAAGCCAAAAAAAAGTAGGTTTCGTCATGCCGTCCGTCGGTCTGTCTGTGCGGATGTGCGTTTGTGCGGTTGTTTGTACACCGACCTACAGCCTAAACGGTTCAACAGATTTAGTTCAAACTTTGTATACAGCACTTTTTGGTGATTCCCTAGAGGAGAAATTCGAATTTACATTTTAGCCCGGCTATAACGGGTATCTCCCATATAACGGTTTTAGATTTTCATTTTCTTTTTCAAAAACGGCTTTAACGATTTCTATGAAACTTTTTGTACGTTATATTTAGGGTACTAATAATAGAACTGCATTTCAGGTTTTTGTCTAAAAATGCGCATATAACGGAGATTTGGTGTTAACGTTTTTTTACAAATTTGTCCATAAATTTATAACGCTTAACCGATTTTATTTAAATTTGGTATGAAAGTTTAGTTGACTATTTAACACAAAATGACATTTAAAGTTTTTGGCTAAACAAAAGTGTTATAATAGCTACCATCATTGAGTTTATACACACAGAGAAATCACGTGTAAGTTTCAAACTTTTGGGCCATTTTCTGATATTTTTCTCCTTTGAACATAATTTCACAATATCAGATTATGTCTAATGCTATGTTACCAACGAAATTGCGCAATTTCAACAGATTATCAGAAATTACATCCGAAATTGCACAATTTCCCATACAAATACGCAATTTCAAAATCATCTCAAATCAACTCAATTTCAACGAAATTGCTTTGCAATTACGTTTTATAAAAGATTTTATTGTTAAACAATTATTTCTTTATTCTTTTTTTCTTTATTCAAATAATTTAATGGTTACATGTATTAAGACAATTGTCTTTTTGAGTTACGAATGACGTTTAAAGGGACATAATCAAAACTAAAAGTATTTAAAAATATAACAATAATAGTAAGTAATAATAACAAATAATTATTAAAAAACAAAAAAAAAAAATATTAATAATGTTGCTTCTCAGACAAATATTTGAATAAGGTGTTTTTGATGGCATTAAAACTATCGTTTTGTATAGATTCTTTGATTAGAGTTGGCAAGGATCTTAACGGTGTGACAGAGAAAGAGGCGACTGGTTGTTAGAAGAATTGAGTTTATACAAATAGAGAAATCATGTGTAAGTATTAAATACTGCTCGTGTGATGTCAAGACGGTCACCATTTAAGTCAGTGTCATTATAAGTTGAATCTCAATCAATATTGCTTATAGACCTTAAGTTCTCATCCTATTAAAAACATTGAACATGTGTTTTAGCCAGTATATCGTCATATCAGCAAATTTCTTGTATAGAAAAGGTAATTAAAAAGACCTCAAGAAGAACCGTTCGTTAGCCGTTCAGGAACTATGCTTCATCGACAAGGAAATAGAATGATTCATAAATGTTACTCTTTAACTGGATGGGAATTTTTTTCGAATTGCACGCATAATAAAAATCATAGAAGAAAAAATCATCAGACGCAAGATTAACAAGGTTTGATTTATTTTAAACAGGCTCACAAGTTGAGATAATTAAGTTTACAATATTGCCAGGCCAACTTCACTGATAAAATCTAGAATAAGTATAAACAAAATCTAATGACATACTGCAAAGTCAAAAAGACAAATTGTAAAGTACAAATTGTTGAACACTTGTGGAATAAAAATCAAAATTCAACTTCGTTTTGGGTTGCGATACTTGTCTCTAGCAAAACTCCTCAGTTTAATGGTGATTCCCTTGCAACTTACAACTTGCGACGAGTATTCAAAGAACCCGAAATTCACACATCCTTCAGCACTGAATTATTGTAGCGAATATATGTCTAGCCTTAACCAATTATACTAAAGTTTGTTTTCTCCAAGGTTTTGAACACGCTGGTAAACTATCCTCTTACAAAATATTTTGAATAGTACTACTTTCGTATCGTCTTTTGATGGCTCATAATTTCGAAACTCGGTGGAACCAATATTTAATCTTTAAAATTTTATATATAAAATTCTTTGTTACAAAAAAGCAGTACTTTGGCTGTGTTAGCAGGACGGCAGTACGGAGTTTCAAAAAGCAGTACAAATACTGCAATTGCAGTGCTTTAACAGCCCTGACAATCAACCGTAAAGACTCGTAGAACTCACGAATTAATTGAATATGTGCTTGCGGTATGAAGGCACAAAGAAAATAAAGTTTGAGTAAATTGGTGTCACTGTCTGCGGGTTTTACTCGTACCAAGTTTACTCGTACCTACCATATGCGAGTGTGTACGGGCCCCTTAATATAAATATAAATATATATGTAGTTAAAATATGCGATTATAAGATATTCATTACAGCACTCTGCGGCGCGCAGTGACGGGCAACAAAAGTATCTTATCTATATCCATACTGGGATGCATAGATATATAAGTAATTAACTAATAACAACTTGTTCATATTTTTGTCACCAGCACCTATAGCTGCTATACCATCTATACAGAGCCAGTTTATATATACCTTAGTGAATACAAAAATATGTTCATGAACAACAAAAATATATTATAAAAATTCTGGTATTTTATGATCTTTCCGACTGATTGAAAATTTAGTTCATCTGCTGAATTCAGAAAAGAGATTAGTAAATCGTCATTTTGAAATGAAAACTACATTCAAGGATCCAAGGTGTAATTAAGAATTCATCTGTTTTTTTTTTAGTGAGAGAGGAGACAGATAGAAAAGAAGATGAATAATTGTATTCTGGTCGGTTTGGTTAAAGCAAATCATCGCCTGAAGTCTTCAATCTTTGTGGTCACATCTCCACACAATACCGGCTTCACCATTGCCATCCTCATCAATAATCTAAAACTTGGAGATGCTCTGAATCTGCATGCTGCACCAGTATAACCAGTTACCACCAGGGTCCGGACTTTACTGCAAAAGCAGTAGATCTACTGCGCATTTACTACAATCTACTGCGATTTTTATCAGTTTGATTGATCGGCAGCATTGGGTATAAAAATTAATGCAGCATACAATATCAAGGATTTAAAAAACTTCTTCTTATTTTCAAGTTATGTCAATAATTACCATGACCAATCGTTTTGTTATACAATCAAGTCTTATTGAAAACGCGCCCCGAAACACGTTCTTGGTAAAATTTCGCAAACAAAAATGTTGCAAATTGATCCAGGTAGTGCTGCGTGCGCTGTATGTTGGTTCCATGAAATTATTAGAATGCGAAAGGCAATACTTCTTTATATATTTATTATTATTAAAAGCAAATTAAGAAAAAGCCATAAAGTTAAAACAAAATGTGATGTGATAAAACGGTACCTTCCAATTTTATTTCTAGAAAAGCCTAAATAGCTGAATGATAGTGGCGTATTTAACTTTTTCATAACTTTTTTAAAAAATATATTAATTAAATAAACTTTTTTTTAAATTCAATGTTTTGTAAACTTACTGGCGATTTATTTTGAAAGTTAAGTTTTTGCATGAAAATTATCAATTGATCTAATCAATTTTTGTCATGGAAATATTAAAAAAAAATATTATTTAAATCACTTTTTTTTAACTGGTCGTACGATTTTAGTATACAAATATGTAAAGTATACTGTATTTTAAAACAACTGGCATATCTCGATTTTCTTGAAAAACTCTGGTTTGTTATATATTGATTTTCAAAGTTATTTATTTTCATATATTTTTTTTCGTATTTATTTTTCATATAATTAATTGACAGAATTTAAAAAATAATTTTATAAAAAATAATTTGGGGGAAGGTTCTTTTAAGCTCTTAGGTAACTTGCCACAAGAGCAAGTTTGTGGGATCCAGTCGTGCCTTTTCTTTTTTAAACGACGCATTTGCATACTATAGTTGTATACAGTATTGGTTAATTTTGTTTCTTGAATGTATTCATTGGTTTTTTTTTTTAATTTTCCACTGAATATGCAGTTTATTTTATATCATTCGTTTATTTTTTGATTAGTTTAAAAAAAAACATGCAATTCAATTGAATCAGTCATTAAACACAATTTATAAATCTACTGCGAAAATTTTGGTTTTACTGCGATTTTTGTTTCAATTTACTGCGATTTGTAATTTATCAAGTCCGAACACTACCAGTACCTATCCCCATCCACACCAACACGAACACTATACAAAAAGAGAAAACAGCTTGAGGGTTTTTTTCCCATGCGAGATGCAATGTCGGGGAAAGAATGCTTTCGCTTTTTATTGTGAAATGACTATAATGTGAAGAGTGCAGTTGTGCATTGTGCACTGATGTGGTTTTTCGGTTAAAATGATTCATGAGATATTTTGAATTTAAGTTTTTCGTATTAAATTGCGAAAGTTGTAAGTGAATGTCGTCCATATAGAGCTTACTCGATAGTAAAAATGTGTTTTTAGATTCTCATATTATGATGTATTAAATATTTGTATAAATTTGTGATGCTGTTTTTTCTGACAAACTAGAGTTTGAGCTAACCGGCAGCAATGCAGGCAATGTGCCATATGAATTAAACCTAGTATATGCTTGTATTGTTAAATTTACTAAGTATATACTTATTGTCATAAGAATAAAACCATAGTAATAATGTACTCTCAGAGAAAAACTTTAGGTAAAGAATTAACAATAGGGAATTTTACCATATTGTCAAAAAATAAATGACAGCTCGCACTACGCGGATGACAGAATAAAATTATATATAACGCTTTTTTCAAACTGTCAAACTCAACATCTTGTAAAAGAATTTTGTAAATAATCTCTTTTTTTGCAGTGAAAATTGAGATTTACGTGACTTAAAGGTTTAATAATACACTATTCACAATTTCCACGCACAACATTAATACTTCCGCTCTTGTCTTCAATCAATTTTTTAACAATGATAAAAAAATGTTCAGCTGTCATCCGCGTACTGCTGATTTTGACATTGCTCTGCGAACGAGAAAGAGATATACCGTTGTTACCTAAAAAGTCCTATAGTCCTTTTAAATATACAAGATGTAATGACAGAAAGGTGTGAAACTTAAAGCGTTTTTTATTTACGAAAAGATTTGCTCTTTCCTTCAAAAGATTTGATGTTTTTGCAATATTTCGGTGTTTCATTTAAATGGAAAGAAGGGAAAAAGAGCAAATCTCAACAAGAACGAAGCCATCTCCCAAATTTGGGAGATTTGATCTAAACACTGACACATAAAAACATGTTAATGGCGGAATATTGCTTGCGCGTTCTTTTTTATTCTAAAACTATTGGATAGCTTTGTATTGTTTTACCTTTTTGGCGGTATAGGTATAATATTGCACTCAAATTTATAATATTTTTCATAAATCTTACAATTTTTTTTACGAATTTGTACAAATGTTCAAGTAAACAAACAATGGTAATGAATAATGATACTTGTAATTTGTAATTGAATGGAGGTGTAAAATAAAAATGACGACTTATAATTTTTTCAAGCAAACAAAAAAACAAAGCTTAATAGTAATTGTATGATGATCGTTTGGAACGCAGGCATATTATTCACACAGCCTATGCGTGTTTAATCTCTGTCTTCACACTACGAAAAAAGCAGCCCAACATGTTTCATTTAAAAGAGCACTTCTTGATTTTTGGGGCAAATCTTGAAGATTTATATGAAAAACGCTATTACACGATATTTTTGTAACATTTTATGAATTGTTAAATTAACATGAGTGAGTTGACTCCCAGTTTAACATGAATTTTTGTTGACTGTTGTCGGTATTATGTCATTTTAACATTTAAATCTTGTAAGTAGCTGTTTATGACCACAGTGTAATTTTCAATTCCGTTTGTGATATTTTGACATTATGGTCCCTATAAAGTTTTAAGGAAGTGTTCATTTTACACTATTTCTTAACAAGTAACCTGTTAAATTATTAACAAAAACAATATTAATTTAAGAGTATATCTGTACAATTAACCAAATGTACAATTAACCAAATGTTAGTTTAAGTTAATTTACTGTTGAACAAATTTCTTTTTAACCTGAAAGCAATGTTAATCTTACAGTATATTTGCCAAAGTATCAAGATAAATATAAAAGTAAACATTTAAAAACAATTGGATAGCATTAAACTCAAAATTAATCAGAAGTTGACCATATTATCTTTTATTTTTAAACCATGCTAATACTTTACTATTTCGGAGACGGTTAGCTGATGCAAGTAAGTTTAAAAAAAAATTTAACGAGTTAAAATATTTTTTATTATAAACTATTTTAACAGCGGAAGATAATTTAGCTGAAAAACATAATTAACTAATAATAGCAAGCCATGGGGGATTTATGCGAAAAACGTGGGGGCGGGTCAAAATTCTGGGTTTCAAAATTCTGGCTATAAATTCTGCTTTTTTTACAAAACAACAAATTAATTATAGTCATTAAAATAATCAAATAGTTTTGTATATTACAACAAAATGTCTTATTACAAAAAAAGTATAAGCTACATTCATATTAAACTCTTAAGAAGGAGTACGCTCTGATTATGAACATTCTGTAAATAATAAAGGAAATAATAGGTTTGGAAAATGTTTAGAAGGGCGCGCTTTTTAACATTTTCCAAACCTATTCTTTTCTTTGTTATTAGCAGAATTTTGAAAAGCAGAATTTTGATAAAATAATTTTTACCCCGGCAGAATTATGACCCCAACCCAAAAAACCTACCTTGGGAAATTCCTTGGCAATTAGTTTTTTATAAAATTTGTTGGATTCAATAAAATTAATACCCGATAACTTATTTACATATATAGTTGAGATGAACTTTCCTCTCTCAGGAAAAGATAAGATATAAATAAAACGGACACAGTTTTAAGGAACACATTTGATCCTACTACAAACATAAAATAAAAGATTCAGGTTCCAAGCATATTTTTTCCTTATCCGTTCAACGAATTGTTGGCAATCCAACGGGAAAAATAGAAAGAATCAAAATGAAGCAACAAAAAAATGTATACACTAATAAAATAGCCGTCTTCTTAGTGGATTGATAATCACAAATTAAATTGAGGTTAACATGTACCTAGACAATGGTAGAATAGCGTAGTGCGATACCTTGTTAAATATTTTACAGGAAAACAGCGTTGAAAAATTATTTAATTTTACATTATTTTTTCTCCTGGTGTACTGAAAAACAAGTATTATACCCAGTGACGTTTATTCAAAGGTACTTAGGTGTTCTCCGCACACCCTACCAAAATTTGAATTTTATTATAAGTCGCCAAAAGAATGTTCATCCTGTAAATAATAAATAATTTTAATATATAATCAAAAATTATACATAAATATTATTATAAAGATATTTATTTTTTTCAATTTTACAGAAGGAATGTTTTTAAAGCTGTTAAGGTCTGGAATGTTAATAAGGTATTTAACTTATTACATTAATAAAATGGAAGATTGATGGATGATAGTTACATATGAAATTCTTAATAATGAGCCAACAGTTAAACTTCAGAAACTTACCAATGGTCTTATAAAATAATTATATTTAGAAAAAAAGTTGTTAATGTACATATATAAGATTGAAAAATAAAAACAATAAAGAGACTAAAAATAGCTAAATTAAATTTTATTAAGGGGTGTATTTACGAATGAAATTAAATTTTAAAGGTTATATGGCCTTTACTCCAAGTTTTGCGTTTCGCCTTGATTTCATATTGGGCTCATCAGCTAGATGACAAAATGTTATGTATCTGAAAAGAAATGTATGACTTCCTTCTCCCAATTAAGGAAGGGTGACACGTGAAACTACGATAATTATCGATCAAGCTGATGTCACAACCATGAAAATCGTTGAGCGTGTATTGGATGGTGGCTTGCGAAAAATAATAAGGCTATCTAATGACCAGTGGGGGTTTGTTTCGGGCAAATGAATCACAGATGCAATTCAGAGTGTAAGAATCAGAATGAAAAAACAATGCGATTTCTTAAGCGATTTGCTTACTGAGCTTGTAGACTTTGAAAAAGCCCTAAGGCAATTGGGAGTTTCAGAAATATATGTGCTGAAGACACTAAACTGAGGCTTATTAAATCTTTGTTACTACCTATCATTGATTATGCTGCAGTGGTTTACTGTAGGCTTGATTCACACTCCCTGTAGAAACTAACTGTTGCTTTCAATGACTTGGTTAGGTATGTTTATGGATTGCGAAGATTCGACCACGTTTCTCATTATCATCAACTTGTCCGTGGATGTACCTTCAAGCAATTTCTTGATTCTGGATGTTGCTTGTTCTTAAATATTTTATAATTTTCTTTTTTCCGCAAAAAATTGTTTAAGCTTTGGTACTATAAAAGACTATGTCTTATTTGTACACCATTTTTAAATAAATAAATTGAAAAAAAAATTGAAATTGAAGATCATGGATATATACGAGATTGTTAAAACAAAGGTTAGATGCACTGCAGGTGATCAAAAATTTCCCATCGAAGCATCTACACCAAGGAAGCGTCTAGAGAGTCATTTGATCCTTATTACAGTCCTTGACTATCTACTTGAAGATAAGGCGAGAGACCCGAAAGTGACTGGTGATCTATGATCAACAATAAAGCATCCTGTGATAACGACATCAACTATCGCGTTAGCATAGGGTATAAGAACTCTGCCATCTTCTGTGACCGAAAAATGTTCCTAAGCTGAAAGAAAAACTCTACACACCAGTAGTTCGTCCAGCGTACATACGGTTTAAAATAATGGAAGATGTACAAAAAGTATGAGAGCCAATTGACGGCAACTGATATAAAGATGCTTCGCAGAACTTAAAAGATCCGAAGAATCCCCCTAGTTGAAAATACCAACGTTTATAAAATACAGCACGACAAACTCAGGTTGTACTGTCTTGTACTTAGGAGAGACGATGAAAACCCCGTCCAAAAAGCTCTTTCATACAATGTTTCAGTATTATCGGAGAAGAGAGGCTGGCTCAAGAATTCCTGAAAAAAACAAATGCAGCGACACCAGCATTCAGTTGGCCTCAGTCATGGAATAATCCATAACCGGGAAGCTTGCTCACATTTTCTGAGGTCAAACCGAGAAACATATCGGTATAGGTGAAGTGGAAAAGGTGTGATCCTATTCGATATCAAAGCATCGCATCGTCGGGAAAGGCGAAGAAGAAGAAAAAGAAGAATTTCCTTTCTTCTTTAGGCTTATTATCTTTTACTTTCATTACTCAATTTTATTTGCCTTTTGGTACGCTACGCATAGGTTAACTTATTTAGTGTTCGTTTCTGCCATTTTACATTCAATTTATTTATTTATGCGCCAGGTAAATTTTTAATCACGCTGCGAATCGGCATGGTTGCAGCAAACGTGCTTGTAGAAATGTAGACTTCAGTCGGCTGATCTGTACTTCAAATTTTGACATAGTTTTTTTTATTATTTATATGTACACTCAGTTACAAAAAAAGTGGCGCAGTCATACAAGGACTAGTTTAAAAAAAAAAAAAAATGTAAAAAATTTAAAATTGAAGTTTATGCCCATTTTGCTTAATTTATGGTTTATTTCTAAGTTCTTCCTATTTTTTCGTTTTTTATTACATGAATGACTTACTTTTATGTTAGTAAACAAAACTGTACCAGAAAAACGTTTATTTGTTTAAGTTACTTCAAAATGTTGCAAAATTTCAAGGTAGGCCACTTTTTTTGTAACTCAGTGTATATACAACTGAAACTTACTTCTCTCAACCTGATAGCATCTTTACAGCTCGAACCCAACCACGAGTTTTCTTTAGGTTTAATGCTTTTCGACCTTTTTGGAATGATTTTTTTCATCCCGAGAAGATGAACTATCGAGAAAGCATAGTGACCAGTTAAAGTTTCTAAAAAAATTATTGAGTCCGTATCAGTTGGCATTCTCGTATTTCCAAACGGTTCTCTTTGGGATCTTTTCTTTAACTGGACTATTTTTGCATGAGAATTTTGCCGATACGACAAAATGGTTCGACTTACCTAGAGGTGATGATACATTTATAGTGTATTTATCAGGATGAGAGGTAAGAAACAAGTGTAGAGTGTTGGGTGTGTGACCTGCAACGTCAATAATTCGAGTTGGCTCGTCGACAAGTTGAGTCAAGTTGTTTAACTCAGCAAAGAGCCCGACATACCTACCTTCGGGTGTTGTCTGGCCAGAATAGCGAAGCCAACTAAAATTGTGTACATTGGAATCGCCCGAAATGACGATTTCAGTGCGAAGATAATAGGCAACAATTCTTTGAATGGAGTCAGACAGCGCATAAAATTCGTGAAAAGTTGAATTGCTGTCCAAATTTGGGCTCCGATAAATAATACATATATGAATTAATTATTTATTCACGGTAAATTTCTACCACATAAAACTAAAGGACGAGTTCAAACAAGAACCGTATTGTGGTTGTAGTTGGTAAGCAACGTCATTTCTAATATAGACGATCTGTATTTTCACCTACTTGGGTTTCACTTAGTGCCAAAACAGCTAGCCTGTATACTACAGTATGGATAAACGCAGAAACAATATTCGATCTTAGCCCCCGAATGTTGCTAAAACCGACCCTAAAATTATCCTCCATTATAAAATTAAAACACGGAGAAAACCAAATCACACAAATAATCTAAACTGAGAGTTAGTACTAAAAACCATAAGAACTTTTCAATAACGCATCACTACTAGTGTTAGGCCTTAGTAGCAATATGTACCTATATTGATCCGCCCCTGGATAGTTACCAAAATTCACAGTTATACATGCATTATTATTTAAACTTGATCATTGCTTGCCATGCATGAAAGAGTAACTGTGACAGCGAGGGTCAAGGAAAATAAGAAAATAATTTCGGCTCGTGTGTTAACTTATTTAGTTTTCATTTCTGCCATTTAACATTCATTTTATTTATTTATTTATTTATTTACCAGCCAAATTTTTATAGCGCAGGGTTACCCTACATGCAGCATGATTCCGTCCTACGGCCAGCTAGTGCCTGAGCACTGAATGTCACGCTGCGGATCGACACGGTTGCAGCAAACGTGCTTGTAGAAATATGTAGACTTCAGTCGACTGATCTGTACTTCAAATTTTACCATAGTTTTTTTTATAATTTATGTGTATTTACATACATTTATGAAGTCAACGAAGTTAATATTTCTAAATTAAAAACCGAAGTGATGATGACGTTGACAGATTAAGGTTAAGCGACTTAACCTATTTCTCTGCCCCCCCCCCCCTGACAGATGCACAAGCTAAATAAATAAGAGGATCTTACAAACAACATTCCACACCTCATAATAAAATATCTAGCTTGAATATTTTTTTAAGAACAAGCTACCTAGTTACTTATTTTGTAAAGTCACATATAGTGGATATTTGAGTGCTTCTCAACTTAATACGCTTTTATTCCTTGTACTAACATGTTCAAGTGTTTTCTTTTCTTTCGTGAACGCATGTAAAACCATTCAAAGAACAACAACAACAAAAAGCAATCTCTATAATTGGCTTGTTATCCTTTTATCTTTGAAAATTTTATAAGGAATGTTTCATTTACGTATCTATATGCACATATTATACGCTTCTTTCTAAAACTAAACCAAAACAAAGGCAAACCTCTTTTGCTTCTAACAAACAAAATATTCCCAAATTCATACTTTTATCCTACGAAATTTAGTTTATTTTTATTTGTTTGCTTTGCACCCAAGAGAATCCCTCGCCCTGATCTTATGCAGTGTATACGAGTATATCGCAACTACACCTACACCCCTCCCTAAGTATTCATCATATGAGAGGATATACCCGGTGCCAGTTTTTTTTTTATAAAAATGTATTTTCTATATCACATTCTTACTATAGCACACAAATACCAACGCGCGTGTCTCCTCTTTTTTTTTTTTGATTGGATGGCTGCCAACAGTGCCAAAACTCGATACTCGAGCTCCCCTTTTGTCATCACTATATCTCTGCTGGTGCTGGGTAATGTGACCAGATTTCTTGGTTTTTTCCTATGATATTTTAATATACAGGGTGAGTCATGAGCAATGCGACAAAATGCTAGGGCTTGTAGGTTGCGTTGAGACAAGAAAAAAATCGTATGGGAGGGGGGGTCTATTCCCCTCCGTTTAGCCGGGAGGGGCAATTTTCGAAAAAACTGACTTAAAATGGGGAAAAAATTATTTAAAATCAACGGCTTCATTTACAATGCTGTGCGATACGTTTTTGAAAAGCCAATAACTTTTTCTTTCATTCTGTGTTTAAATAAATCTATTCTAAAAAATAGTTTTTGAAATATTAATTTTCAAAGTCAAAATTTTGAAAAAAAAAATTGAAAAAAAAATTTCAAATTCATTTTTTTCAAAATTTTACGTAATTAAGTGCTAATTTTAATTTCAAAATTCAATGCTGTTATTAGTTTTTAGTCAAAAACAGAAAACCGGAAGCCAAAATGTATCTTAGTTTTTGAGAAATAAAAAAAAATTAAAAGTAAAACTAGTAAAATAAGTAAAAAGTTAATTCGTTTTTTTTTCATTATTTGATTAAAATCGGATGG
This sequence comes from Baccha elongata, assembly GCA_951217065.1. Lineage (NCBI taxonomy): Eukaryota > Metazoa > Arthropoda > Insecta > Diptera > Syrphidae > Baccha > Baccha elongata. The sequence continues at coordinate 52,376,071 of OX578272.1, read as the reverse complement.
TATGTAATGAAAAATAAGAAAGGAATAATTCCCTTATTAATAATTGACCTGAGCAGGTCAAATTTGGAAAACCAAAAAAAAAAAAGTGTTTTTCTTGGAAAAAAATACTTCTAGTTTTTCTTATTTTCTCAAAAACTAAGATACATTTTGGCATCCGGTTTTCTGTTTTTGACTAAAAATTAATAACAGCATTGAATTTTGAAATTAAAATTAGCACTTAATTACGTAAAATTTTGAAAAAAATGAATTTTAAATTTTTTTTTCAATTTTTTTTTTCAAAATTTTGACTTTGAAAATTAATATTTCAAAAACTATTTCTTAGAATAGATTTATTTAAACACAGAATGAAAGAAAAAGTTATTGGCTTTTCAAAAACGTATCGCACAGCATTGTAAATGAAGCCGTTGATTTTAAATAATTTTTTTCCCATTTTAAGTCAGTTTTTTCGAAAATTGCCCCTCCCGGCTAAACGGAGGGGAATAGACCCCCCCCTCCCATACGATTTTTTTCTTGTCTCAACGCAACCTACACGCCCTAGCATTTTGTCGCATTGCTCATGACTCACCCTGTATATTGCAGTGTAACCGCAGGTTTCATTTTGAATAGGTTCCCCTTTAGTTTATTTCGTTAAATACTAACGGTACATAAGTACATTTTCTTAAAATTAAAATTACAATTATATATTATATTCTTACAAAATAAAAGAAAAACTTACATCTAGTTCATATTATAAATTGTTTTGAATGAAAAATATTTTTCTTAAGTTAAGTGATTTAACATTAACATTGGTGGAATTAATTATATTTGAATTTTTATTGTAGATAGTTATTAAAAGATTTAAAGGACTATTAGCACCGTAGTTTGATCTACTGAAAATGTAACTAATTGGCAACTGCCTTCTCAAACTATATTGACTAGCAGTGAAATTCAAACGACTGAGGATCAATGGAGCTGAAATTGATCCATTGATTATTCCAACAATAAAAACAAAATTGTTTATACGCTCTGTGACTGGTTAGAGATGGGAGATTTATTAATTGAATACGTTGAGCGTAAGGTGGCAAGTTAAATCGATTTGACCATGGTATAATAATCTTAAACAAAATCTCATAAATCTTCTTTGAACGGACTCCAATCTGTTTATATGAACCGTATAATAAGGTGCCCATACAACACAACCATACTCTAAGATGGATCTTACAAAAGAGACATAAAGAGTTTTTAAAACATAAGGATCACGAAATTCACGAGCAAACCTTTTAATAAAACCGAGAGTCATGTTATCTTTTTTAATAATATAGTCAAAATGGTCAATAAAAGTAAGTTTAGAGTCCAACACTATCCCAAGGTCAGTAAAACTAGACAGATTACACAATGGTGACAAATTAATAGCGTAATTATACACAATCACATTTTTCTTGCGTGTAAAACACATTTTTACACTTGTCAATATTTAAAACTAAACCATTAATATTGCACCATTCCCACAAACTTTGAAGGTCTTTTTGTAAAATATCACAGTCTTCTACAGAGTTAATTGTACTAAAATTTTTTACATCATCGGCATATATAAGAGACATTGAATTAACTAGGACTGACGGAAGATCATTAATAAATAGTACAAATAATAACGGACCAAGATGGCTACTTTGAGGAACACCGGAGTTAACTGTACGTTCACTCTTAAAAACAACACTATATAACCTATCTTTGAGATATGAAGATATCCATAACACAAAACTGTCGCTAAGACCTATATTTTGAAGTTTTCTTAACAGTACATGATGGTTAAGTTTGTCAAATGCTTTGCTAAAGTCAGTAAAAATACAATCAACTTGTTGTTTTTTTTCAAACGCGTCAATACAAAATGTAGTAAACTGTAATAAATTAGTTACAGTGGATTTCTTTTTAACAAAGCCATGTTGATTGTCACATAAAACGGAGGTACAATGAAAAGACAAATTATCACAAATAATAGATTCAAACATTTTAGGAATAGCAGATAGTTTTGCTATCGGTCTGTAATTTAAAACTAAGTTTTTTTTTACCTTTCTTGAAAGTAGGGATAAGGAATGCATTTTTCCAAAGGGTCGGAAATTTACAGTTTTTTATAGATTGATTAAAAAGTATATATAACGGGTATGACATATATATTGCACATTTTTTTTTAACATAAAAGCGGGAAAACCATCAGGACCGGGACTTAAACAATCATCTATTTTCTTAATGTACTCTAAGATAGTTACCTCAGAAATAGAAAAATCAATCGAATTAAGATGTAAAAACTCATCAACAGTGGAAGTTTTATAAGTATCGCAAGAAGAAGATACATCAAAAGCATTCTTAAAGTATTCGGCAAACATATTTGCAATGTCTTCTGGGTAATGACTTTCTGCATTTTGGTAGCTCATATTAGTTGGGTAACCATCAGATTTTCTCTTAAGATTTACATATTTCCAGAAATTTCTTGGATTAGATTTAAGATCATCTTCAGTTCTTAATATAAAGTCCGAATAAAGAAAATTAGAGAAAATTAGAGAATTCATGCATATTCTTACAATGATTACTTACATTAATAATATTTAAGTTTAACGAAATTGATAACGCAGGATGATGACGATCTTCTTCAATGAGCTTAGTATCAGCAAGTAATGTAGTTCCATCAGAATTATTGAGGTCAGAAAAGTACACAAGGTCCAAGATTCTACCAGACTGGTTTTTGATATTGCTTAATTGATTAAGTCCAAAAGAAGTCATTCCATCGATAAAAAGAACTTCGTTGTGGGCCGAAAAAATGAGTCGTTTTGAAAATAAATGAATCCCTTAAAAAATCTGGCGATCATGACTTTTGATATGTATAGATAGACGCGGTGTATTTGGATGACAAAATCTTTTTGGCACAAAAAAAAAATAGAAGTAAACTCTTTTGCAGACGTTCTATTACTTTCGCCTGAGTGTGAACAGTAAGCAGTCAACATCTCCTAAGATACATATTTTATTACGGTCGATGGAAGTGACCATATAAAACCACCATACTTGGAAATTCAAAGTTCTAGAAAGTGCCACGTGGTGCATGATACCACTGTGCATCACGGTTGGAAAAGTCGATAAAATTGTCATTTTTTCGATACAATTGCAGGTGTTTAAGTACGCAAATACACTTTCATGAAGTTCAGTACAATTTTACTCAGCCACTGCATTAGATGCAGGTGGTATTTTCATTGAAAATACCAATAATACAATTTGTTCGGCCATATATTGCATTAAACAAGTTTTGTCTTCATTGTCATCCGTCTGTCTCTATCGTGCTTGGTGTTTTGCTCTTGATTTTTGTGACTTTGTCTAAAAATGTGTTATTGCAAATCAAAACTTAAATCTGGTGCTTGTTCTTGTTTTATACCAGTCATCAAATTGAATACTTGTATGCTTCCTCTACATCCAGAAACCGAAAAATATAACAACGCAACCTGGTCATCAGTACACCAGGCTTCAGACATCAGCATTAACCCTACTCATATTTTTATTACCTCTTTGAAATATGCCACTGCCTCAGTTCATAATTCATTTGCATATACAAACAGGCCTATGCAGGAATATAAGACTGGGACACTTTTTACTTATAGGTTCTAATAGACAAGTCTTGTATTCGTACAAAAAAAAATTTAGATAACAATCAAACATGGCATTACGATGATAGAGAAGACGAAAAATATAGGTCCGTCTGTCTGTTTGTCTGTCTGTCTGTCTCTATTGGAACCTACAGCCTGAACGGCTCGACCGACTCGCTTCAAACCTGTTAAGTGGTAAATAATATTTTTTGAGCAAACTGTTCAGCAAATCATTCGCACAGACGAAAACAGGTAATCTTTTTTTTTTCATACGTATTCTGCCCCTGTATTTTGTCGGAGACATTTATTTTGATGTCTTGAGGAAATGATACATATTTACTATAAATTTTAGCCCGGGCTTAATGTTAAAGAAAATTGTAGCTTATTACAATACAGGGTGATACTGATTGGTATAAGGTGCACTAAAAAGCTAAGGCAAGTAGATTTGATTACGACAAGAACAAAAAGTTTTTTTCCCCCCGTCTAGGCAATAGACGACTTTTTAATATTTATTGCAAAAAAACCGTAAAACCTACAATGTCATTCCATACTTTCAAATTTTAAACTAATTTTATTCAACATTTTATGTAATTAGGTATAAGTATTTAAGAAAAAGTTCGCCGGATAATGTTTGAATGCATTGTTAGATTAAAAAAAAGTTGTGTCATCGATCCATTACAATGAAACAAATAGAAATCTGCAATTTTTTCAAAATTGTTGAAACAAAGTTCATGATCGAAGCTTCTGATGATGCTTTGGCTAATCAGTTCCATTCACCAAATTGAAAGCACAAAGATTAACTTTTTTTTCCTCAATTAGAAAATCATGACCTTTGAAATCGTTGCTCTATTTATATTAATAAAATTGCTATATAAATAAGATAGTTTTATGATTTCCCCTTAAAGTCTGAAACAAATGAAATTTGTTGTGATTTACTGTTTTTTAATAAAGTTTTGTGATAACAATTAAGAAAAACTGGGACTTTTTCTTAAGTCGAAGTGCTCAGATGAAGTTAAAGTACTCAAAAATAAGTCTTTTAATTCAATTTCCTGCAATAATACCGAAATGATAGCATTCTTTTACAGCTCTGATGCATAGTTTAGGAACTATAACGCGAACTCCGAAAAAAGTCAAAACATCTTGCAGCTATACCTCCCTCCCTGACTTAGCGGCGATCGTTCGAAGCTGCAAGTACATACTACTGAGACCACCATAAACAATTCCCAAAGTAAAACTGAATTCTATATTTTTTGCTACCTTATTTAAAATAAAACATTAGATCACTTTTTCAAAATACCGACTGTATCACATTGAGTTAAATATTCAAACTGACTCTCTGCAGCATCAGCATGGTGAGTTTATTTGTAGCAGGGGAATGCACGGTCAGATGGCAATGACGGTTAGTGTAGTTTTGGCGAAACTAAAGCGAAGTTTGTTATTATTTTGAACAGAATATATAAAGAAGAACGAATAAACAACTTTGACGTTTGTCAAGAACAAAAATCTGTCAGATTTTGAAGTAAAAACAAAAATTACGAAACTCAGTTTCTTATGTGATATAATTTTCAGCCGATCCAAAATCTATGTAAGTAACTAAAAAAAAAATTTTTTTTTTCAAAAATTATACAAAAATTTTCTAAAGTGTGGAGATTTTTATTTAAGCTGTTACCATTGAATTTATACACATAGAGAAATCATATGTAGATAAGTTTCAAAAATTTCTCGTAGGATGTCGTTACTATCGACGTTCCTTGCACAGGGTTAAAATATTATTGAGCGAACAATTGGAGTGCTAAAAAGCAGATTGAGATGTACATTGCAAGCACGAGAACTGCGTTACACTCCTGAAAAGGTTACCCAAATAATTAATGTATGTGCGAATGAGGGATTCGATTGCCAGATTTATGTAGGTAAATAAAAAAAAATTATTAAAAATATCATTTTCTTTAAACAAATACGTAGGTAGCAGTCTTTATTTGTTACTAGCGTCATAATGCTTATATCAAAGTTATCAAAGTTATCCCAAGTTCACTTGAACTGTTCCAATGCAGGTAGGTATATCAGCTATTTATATGCCATCTTATATTTTTTTCCAGCTCCAACTGATCTATTTTAATTTTCAATTTAGTGTTACAGTGGTTTTGTTTATTTCAAGTATATTGTTTATATTATATACACGAAACTTCCTTTTTTAGTTCCAGCTTTTCTTTTTTTATTTTTATGAGCTCACTTTTGTTTTCTTTGATCATTTTGTATTCTTTCTTTGTATAATATTCAATTTCTTTAACACTTTTCGCAATATTTGACAAGCTAGTTTGCGTTTTATTCATGGTATTTTTTTTAACTAGAGTAAAAGTGTTCCTGCGCTGATGTCTGCCTTTCCAAGAGCGCCATTATACATATTAAGGGTGGGTCTTCCTCGTAAATGTAGGGTACTACGTGCACAAAACTTAATATATCTCCTACATTTGAAAAGATATTTTGATGAAATAAAATTTATTATTTAGTCCATGAACATATCTTAAAACATATGTCCTCAATTTTATGTTTTACAAAAGTTTGTGCTTTTTAGGGAAGGAATTACACATTTTGTCCCCTTTATTTTGGCTGATTTATGCATTCCCTCAAGGGGCTCTCGTGTGATTTGTTTTTTTATTTTGTTGTTAATGTTTTTCAACTGTCAATGAATGTATGCTTTTCATAGGATAAAAAAAAAAAAAAAAAAAAATTATTTGAGCTACAAAATGGACGTAAGTTCACACTAATTTAAAGCTCGTTTATTGGCGCAGTTTCTTAATTTTTCAACGGAGCCAAACAATATTTTTTTTTATAACAGAAAGTAGATACTTTATTTGAAACAAAACAAAAAATTATTTTTTTCCACTTTATACGTCTGAAAAACTTATATATACACAAACAATACTACTTTTTTCTTTCCCCCGTTGGGGCTGGCATGTTTTATTCTTAATATTTTTTGTTTTTAATTTATTCGAATCTCTTATTATTTTTGTAAATCCTGCTGTAAATTTTTTTGCAATTTTATATTGTTTAGACGTAAAAATTTACAATTCAAAGTATACACATGGTAGTTTTCCCAGGTTGAAATGCCATGTACAACTTTATTATTATTTTTGTATTTTATTTCAATATTTTTTGCTAAAGTTCCAAGTGAAGAAAACAATATCACACGCATAAACAATTTTATATTTAATTTTGAAAAAGCATCTTTTTAACGATTTTGTTAATCAAAATACGCACACAACGATATTTAGTTCACGAAACTTCCGTCGAAAGAGAATATTATATTTTCGCTGTTCGCACTCTCTTTAGAATCAACTTTTTTTTTTGTGGTGATACACAAAACACAAATGGTATGGTGAATGGTGTACATCAGCGTTGCCGCCGAGAAAAGAAAATGCCGTGTCACATTTTAAAAACTGCTTGCCATGAAAAAACTATAAATCTTCTGTTAAAAAAATAAAACTTTATTTCTGTAATTTATTATATAATTTTCCATCAATATTAAAGTAAGATATAGGCAATGATAAAGTGTGCGATATTGAAATGTTTCGTGCCACTGTGCCACAAGAAAAAATTGTCGTGTCAAAAAAGCACGATTGGTTAACTTCGGCAACGCTGGTGTACGTACGATTCGTAGGTATCGTCGTCGTCGCTGTCGTCCAAGTAGGTATATGATATTTTTGTTTTTTTTTCTACTTGGTTTTGGAAGGAAACTTATGGATGTGGGAATAATGCTGAAAAAGATTTTATTCGTTAATTATATAGAAATAGAGTCTCAGGGAATCGTCTATAAAATGAGTTAATCTTATCGAATCTTCAAGGTTGAGGTGTCAAAAGGAAGAAGAAATTGAGATCTATGTTTCTGTATCAGAATAATTGACGTAGGCACTTGGGCTTGGGCACTTCAATTTTTGTTTGCGATTAAACCTAAATTGGAGATACCTCCTCTTCTGTTATCCTACAACGGAAAGAAACAAAAATATTGAAGATGACCTCCTTTTTGGTGGTGTGGTTGGACACGATTAGTAAATTGTGAGATAGTGGGAAGAGGGAATGTGTATATTGCAATTGTATATCTATGTTCCTATTTTTATTTAGAAGCGATTTTTTTTTTCATTTTGCGTGTTGACGGACATGGAGTGGTAGGTAATTGCAAATAAGAATGTGTGTGACTGAAATGTCTTTGCGTGGCCTTTGGCATGTGCCGAGGGAAAGGGTATCATGATGACGATCTACGTAGGTACCTAGCCTGCAATGAAAATACTCATTTTTCTTCACTGGCACCTAAATAAAAGCATTAGGTAAAAATAAATCAGAAATGAAAATTATCAGATTTTACCCATTATTTTCCAAATTATTTGGGGTTGATTTTGTTGAAAAAATAAATGGAAAATAATTAAAAAAAATGCAATTTGAATGGTTGAATTGTTGTTTGCCAAATAACTAATATACTTCAATCAAAATCTGTGAATGTTAAAAAGTAGCTTGTTCACAAAGAGCCTCAGAAAAAAAAATTACAGGAAAATAACTGTGACCGCCGGCGGGTCAGATGCCATGTAACGGTTTTGTCAGGTGCTATGTGACCCATATGACATATTTTTTTCGAAACAAAACTTTGGAACAATTTAGAAGAGTCCTAGCACAATCTAGCACTGGTTTTTAAATTTGAAAATTCGAAAAAGGGAGCTCCCAGGAATTCAAAATTGCTAAATTAGTTCAAAAGTTTTCGCTGTCTAAAACCTACAATTTTTAAGTAAAAAAAAAAAAGATCAACACAAACCAGCACAAATGTAGCACAACCTGGGTCATTTGTCAAAAATTCCAATTTGAAAAAAGGGAGGCTAACTTCACACTTTCGGGAACATGTTTTTTGAGCTTTTTATCCACAGTTTCGATTTTTTTTTCAAAATAAAAAGAGAAAAAACTTCGTATTAGGGTACCACAACCTTGTAGAGTTTTTAAAAAATTTAAATTTGGAAAAATGGGGGGAAGCACCTAATTTCTGAAAATCACATTTTTGGATCTAGTTTTCGCAATTTTAAAAGTTTTAAAAATTCACCCCTTTGCAATAAACCCTAAAGTAATTTTCAAACAGGTCAAATAGCTATATTGACCTACTTTACACTTATCTTACATAAAGCTTCCTAAAAAAAACTATTTCAATGTACCTACCTACCTACATGTGTAACGTAAAAATAAAAATAAATGTTTTTCTTAGAAAAAGGTGGTTTTGGTTTTTTTTTAATTTCTTGAGAACGACATAAAATTTTTGCATCCGGTTTTCTTATTTAGACTTAAAATTAATAACAGCATTGAATTTTGAAATTAAAATTAGCACTTAATTACGTAAAATTTTGAAAAAAATGAGTTTGAAATTTTTTTTTCAATTTTTTTTTTCAAAATTTTGACTTTGAAAATTAATATTTCAAAAACTATTTCTTAGAATAAATTTATTTAAACACAGAATGAAATAAAAAGTTATTGGCTTTTCAAAAACGTATCGCACAGCATTGTGAATGAAGCCGTTGATTTTAAATAATTTTTTTCCCATTTTAAGTCAGTTTTTTTCGAAAATTGCCCCTCCCGGCTAAACGGAGAGGAATAGATCCCCCCCTCCCATACGATTTTTTTCTTGTCTCAACGCAACCTACACGCCCTAGCATTTTGTCGCATTGCTCATGACTCACCCTGTATAAAACTAGCTGTTTTGGTGAACTTCTTTCCGCAATTTTGGGTTTTTAAGATTTTTTCAATTTTCCAAAATTTAAAACTTTCGGCTCCATTGTGTGAACCTGGTTCAATAAAAATCCAACAAAGAACTCCCAAGCAAGTCGGATAATTATTCAGCCGAGTTATCCGCGTACAAACAGACACCAATTAATTTGTATTTATATAGGTACCTATCTACATAGGTATATAGATTAGGTTATATTACACCTAGAGGTAGGTACCTACATCCAAGATGATACAAGTTCTAAAAACTCAGAGTTGGGCGATTTCGCATGTTTATTAACATACCTATGCCTCCCTGATTCCAAACATCAAAAAATTATCATAGGGCATACCTATATACATAGCTAGGAATGTAAATGCTGCACGACTTTTCTGTTTGGTCATTTTTATTTTTATTCTGAAAACAAAATGTACATAGGTAGGTAGGTAGGTTTTCCCACGTGACAATGAAGTGACAATGTTTCAATTGCAAAACAAAAATATACAGTGTTGTGTGCTGTTGTTTGAAATCTGACAACAACAAAAATCGAAAGGAAATCTCAAATTTCGCACATTACAAATGAACAAGTTACCTTATTCTTCCAACATCCTTACTTGTAAACTCCAAAATTCACCCCTTTGCAATAAACCCTAAAGTAATTTTCAAACAGGTCAAATAGTTATATTGACCTACCTCACACTTATCTTACATAAAGCTTCCTAAAAAAAAAACTATTTCAATGTACCTACCTACCTACATGTGTAACGTACATATATTTATGCATGTTCATTTGATGTGTCCTGACCTTCATCAAGATCTCGATCGAATTACAAACGAGTTCACATTTTTTTGTTACTGTTTTTCCAGTTCCAGCAACAGCAAGTGAAAGTGAAGAAAAAACAACTAAACGAAAAGAGAAAAAAAATGACTCACATTTTAGCTATACCTACTCATGTGTTTTGAAAACAAAATTGAAAAATATCCCTTCACCCTTCCATAAACAGAAAGCATAGAACTCATCATCAGGGTTGTCAGGTTTTAAAAGGAGGAATCGCCAACTCTAAAATAAAAATCGCCAAAAAATCGCCAAATTCAATTTTTTTTAATAAAATTCGAGAAAAATAAAAAAACTTTTTATTTCACAAAAATTAAAAAATAATAAAAAAAAAAACAATTTACGTAACGAACTTTTGCTGATATTGTTATTCAAGTTAAACCGGATCTAGCTTTGGAGGCGAGATAATCGTTAAAATTGGTTTCCATTTTTAAAATGTTGACAGTCTTTAGCCAATAACTTTTTTTGGGAAAGACTGTCAAAAATAATTGTGAGACAAAGTTGCAGAAAATATTTTTCCTTATAAAACTAAAAAAAAAAGTAAATTATTATACGACCGAAGGAAGTCGAGAGAAAATCGCATTAACGCCTTTTTTCAAAATGGCGGACAACGCAGAATTTTTTTTGTGAACTTTCTGGATTTAAGACTCTCCAAGTGGTACTTTCTTTTAGACTCTCCAAGTGGTACTTTTTAAACAAAAAATATAATCTCGGATGAATACAGTAGTTTTTGCAGATATTTGCTCATTTTTCTGCTAATTTGACTGGAGTACTCGATGAGTATTCATTTTCTGTGATGTTAATCTAATCTGATGGCTAGTCAACTCTTAAAAATTCATTAAAAGTATTGTAATTAATGTCCACTTGAATTTAGTCTTAGCCGCTTAAATTCGGCGATAGGTCCGCTTCGATACAAAAGAACAAACAAGGCACGCAAAGGTGTTCGTGAAAATAGCTTTCGTCATGAAGCTGTCTTCCGAACATTATTAATATTGAAGAAAAAAATAAGTGTTTGTTTAGTCTTCTTCTATTGTTAGAATTAAGTAAAATTAGAAAAAAGAAAAAAAAATATATTACTATTTCTATTCAAAAAATTAATATCGCCAAAAACTTAAAAATATCGCCGATTTTTGGTAACATCGCCAAGCCAATTTTCGTGTCGCCAAATGAAATTTCAAATCGCCAGTTTGGCGATAAATCGCCACATCTGACAACCCTGCTCATCATTCCCATTCAAATCGAAAGGATGACAAAACAACAAACCCATTTTGAAAAGAGAACAAGAGTAGTTGAGCGTATCAAAAACAATAATGAAGAGAAAAGAATATCGCACTAACACATTGAAATACGTTTACATGAATTTTAAATTCTATTGTCATGAAGACCCACCCTTAACACAATCTGCTTCCTCTTTGCCACTTCGTTGAATCCCTCTCTGGTGGTGCTAAGCTGTTTAACTCGAGAGAAATCTCTGACCACTTTTTGTTTAGTGCTAGTTTTGTACAAATTCCTTTTGCAATGTTTGGGTTTTGTTCCATCAGCTCGACTAGTCTTCCTAGCTGCTGGTTGTTGCTCACAACTTTACTCCTTAATAAAGAAAAAACTCATAATCAAATTTAAACAAATTAGGTAATGTTTCCATTTTACATATAACACTTACATTTTCGTTTCAACTTTAATAAAATAGAAGAATAAAAACTTTCAGACGCGAAAAAGCCACAACCACAATAAAACAAATTAAACGTCAAATAAAATAAATACCCATTCACAGTAGAATTTTGTTCACTCTTCACAATACATCAAAAATTTATCAATGTACAATCATAATACCGATTTTTCATCGGTTTGATAAATGTATCGTTTATCAAACATTTGATCTTTGACAACCGTAATAAATGTGTAAATTTGATTATTAGTAGGGACCATAGAGGAATCAAGATGGTTTTAAATACACTTAAGTAGATGTCGCTAAATGAGCATATCTAGTAGAGTATTATTGCCCTAATTCTCTGTAACGAAAAACACTTAAACCGAACCGAACAAAATTCTTCTGCATGTAGGTAATTATATTTGTTTTTCTTTATTTCTCTAGCCTTTTAATTCAAGAATAATTGCTACGATAAAAAAAGTATTTGAAATTTATTTTTTTAAATATGAATTCTCTAAGTGTAAAACCATTGAGTTTATACACATAGAGAAATCATGTGTAAGTTTCAATGACTGCTCCGAGGATGTCGTTACTATCGACTTGTTTCTTTTTACTCTTATAGCTCTCTTTGTTCTATTCGGTTTGAGTGATTTTCTTTACAGGGAATAAGGGCAATAATAATTACTCGATATACTCATTTAGCGACATCTACTTTGGTGAGTTTGAAACCATCTTAAATCCTCAATGTGTTTAAACTCAATAGTTACCTAGTTTATATGCAGGGTCGAAAGATCGAGTTTGATTTGAAACGAAATTCCAACCCAGGTATTTCAGCCAACTAGTTGAATGCTTGAGGAGTTGAGTTAAGTGCGAAAAAGTTGAAATGACAGAAGAATACCTGCGTTGCTTTGTAGACATTAAGACCAAAAGATTGAATTTTCGAGAAAAAAATATTTGTATTTCTTTTACAAGTTATGCGCATACTTTTCATCAACAAATATTGATTCGTTAATATGCAATTGATCACATGCAGAAATAATTGTGTATTCACCATTTCAACCCAGGTATTTCATTTAATTTTCGACTCAACACAACTGTTCGAGTGCGATCGAGTCGAATTCCATTTCGTTCCAACTCATCCCCGTTTACAAATGGGTAAACCTAAGTTCAAGCTCGCTTCAACCATGCATATAAACTAGGTAAGTAACACCTAATAAAGTTGGAATCACTACGGTGGGCTTACACATCAAAGTTAACATGAATTGTATTATTTTTGCAACACTTTACAATATATTGGTCACAAGCATAGAATAATAAATAAATAGAACATCAACTCAGGAGGCTCCACCCACTTTTGCCTAAAAACTTTTAAAACTGCAGAGATTTAACTTTGTATGCGTGGCCGTGCATTTCAAATGGGACTGTCAATTTCGGCTATACCATACATTCTTACAATTTTGCATTTTGCTGTTCACACGTATTCATGTATAGAAAAGCGCGTGTAAAAATTTTTTTCTACATGAGGAGACGGAGGATTACAAGTTGATGACCTGTGGTGACAACGAAATATAGCATTATTTTATTTTGTCGAAAAATTAACAATATTTCAAAATTCTCAATGGTCACACTGTTTTGCTTTAACTCCATCTCTTCCAAATCACCTTCGCCAACATGAATACGCATTTTTTGATATTGGCTGCAGACTGCGCCACCATCGTCGTCACTCGTGTGGCGTCGTGTACTCGTGTCGTGTCGGCGACCACTCCACATACATACACATTTGTTTGCTAAATAATGAAGAAAAAACAACAAAGAAAAAAAGATTGTGAATGGTGTATATGTATTTGTGTTAATTTGATCTGTGTGTGTGACAAGTGGGCGGCAAAGAGGTTTATATAGTCGCAGTCGTCGTCACGTCACCCCTTCCATTATCATCATCATCGACATCGTCATCGTTGGAGTCGACTAGGCGACCATAGGCGGCTTTTGCTTAAAAAACTTACCTCACTTTGACTTTATTCCAGTCGTTCTCTTCGTGACTCGTGCGTCGTCGTCGATGTCGTACTCGTCGTAGCCGTACTCAGTTCCATACTCCGTCCGTCCGTACACAGTACCATAGTCGTCATCGTCGCATTGGCATGGTAAACCAGCAGTACCAGTAACCACTACCAGTCCCACTGACTGTCAGTTCAGTCTGTTTATAACCGGTATACGGGTGGGGTTAGTTGTCGTTGTCGTTCATGTTCATCCAAACAAACGAAAAAGGCTCCACATTTTCACGTAGTTCGTTGTTCGTATCGAAGCGATTCACTGTGGAGTGTGGACTGTCTCGTCGTTGGTTGAAGTCGTTTCGTTTGGTTTATCGACACGGTATATTCACAATTGGTTTCGTTTATCTGCGTATTTTTTGAATATTAAACAAATATTGAGTACATCTACCTACATAATTATTATCTTGTGTGGGCAGTATCTAGTGTGTTTTGTGTGTGAAGTGAATGTAGATATTTTTGGTTATCCTACATTGAATTCGTTTTGGAAATAAATAATGCATCAGCCCAGATGACCATTCCCGCACGTTGTGCGAAAGTTAAATGCTTTTTTCGGTGCATCATCTTAAAAACAAAAAGTAATTACTTCAAGTGACAATTCACATTTAAGGTAAAATTAAAATACCTATGTATAATTAATGGATAACACCTATCTGTCAAAGTAAATAAAAAAAATAGCTATCTTTTGTTTATTTTATTTTTGTATCATTTTTCTGTCATTCGACTTTATTTTTCAAAGTGTATCTACAACTGTACAGTATATGTACGATCATTTGAATTAAAAAAAATTATTACGTATGTATATGGAATGTGTAATTAATCCGACGGTAAAAACGAAAATATAACTTCCTTCCATTACAATTAACTCAGAAAGGAGAGATTAAGAGTTTTAATATTCAAAGTAGCTCGAGACAAGGATTTGAAAAGGATTATTTCTGGAATTCCTGTATAATTTTCTTCCTATTGAAGAATCAAGTAACCAACAAAAATAAAGAGGTGAGTAGAAATAATTAAGTTTGAATAATTTTTGTAAGGTTTTAGTTTAGTGGATCTTTTCCAAAGTGATAAATTTTTTTATTTATTTTTTTTCGTGCGAAATTGTCGAATATTTTTTCGTTATCGTTTGAGGGAATTTTTTGTTCGCAATTTATTCGAATTTACTTTTCTAACTGAATTAAGTGGAATAAAATTAGCAGGCAAATTCTCAACATAAAAGGATTAAAGCTGGTTGGGTTGGTGTTCCGAGTTTCGATTGCGACCAAAAAATTGAGTGGTTGGGTAGGATGGGAAGTGTGTATGTATAGTAAGGAACAAGGTAGGCAGTCCGGTTCGAGAGTTATGTGGGCAGGTTTCCATTCTTTATTTTTTTTCTTAAGTTTTGTCTTGAGCGGATATTTTCAATTTCTTTTTCTTACTTCTTTTAATTTTAAATATGTTTCTGTTTGATTTCATCGAACGTGTGACGGATATGGTTGGAAATAAAGCGTACCCTACGCAACGCAGAATACCAAAATACCATCATATTTATTTGCGGAAACAGTGGTGGTAGGTAAGGTAAATATACCTATGTACGTACATAAATATTTTTTGTGTTGTTTGCATTTTCTGATGAATTGGTGTTGTTGTTACTCTGCTATACAACTTTAAAGATATTATTGATGGTCATGTGGATGAAACCAGACTACCAGAGTCAGTTTATTTTTTTAATATACATACATACATAAGTATGTAACTACCTATGTAGTTTTATGTGGGCATATAAATTGGCGGTTTTGTCGAGTTTTTGTTATTTTTTTTTTTACTGTTGTCTGTTTGAATGAAAACTGGATTTGAATTATTTTATATGTATTTTAACAAAAAAGAGACAGTTAAGATTTTCGGTATGTGATTTTATATGGATAGGATTTTGGTGTGCGGGATTTGGAGAACTTAAACAGTAAGAAGCAAACAAATTTAAGGATTGCTTATTGCTTAAAGCTTCAAGTAAAAAATCGAATTTTGTTAAAAATATTTATTTAATGTATCTACATAAGTTTGTAGTTTGTACTTTGATAAAACTCACTTTGCTTTATAAAATCAAATATTCGTTGATACTATACCTATGTGATATATGAAAATATAAAATATTTTCTATTTCTATTTTTATTCTTTATACATATGTACATAAATCTATCATAAGTTCAAGTTACCTATTCTTTTAAATGTTCTTTTGTTTTTTTCAATTCTTGTACGGACAGACTTTATCAATTTTAAATAACTTCAATGAAGGGAATGCTGGGCAGTCTGGAAATTTCAGATAAAGGTGCTTTTTAGTTCTGTATGCCTCCGAAATCTTCGAAGTTGTGACCGTTGAAATTCAAAAAACCGTTTTAAACACTGAAGAATCTGAGTCTCCTGTGCAATCTGAAGTAAGATTGCAACTACAGTTGGACAGCAAACTACATATGTATGTATGTCACATATAATGCTTTGCAATTCATCTAAAGAAATGTGGGTCAAGTTGCATTTTGTGTACGAGCAGAAGTCCTCCACAAGCCTTCATCTTTTGCAACAACAGTTCTATAGAAAAAAATCAAAGGATTTGGCTTGTCATATTACTAAAGTCGAAGAAATGGCACAGTGTCTAAAAGAAGCTGGGGAAGTTGTATCGGAATTAATGATTGTTACCGCAAAATCTTGATGACCCTTCCCGAGCGGTATAATCATTTTTTTTAGCGCGTGGAAGTCAACCAGAGACGAAAAGAGGACATTGTCAAATCTTACAGCCAGACTTATGATATAAGAATCAAGGTTTCAAGTTCAACAAAAGAACGTGGAATCAGAAACAGCAGCTTTTGTGGCAAAAATAAGAAACATGAATTCGATTCGTCATTCTGAAGGTCATACTTGCCAATGTAAAAAAATGTTTTTCGAAGCCATAAGACTGAACATTCCAAGAGAGACTGTCCATTAAGAAGTTTTAACAGTACTGAAGTTTCTGAAAATGTTAAACGTAGACACAGCTTTTGTGAGCGAAATTCTTATGCTGAAGTAAGTGGGAGCAAAAACACAGGAGACATAAACATTCTTGCGTGAACTCAAAATACCTGGTCTCCTGGTGTATTAAAGAATACTCTATTTGTTCCAAGCCTATACGCTTAAATCTTTTTTCTTAAAGAACTGCATTGAATAAAGGATTAAAATTACAATCGGATGAGACATTATGCAAATTTAATATGAGTGACAATGATGTTGCAGTGGGAGAAAGGCGTGACTATTTTTTGGTTTTTAATTGGCACGATTTATATGTATGGCACTGGCACCAAATGTACCTAACTATGTTTTTGTATAAGAAATCTTTTTGAGTAAGTTTGCTTTTCATATAGTATGTACTATATGCGGTGAATTTATATATTCTTAGAAATAAACGTACCTAAGGATAAGGAATTCACTGTTATTGCAGATTCTCGCAACTTTTACATTGTTAATAAAACACACCCAACCCATTTTGTACCTATCAAAACACCGTTCTTACAAGATCTTTTTAGAGAATGCTTATCTATGAACTGGACAGACATATATTGCACTTTAAATCTAAATCAACAGGTTGTCAAAATCATAAAAACATACAATTAATAATTTATCTAATGACTTTTTGATAAATATATATTATGTATATCAATATATATATTACATCTCACATGAAGGCCAAAATAAAACACACTTATCTATATTAATTTAATCACACAGACAATTGACCCTTTTAAAGAGTGTGTGTCAGACAAGATAAGGAAAACCAAAAATCAAAGAGAAATATCTTCTTACTCGTATATGACAGAAGCAACGCCGAAGACCATGTATGATGATGGTGTGGGAACTGGGAACAATCCTCAATGATGAATCAAAGGAAGACCCATAAGCAACGAAGACGACGACAACAAAGCGAATACTGTGCAGATTATTATATAATTATAACTTCTCAAGGGTTTCATTTGATAAAAGGCTTATTAAATGATAATTAGTATATACATAGCTATTATGTGTGAAAGAGATTTTATTTTATTTGTATCTTGTAAAGGCTTAGCTGCGAAAAATTACACCTCTCCTTCTTCTTGTAAAAAAAATTCTATACTTTCCTCGGTTTTGTAGTGTCTACAATGTTTATAAACTACATATGTACCTTCGTGAGAATTTTTCTCAAAAGATTGCACGTTATACGGTTGAGTAAAAGAAAAAATAAATGTGACGTGAGAATCATGTATCAGTTAACTTAAATATTAAAAATGTAATTGGAGAAATATAGACGATTCACTTGCAATATTAATGTTTCTAAAATCCCTTATAGAAAGCTTCAAATTGTTCACTGGATTGAACTTTTTGTGCGGTCAGCAACACTCAACAGCAAAGTTGGTTAGGAAGATGAAATCAGAACAACGTTGAAAAAAAAATGTTGCTTATTCTTCCAACTAACATTGCTTCATAAGAAATCTTTTCAACCATTCGAATACTCATCGCCATCGTATGAAGATTGAAGACCACAAGTTTGTTGTATTTTTTCTTTTCTAGAAAAACATTCAAATTTAATAATAATTGTATTGTATGTACTTTTGTTAGTTAAAAGTTTTTCTACAACATGTTCTCTCCGTCGAATCCTATTTGAAACTAACCACACGTCCAGTTTCACGCACAAGGTAGTAAATTTGTTTCTATTGGTAGTGCCAGATATCTAGGTTCAAACTCTGTCATACACCTAAGAGAAAAAGTTTCTTTCAGGGCACTGCCTCTTGCGAAGAAGATACTTCGGCCTGGAGAACTGAAAAGGTCCAGTACAGAACACCTTTTCGTAACTAAAGCTTAAATCATATTTGCAGAATGGTTGCCCATGCCATGCATAAATGCAGTTTTATTAAAGTTACTACTTAGGTACCAAGTTTTATCAAAATCGTTAGAGCCGTTTTCGAGAAAAAGGTAACCGTTCTAGACGGGCTAAAACCAAAATTCAAATTTGTCCTTTAGGGAATTACCAAAAAGTGCTATAAGCGAAGTTTGAAGTAAATCCGTCAAACCGTTTAGGCTGCATCTCGGTGAACAGATAATAGCACATACGCACAAACAGACCCACGGACTGCATGACGCAAACCTACTTTTTTTTTGCTTTTCTATCATCGTAATGTCAGGTTTGATTAAAACCTCGAATTTTTTTTACACGAAACCAATACCTGCCCTATTGAGCAAGTAAAAATCTCAAACAGAACAAATTTGTTGAAGATATTTGAAAATGTTGTTTGTATATTAGCTAAGCAGGGTTGCGAGATTAGGAATTAAAAATATAAAATAATTGAATTAATAATTTTTAGTCGTTTACCTTGTATTTTGAATATCTAAGAAATTACGTGTTTTAGCGAATTTAAATTGTTTGCATTTAAACAGTTAACACAGAAAGCTTTACAACATTAAAATCGAACCGCCAAGTACGGAGATACCATCAAAAAAATTCCGATCAAATTAGCGGACATTTTTCAGAATGGCGGCCAAACGACCATGACAAAACTGAGGGGACATAAACGGCACACGTGACATGGGACTAATAACGAAACTCTATTTAAATTTGAATGTTTGAAAATATTTTGTAAATTTAATATAAGGAAATACGTTCAGAATATCTTAATGTTAAAAACAAAAGAATATAAAAGGATTTATGTAAGAAAAAAACAGGAATATATCCTTATTTACTGCCTGTCCTGTATAATTGCCCAATAACTTTCCATATGCAGTTGCTAAGTGGTGTGGATAACATAAGCCTTGGGAATTTGCTGTGTGGAAATGTATAATGTACGCATGAACTCCGTGCACACACAAGGAATATAGGAAAAAGGGAAAAAAGGAAAGGATAGATTTTAAAGGAATACTAGGCAATGGGTGCTTTAGCAAACAAATTTAATAAAACAGGCTCTTCTCTTAAATTCATTACAAACGTTTTAGAAAATTCAAACAAATTTAATATCTTAGAGCAAAAAACCAAGTACAAGTACAATATTTCATATGAGGTATTTGATGCCAACCGGTGATTTCTTTCATTTAAAAAAAATTTACGAACAAGCTTTTTCACGGTATCATTTATAAACCGTGATTTTTTTTGACAAAATTTTTCGGTGGGTTAAAAACTTGAACCACGATTGTACAACTGGTCCTAAGTATACTGCTATGGTTTTATAAAAAAATAAAACACAC
Source organism: Baccha elongata (assembly GCA_951217065.1). Classification (NCBI taxonomy): domain Eukaryota; kingdom Metazoa; phylum Arthropoda; class Insecta; order Diptera; family Syrphidae; genus Baccha; species Baccha elongata. The sequence continues at coordinate 52,355,988 of OX578272.1, read as the reverse complement.
GACTTGGTCGCACAAACTTTCTCTTGTGGTCAGTAAGCTAGCGCTAGGTCCTAACAGAAAAAAGGCACAAATGAGTTGCGCGTACTTCTCTTGGATTTAGTAGTCTTTCAATTTTTTATATGAAATATTTTTTTAAAATTCTTTCAATTAATTTAAAATGCAATAATTAAAAAAATAAATAACTTTGAAAATTAATTTATATCAAACTAGAGTTTTCCGAGAAAAACGTGGTATATCAGTTATTTTTAAATATTTAAATAGATTTACAATTTTTGTTTACCAAAACTGTTTTTTTTTGAAAAATCGTTTTTTTTTTAAACAACTTTAAAAAAAAAATTTTAAATGTTGAGTACCTATGCCAATTTCAACAAATTACCTATTAATTTTCATGCGAAAACTAAATTTGGATTTCAAAATATTAAATTTACAAACATTTAATTTGCTTACTTAATACAATTTTCTTCAGAAAAGTTTTGAAAAAACTTAGTTCGCCATTATGATTTGGCTATCCAGGTCTTTTTAGAAATTAAGTTAAGATCCGCTGAATCGTTAACGAGAGAAAAAATTAAAAAAAAAAAACGTTATATGGTAGGTATCGTTTAACCTGATCAACAGTCTAAAAGGCCTTTAGTGTCGTATCACTCTTGTCAAGTTTTATCAAAATCTTTAGAGCCGTTTTCGAGTAAAACAAATGTGCATAGTGTAGTAGAACTTTAACACAAAGGTAAATCGTTTGAGTAACCATTTAAAATCTTTTATATACAAAAATTTCGAACCGCAAGTAAAAATTTGTCTATAATCGAAACAGTTAAATGAGGAGAAAAAAAGAAAGAAGTTGCTGAAAAATTTGCGGTGTCCTTTAGTACCTACATAATCGACAATTTTAAAAAATTAAGTAAACATTTTAAAGTTTGCTGAAGCAAATTTCAATACCTACATAAAAGTAAAAAAAAAAAAAACAACAAATAAAACATTTCATGAGCAATCAAAAATTGATATTGATACCTATGTTTTTTATAAAAAAAAAAGAAATAGGTAAATTTTCTTTAAATACTTTTATTCTTTGGACTACTTTGTTTAATATAAAAGAGCTCTTGAAGTGTTAAAAAAATACGTTTTCTATAAAACGAATTTTGTATAAAACTTCTTTAGGTACATAGGTATAACCATTGAGTTTATACACATAGAGAAATCATGTGAAAGTTTCAAACTTTTCTAGTAGGATGTCGTTACTATCGACTTGTTTTTTGTTTACTCTTGTAGCAATTATTCTTGAGTTACAAAGCAAGAGAAATAAAGAAAAACAAATACAAATGTATGCCGAAAAATTTTGTTTGGTTCGGTTTGAGGGATTTTCGTTACAGGGAAATATAACAACAATAATTACTCGATATACTTATTTAGCGACATCTACTTCGGTGAGTTTGAAACCATCTACAGTAAAACCAGCTTATCTGCAACCCGCTTAGCTGAAAAACTCTCTTATCTAAAAAATGTTATCTATCCCCGTGAATTTCTTATAAAATTTCATACAAATTACTGAAAACTCGGATATCTGAACAACAATTTCTTTCAGAAATTACTACAATTCATAGAATGAACTCCGCTTAAATGTAACAAAAAAAAAATTATATTAAATGTTTTTGCTATACCTACACTGAAAAAATTATTTAATAAAGAAAAATAAATAATAATAAATTCAACTAAGTAGAAGACTTAGCATTAAATTTAGTGGACTTGTTGAATTATTGATTCAAATTAGCTTTTTATGGCTCGTCAACTGATGAGTGCAAAGTGAGCATCCGCACGAAACGCCATTTTTTCATAGACCTAAGGCCATAAAAAGCTAATTTGAATACAAAAAAATGTGTATGTATGCCTAAGCAATTGAACAATAATAACAAAATAATAAACATGCTCTGAATGCATCAATTTCACTGACAGTAACTGTGACAGATGTAAATTTTGATTTCTAGGTAATTTATTTATTTTCATTTCTTCTTAGGCTGTTTAAAAATTGTTTGTGTTCCTTGTGTGCAAAATTTATTTATTATTTCAGCGAAAGAGGTATAAAATACAAATTTTAAGATATCAAATGAATTTAATTAATAATCTAAGATTTCGTCTTCATGGCAAAAGAAAAGTTGTAAGTTATCCATCAAAGACAAACTTAAAATTACATAAAAAAATTAAACCAGGTGATTAAATGTAATTCTGCTGTTAATTTATTATTTTTATGTTTAATATACTTGTTTTAAATAGGTTTATTAACTTTCTTTATTTATTACTAAAGATACTTTTTCATGGAGAATTTTAACGTCTGCATAGGATTTATTCAACTGAAAATTTTATCGGCTAAGGTCCGCTTAACTGAAATTTTTGTTTCAGTTATCCGAGGTTCGCTTAAGTGAAAATTAGTTTCAGTTATCAAAGGTCCGCTAAAGTGAAAACCCCGGTTAACTAAAACTTAAAATCAGTTTTTTTTTTTGTCGTTTCGCTAAAGCGGGTTTGACTGTAGATGATTCCTCTATGACTCTATGTGTATAAACCCAATGGTATAACGAAGCAGTTTTTGATTCCGTTCGATATGGAGAAGTTTGACAGTACTACAAAATTTGTAAATATTAAATTTCGCATGACTTCTTGTGCTGTTTTGCGTGTTTTCAAAAAGAATCCCACTAACTTCTTTAGCTTCCTTTTGTAATGCGCCCGATTTGAAAACTAAAACCTCTTTAGTCTCATTGCTAAGTTTTTACCAACACAAACAGTTTGCTTATTTTGTTTTCTGTGTTTTTCCAACAATTTGCAATCAAAAGTGATTTTAAAAACTCACAATCCTTTTGCACGGATGCCATGTGCTTACCATCGTTTTATTTACCTACTTCTCTCTTTTGGCAAATTTGTTGTTCTGATGGGAGTCGAAACTTTTAGAAGAGCGATGATTCTACTTCTTTTCCAATTCAAAGTCAAAATAATTTATAAGCATTCACACATTACATGCTACTTTTCTTGACTCCGTTTCTCGACTTGTTGCCCTTTTCCATCAGGAAGATATGTAGTTTATCCGAATAGAATCCTTCAACCGAATGACAGAACATTAATCTGACCAAAAATAAAAATCGCACACAGGAATAAAGTTGTGTCTGGCCACAGGAAGCAGGATTCTGGTTGAATTAACAACAGAATTTTTATTGCTACTTTGTTCATGTTGATGGATTAAGGACTGATGCACATCAGACCACTTCGTTTATAAAAGAAAATGTTTCAAAGGATACGAATAGCCAAATAAAGCTTTTTGGAAATAAATTTTGGATACCTTTTTTTTACATTTTTACTTGTTCAATAGGTTTCGTGTATATCAAACCTGAAATAACGATGATAGAGAAACCTAAAAAAGTAGGTTTCGTCATGCCGTCCGTAGGTCTGTCTGTGCGGATGCGCGGATCTTCGGTTTTATGTTCACCGAGTCACAGCCTGAAAGGTTAGACGGATTTTCTTCAAACTTCGTGTGTAGTACTTTTTTGTGATTCCCTAATTCGAAATTTTGTTTTGGCTATAACATGTATACCTGTTATATAACAATTTTATTTTTAATGTTTCAATCCTTTGGAAGAAGCTCGTAGGCAATTTCCCATATGAATTTGTTTGTGCAACCTAGTCGTAGAATACTTTGTTGTGTTTCGAAAGTATTATTGTGTTTTGTGACAATAAACAAATGTCAATAACAGATTAGTTTTTCGAACCCTATATTGAAGTTTTGACTTCAAAAGAAAAGTCTCATTAAAAAAAAAAAAAAACAAAATAAATTCCAACCCATCATGTTACTTCATTTTTGCTTGCCCTAAACCAAACTCCCTGACACTCTATAAACTATGAAAATAAATAAACTACAAGAACATCCTTCATGAAAAGGATTTTTTCAACAAACAAAACGAGTCGAATCCGTTTCCAAAATTTAACCGCAAAACCCTCTTAAAGTTCATACTGTATACATCCACTGCCAGCCTTTTGTACTACTAAGTGAGTCAAAAAATGCATTATGCTACAAGTCGGCCATTCATTTGGTCCAACAATGGGCCAGAAGCTGTAAGATGCACGAGTTGCTTGCATCCTCTTTTTTTCTTTTTGTAAAAATATCCAATTTGCAGTTTGTCACAAATTTATCGAAAGTCCATTCAATGTGTGTATAACTATAGTAAAATCTGCCCACCCCTTCGATACACCAGAAAGACTTGGGCAAACCGAAACGACACTCTTTCACCATGTACGTTGCAGCTTGTGTGGATGTTCAAATTTCAATCTGAAATAAAGTAGCTTCTATGGGAAATATGTTGGCATTGCTATTGACCTAAATAGCCGGATGTTGAAAGATTCTTGAAGTATACTACGCCAAATGGCCAAACACTATTATGTTAGTTGGCACAGGCATAGTCATTGCGCTTGAAGTTGGGTGGTTTTTAATGTGCCAGAGTTAAGTTAGATTCCCTGGCCTCCTCCGCCTTCCTAGTAAGAGATTAATAAAAGGGATAACCATTATTGTTTGATGTTGGAAATGGGATGGATAATCAACTCAAAGAATAAAAAAAAGAAATGTAATACAAGAAGTTAAATGCATATGCATTGGTTGTTGTACACTGTACAGTCTAGCTGGTGAAATGTTGATTGGGCTGTTGAAATATTGATTCAAATATATTAACTTCCAGTTTTGTGCAGCGTTCTTGAATATTGGCAATCCTTTGAGAATTTATTTTGTACAATAGGTTGTAGAACAATATTCCAAAATCGACCTTATCAATGATTAATGAGAAACGTAAGGGTAAACGATTAAGGCATAATTTTTAAGAGCGAGCTCATCCCAGGGTAAGAGTTAACCTCGAGTTACTTTGGAAAAACGTTTTTCAATTAGTTTGAGAATCCGAGTTAGCTAAATGTGCTATTACACCATGGTTCTATTTTTCAAATAACTTTAGAGCGAAAGATCAAAAGATGGTCTTTTCGATTTTTTTCTCTCTTTTGTTCTAACGTGTTTCAAAAAAGAGTTATGACTTTGAAATCATAGTGTAGTAGCACAATTGTTAACTCATCAACTTGTCTGATTTGAATTTAAGTTGCCTCTTTTATTAAACAAGCAAATTATATATTCTAGTTCGATGAAGATCATCCTCTAAATCTAAAATTCTTTAGTTAGATTTTACTATTTAAGGCCTCTGTAGAAAAATTGGTGCGTATGTGTTTCATTACACATTCCAGCCAAAATGTATATAAACTTTTGAGTACATAATTAAAATAAATCTCCGTTCAGTATTAATAGTTCGTCGTAATTTTTTTTTCTTTTTTGATAGACAGTTTTCAAGATACATAAGATGAGTATCAAAATGTTATGTAAATTCTCACGAATCCCTCATTAAAATCTGTTACCTGAGAGACAATTTAAATAGTATTTATATTTGCCTACTTTTGTTAACCAGCATAATCTTGGTTTTATAACTATTTTTAAAGAAGACCACCAGGCTGAAAAGTAATAAATTATGGCATCATATAGACAAGAAAAAGATGGATTTTAAAGAATTTCTTATAACCGAGCACTGTGGTGTATGCGTGTTATTTTGTATGAGCATTATGAAACTTAATGATTTGCGGAAGGCATATCTTAAAAAAATATCGAACGCCAGCCCGGAGGCTGGCCCAACGGTTCGTACTTATTAAATAAAACGAGATAGATTAAATGATACAAGTTTATTAAGTTCAACTTTACTCTATTGCGGTCACCAAAAGACTAACTGCCTAACCCACCTATTCGTAGTTAGCTGCCTGGCCAATCAAACTGCTGACCAGGCTATTTCCCATATCGTTGGTCTTCGTATATCGAATATCCGTTCATGCATATGCAGTCGATGCAGTTATGCGTTCACCTATTCATAGTTAGCTGCCTGGCCAATCAAACTGCTGACCAGGCTATTTCCCATGCATTCATTTCAGTTCATCGACATTCGAACGGGATCGTCTTTCCGAGGTCAATGTCGCTGGCGTGTGTTAACTTTTCACCCTTCGAAAATCTACGTCCCGTAGATCAGTGCCGTCAGCATTTTAGGTGACCCAAGTGTCCTTCTAATTTTTGGTTGCGGTTTCTTGCGGTAATTCTATTCTTGGGAGATTTAGCTTCCTCCCGATTTTCCGCCATATGACATATGCGAAGGAGATGATTAACAGGAGTATGATGGCGTCTGAAACCGTGGATATCCGTACCTTATTTGTGAGGTTCCCAAGACGTTCTATATTTTGGAGACTGAGGCTATGGACAAACTGCAAATCTACTTTGTGTCCTTCACTTGTGATGTTCGTCATGATCGGTGGTAGAGCTTGTAGAGTAGTAACGCTTGAACTTGTAAATGTCCTGTTCTTAATATGGATGGTTTCATTATTGAATCGCACAATAAAGGTCCCCGACAGGTTTTGGTTTGAGTTTTTTGATAAAAGTTCACCATGAAAGTTTGTCAGGAAGATTGTGTCCTCTCGGATGAGTTCGATGATTTCATTGGTGTTAGTACGGTAAGTACATGCTACATGACCTCCCTTCAGTAGCTTTGATATGCAGTGATCTTCAGGTATTTTTTTAAGGGCTTCTTCCTTGCAGACAGTAGAATTGTTTATAAAAAGACAGCTAGCCAGAATCCCGTAGGTTTCTTCCTGGTTGACTAAGACTTTGCTGAACTCGACATTCACCTGTTTCCCATTCAGGATTGTAGGTCTAACAACGAGCATGTTATAATCGTCCTTTCTCACCTTCGGTATTGACAGAACATACAGGAGCATTGAATTGTTCGCATAGACTGACGGAGTTCCAAATTCGATTGCTTCAATTTCATTTTCATAAGGCAGTGTCTCAAACTCGTTTATCAGCATATTAATCTCATCATGGTTCAGTAAGTTTGTGTTGATAATACCACTTTTTGCCATCTGACAAGCTCTTACGATTTCGTTTACCTCTTCTTTGATAAGTAGGACCTGATGGATGATGTCCTGTTCAAACTTTTGGATATCGGCCACCATTATTTCGTGATTCGAATTGTCGATAACCCAGTTGATTTTTCTTGTCATGTCTTCTATAACGTGTGAGACCTTTTCATTCAGTTTGTACTGTTGGTTATTATTTTCCACAATTTCTTGTTGGCTTTGTAAGATTTTGTTCCAATCTGGCGCATCTGGATTTCCTGCAACCCATTTCAGTGCTGAGCCAATCCATTCAATGGACCTTGGTTTTCGCAGTGGCTTGGCTTTCAGTAGCTGGATGCGATCCGTTATTTGAGTTAGATGAAAGCTTACCAGCTGCTTCCTGTCTAGATCCCTGAAGTTTTTCTTAATGGAGTCAGTCAGCTCATCTAGTTGACGCTCGAATTGACCCAGGTCGATGACATGGATGAGGTTAAAGTTGCCGTTGATTATCCAGGCTTTACTCTCTTTAATCGAAACAAGTGGTGATGTGTATGGAAATAGTTGTAGGCTTTGGACTCTTGTTAGGCAGGTTAAGCAGGTAAGTCTGTAATTTAATCATTCGTATAAAGACATCTTAATTAAAATGTATATTATTAATGTTAATTTGGAGAAAAGATTTTTCTGTTACAGTAAAAAAAGGTTTGGAATACATTTTACATATAGTTATAATTTATAATGCAATTACAATGCAAGTGAGAATATTAAGATACATAACAAGAAAGCTCTTTTTTTTATAATAAATTTGTGATTAAAATAATTTATAAAAGCATTTTGAAATACAGTATAGATGTACAATATATTTAAGGATATATTATCCTTTTTTTTTTTTTTTTTTTTTTTTTTTTTTTTTTTTTTTTTTTTTTTTTTTTTTAATGATTTAGGTTTTTAATGTGGGTTTTATGTACCCTTCTGCCAGTTGATGTTGTGACAGTTACTTTATTATTCTTTGCCACTATTTCCTTTCGGAAAAGAGGCTTATTTTTTGCTTTTATGCCTTTAGTGGCTGTATAAATAATTTCGCCTTTTTTATAGTTTTTAGGCTGTGTTCTTTTTTTGTTTCTATGGAGAATTGTTTCTCTTTGTTTTTTATGAATTTGACATTTTAGTTGTTTGTTGACTTTGGTGCGGAAATCGATTAGATTTTGGTAATTAATTTTCTGACTTCTTTCGAAAAAAATGTCGCTGGGCTTGCGCTTAGTAACAGAATGGATGGTTCTATTATACCTGTCCACTGCTATGCTAATTAATTCTTTCAGTCGAAGGTCTTTATGCTCTTGCTTGAGGCATCGGAAGATTTCTAATATTGTCGAATGAAATCTTTCGACTTGACCATTGACTTCAGATCGGCGCACTGGTGTGTTATATAATTTTATGCCTAACATTTTAATGAAATTGATTATGATAGGGCTGAGAAAACTACTCTCATTGTCTGTGACCAACATTTCAGGTGCTGTAAAGTAATGAAGAATTTTGATGATCTTCTCTCGGAGGTGTAAGACGGATCTGTTCTTGATGTGGAACAGTTTACCAAATTTTGAAAATTTATCAATACAGCTAATGAACTTTTCATTTTGTATTTCGACTATGTCTAAATGAAGAATTTGACAAGGATAAGAAGGAACAGGAGTTGGTTGGAATTCCGGATGAATCGGATGTCTATCATATTTATTGATGTTACAGACATCGCATGTTTTGGTGTACTTTTTTACCAAACTGTTCATCCGTGGGAAATAATATTTCTCCAACAATTGCTCCTTATTCTCACGAGGATTTCTATGAGCTCGTTTGTGTTCACTCATGATCAGTTCGCAAATTCTGTTTTCGTTTCGTACGTCTTCAACTACTCTTTGGGTGATTCTAAGTTTATATCTTGTAAAGTTATCTAAGTAAATTTCCTGTAATAGGGTCAAACAATTTTCGGGTATTTTAATCCCGTTTACAACATTTGGATTTAGTTTTTGTTTTAATAAAGCCGTTAAATTTTCTCTATTTGGGTCCGAAATAGCTATGTAGTAACGGAAGTAACCTGGATGAGGCTCTTCTTGGGCTTCTAGTCCCCGTCCCACTTTGACAATAATCTGATTACGAAAAACATTGATTGGGGCTTCCACGTGTGGGATAAGATCTGTACCATCTTGATCGGCACTATGAACAGTGGAACTTGACGATCGAGCTTCTTCAGCTGTTTCAGTAGTATTATCGTTCACGGGCTCATCTGCATCAACAGTGGCAGCATCACTACTACAGTTCTCTATTGCAGTTTCGGTTGATTCGTTATCAGTTAAAATCTCACTTGGTGCCGTCTCAGTGCGTTCTGAGTCGGTCAAGTGATTGACTTCAGTTTTTAACCTTGACAGAGCATCTGCGACTACATTTGATTTTCCAGGTTTGTAGATAAGTTCGCAGTTGTACTCCTCTATACGAGCCTTCCAGCGTTTCAACTTAGCATTGTGGTTTTTGTTTCCCAATGAAAAAGTTAATGGCTGATGGTCTGTATATATACGAATCTTTCTTGCACCATAGAGATATGAGCGGAGATTGTCAAGTGCCCACACGATCGCCAACATTTCTTTTTCATTTGTGGCATATGCCTCTTCAGTTTTACTAAGGGATTTTGAGATGTAGGCTATTGGGCGATCCTTCCCCCATTCGCCTTGAGAAAGGACAGCACCTATAGCAAAGTTGGATGCATCTGTTGTAAGGTTAAATGTTTTTTCAAAGTCCGGAAAGGCAAGCACCTCAGATGATGTCAACAAAATTTTTAAATCTTTAAAGGCTTGTAACGCTTCGTTGTTCAGATTTATCGAGATACGCTTAGATTCGTTAGCCCTAACCTGGGCATGTTCTCCTCTAGTCAAAATGGTCAAAGGCTTCGCCACTTTTGCGTAATCGCGTATGAATTTTCTATAATAGGACGTAAGTCCCAGGAAGCTTTTTAAGTCTTTAAGAGTTTCAGGAGGTGAGATGGCTTGTATGGCCGATACTTTGCTTGGGTCGGGCTGTATGCCGTGAGGAGTAATTACATAGCCGAGAAATTCTACTTGAGTTTTCATGAATTGTGTTTTTTCCAGATTTACCTTCAGATTTACTGTCCGGAGTCGTTCAAATATAGTGTCAATATTCCTGAGGTGTTCCTCCTCATTTTGGCCAAAAACAATTATGTCGTCAATGTAGACATAACAGATTTTTCCGATAAATTCTTTAAGGACGTCATCGATCATCCTTTGGAAGATCGCTGGGGCGTTTCTAAGTCCAAATGGCAATCTTAGGAATTCATACTTGCCATTCATGGTTGAAAATGCCGTTTTGGCTATATCGGTAGGTTTCATCGGGATTTGATGAAAGCCGGAAGTAAGATCAAGAGTTGTGAAGTACATGGCTTTGCCAAGGCTTGCCAATGTTGAATTGATGTCGGGAATCGGATAGGTATCTGCAATCGTGATGCCGTTAAGGCGTTTATAGTCTATGACAACCCGATATTGCTTTTCGCCGGATGGCTTAGGCTTTTTCGGTACAACCCATATAGGAGAGTTGTACGGGCTCTTAGAAGGACGAATTGTTCCTTCCTCAAGTAAGCTTTTTATCTCCTTTTCAACGACTTCTCTCATACACGCAGGGTATGGGTAACTTTTAGCGTACACGGGTTCGTCTGTACTAGTTCTTATTTCTGCTTTAACGTTTGTTCTGATTACCTCTTTTGTGTCGATTGGTCCAAAAATTGGTTTGTATTTACTAACCATTTCTCGAATTTTTGTTCTGAGACTTTCGGAAAGAGTTTCATCGAGAACAGGATTTATCTGAGCAGAAACTCTAGCCTTCAGAGGAATAATAATACCGGGTTTAAGAGAGAGAGTGTTTTCCTTACGGTCAATTACCGCTTCCAACTCCTTTAATGAGTCATCACCGATAATTCCGTCGAACGACACCAAACCGGGAAGGACGTAAAATGTTAAAATTGTATTATTGCCTATTTTTTCGAAAAACTTACCAGAAATTTTTTCGTTAACTTTAATATTTCCAGCAGCACAACGCACGGAAAATGGTTTCGCTAATTTTGTGGTGTTTTGGTCTATTGATTTTTTTATGAAATTTTTATTGGCACCAGTATCAATGAGGAATTTTAATCTGGAGCCCCCTTGAGTTATGTACTCTATATATGGAACGCTGGAGAGGCGCCCGTCATAAAATGTATGGTATCCTCAACAGCTTCCTCGACATTTTCTGAGGCTGTTTGCTGATATTCATCAGCGTACCCATCGGATTCATACGCCACATCAGAATTTTCTGAGGATGGCTGATGCTGATATTCATCAGCGTAGCTCTCGGGCTGATATACCATTTCGGTGTGGTATAATCTTTGCTGCTTATTGTTATATTTATTGTGGCGATAGCCTTCCGATCTGGCACCCCTTTTGAATGGGTTACCATAACGAGGACGGTTGATATAGTCAACCTGCCTCGTTTGCACAGAACCCAGCTCCATTTTTTCATGGGGCTTGGGAGCAGTCGGCCTTGGTGGAGGATTATCGTTTCTATAATTTTGGGAAGACCCAGGATGAATAAACTTTCTTGGCGGCACATTGGGCTTGAAATTGTTTGATCTGAAAGACTGATTTACTGGAGCCGTTATTGTGTTAGGAGCGTTGGGGTTGTGTATTGTATTGCTCCTGAAGTTAAGATTTTGAATTTCTAGACAAGCCGTGTAGGCTTCGGGTAAGGTCTTGGGTTTTTGTATGATCAGCATACGAGAAATGTCCCCAGACAACCCACGCACAAAAACATCTAACGCACGATTGCGATAAGTTTCAATCAGTGCGTTCACAGTCTCCTGTGAATAGGTCTCGGTCTTAATCTTATTTATAATAAGAGAAAATTGATGGTTTACGGTTGCGTAAAACTCATCAATCTTTGTCCCCTTCTGGGACAGCTGACCCAATTGGTGCTCAAGGGTCCGTATATCCCTTTTATCCGCATAGTGCAGAGATAAGCATCTTTTGATGGCGTTCCAGTCGTCTTCGAAGATATTATACGAGATCAACGCCGTATCCGCATTCCCACGGATCTTTTGTCTGACATGCTGTAAAATTGCTCTATATATTGGCTTACCTCTGACGATTTTGAAGTCTTTCAAAATCGACTCCACGTTGTGAATCCATGACACATATTGTGTCGGATTCCCATCGAACACTTGCAGTTCTTTTACATTGTCCGGAAGCTTACTGATTTCCTTGAGTTCCGCCTCATTTTTAGGAGATACTAAAGGAGCTTCAGATGGACTAACACTAAAACCAGATGCACTTTCACTGACACTAGCACTAGCAGAATTTTGTTCGAGCGCCACCAGCCTATTTTCGACTTTTTTAATTTGATCGTATAATTGATTAAATCCGCCGGTCAAATCTTGTATGGATTTTTTTATCTCATCCATTATTTAATTTCTTTTAATTATTATTTTTTTTGAACTTATTAACTTTTATAAATTTTTGCGATTTCTTTTTTTTTGCACAAAATTTCAACAATACAACTTAATAAAGAAAAGATTTATTCTTGATAGTTTTCTTAAACTATTTTTTTCACAATTTCACAAATATTATTTTTTTGAACTTATTAACTTTTATAAATTTTTGCGATTTCTTTTTTGCACAAAATTTCAACAATACAACTTAATAAAGAAAAGATTTATTCTTGATAGTTTTCTTAAACTATTTTTTTTCACAATTTCACAAATATTACAATTATTATTTTCTTTGAATTGCTGCACCAGCATAAAGTTTTTTTTCTTTTTTTAATTAACGTATTTTCAAGTTGCTCACTCACAATTTAAGCATCATTGTTCTATTCTATTTTAAGTATTCTTTTTTGAGTTTTCCAATTTTTTCAGTTTTCCAATCGTATCTGTAATTAATTTCGTATAATTAATTTCTTTTTTATTTTAATCGCGATGGTTCTCAAACGGAAACCGGCGTGCGTGGGAGGTGTCGTGTTAATCCCGTTTAGTTGCAAGCAACCTACTAATGGCACGATCGACCATCACCGTCGTATCCTTTAGCCTATCAGGATATCCACATGTTCCCATGTGTATGCGGAATTTCGTGACATTGGCCTCAAAATGGTCAACTGTGTTCCCATGTGAACAGCGACTTGCACTCCTTAAGGAGCGTATTGGGCTTGTCAACAATCCTTAGGCGAAAAGGATACCGTTTTGCAGCCGGTCCCTGCTCGGGCGCCACTTAATGATTTGCGGAAGGCATATCTTAAAAAAATATCGAACGCCAGCCCGGAGGCTGGCCCAACGGTTCGTACTTATTAAATAAAACGAGATAGATTAAATGATACAAGTTTATTAAGTTCAACTTTACTCTATTGCGGTCACCAAAAGACTAACTGCCTAACCCACCTATTCGTAGTTAGCTGCCTGGCCAATCAAACTGCTGACCAGGCTATTTCCCATATCGTTGGTCTTCGTATATCGAATATCCGTTCATGCATATGCAGTCGATGCAGTTATGCGTTCACCTATTCATAGTTAGCTGCCTGGCCAATCAAACTGCTGACCAGGCTATTTCCCATGCATTCATTTCAGTTCATCGACATTCGAACGGGATCGTCTTTCCGAGGTCAATGTCGCTGGCGTGTGTTAACTTGAATTTATGAATAATGTATGCATATGTACCCAGCATACTTCTATCTGGGAGTTTAGGTGAGATTGTGTTCCTAAGTGGAAAAATCGATTATTTTAGCTTAAAAAATGACTGTACCTGAGTTATAAAGGTTAACAAAAATCAATTTTTTATCGAAAGAAAAGATCGATTTTGATAAAAAATTCGTATGAATTTTTTTTATTATTATTAGGGGTCTCGAAATACTGTCTGTGTGTCTGTTTGGTAGTCTAACTGTCAGTCTGTCTGTTTGTCATTCACACATGCAGCCTTAACGGTTGGGTCAAATCCTTTAAACTTGTTATATAGGTTTTTTTTTGATGAACCAGGAGGGTTTTTTCGATTTTTTTTAAACTAACGGTATTTACCATATAAAGGTTATCGAACAACTTGTTTTTCTCGAAAAAGGCTCTTACGTTTTTAATGAAACTTGAAATGAGTTATACGACACTAAAATCCTGTTAGACCGTTGAAACCATTATTCATAGAAAACTGTTTAAACGGTATTTGCCATATAACGGTTTTTTTCAATTTTGACTTTCTCAGTAGCAATTAGCTGATCTTAACTAAATTTGATTTCTAAGAATACCTAAGTAGCCAAACGATAATAGCTTACTTAATTTTTTCAAATATTTTCTAAAAAAATTATATTTTTAAATATTATTTTTAAACATTCAATATTTTGAAAACCAATTGATAAATTTTTTTTTAAATAGCTTTCGTATGAAATTATTTATTTGTTAAAATTGACATTCTCACTCAACGTTTTTCATAAAAATTATTTTAAAAGAGCTGTTTGAAAAAAATCGATTTTCTTAAAAACTGAATCCAAATTTTGGTAAAATATATTTAATATATTAAAATTCTTGGCATACCATAATTTTCTCGGAAAACACTGTTTTGTTATAAATTGATTTTCAAAATTGTTTATTTTTATTATTTTTCTAAATTATTTCTTATTTAATTATTTGAAAGAATTTAAGAAATAATTTTCTATAAAAAAAATTCGTGGAAGGTTCTTTAAGCTGTTAGGAACTTGCTACAAGAACAAGTTTGTGCAACCCATTGACGTGCCCTTTATTTACTTGCGATTATAGATACTATAAGGCAAGTTATACATTAGTGCAGGAAAATTTTTTTGAGCTAACAATCAAACATGACATTACAAAAGTGGGCTGGCAATTCTGTCTGTCTGTCAGTCTGTTTTTAGGTACAGTGTTAACGGCTAAACTGATTTGTTTCAAATGTGGAATTGGGTTTTTGGTAGACCATTATCTTAGGGGAGAAAATGATTTTTTTTTCTAGTTCAAAATATAACGGTATCGCTATATAACCATTATAAAGAAACTTATTTTTTTCGAAAACGGCTCCAACGAATTTTGTTCAATAAAATCAGAGATGTTATCTGATCGTCTTTTGTTAAGGCATAAAGGTACCTCCCATAGAACCGTTATTTGTTTTCTTGAACTATATCGTGAACGTATTAGTTAGCAGTTATTAGTGCTTAATTTTAATTATTTTCTTAATTTATTTTTTTGTAAATCCAATATTTGGGAAACGGCTTGACTAAATTTTTTCGTTTTTTTGTAAACTGTAAAATTAGCAAATTTAAAAAAAAATTAGCGTACTTCTAAAAACTTTTTTATAAAAAGTATTAAATTACAGATTTATTTTTGAAACCACTCTAAAGATTTTGGAACTAGTTTTTTTCAGTAGACTTAGGTATATTCAAAAAAACTAAATTTTCTACATACTTGAACTGGAACCTAACTAAGTGCCTTAAGTTATCGGACCAACGCTTCTGCTTCTTCTTCGCCTTTTCATTTTTCCAAATTAACCAACATCTGCCCAAATGAATTATTAAACAAAATCAGCGTCTAAATTGACTGAAACTTCCAACAATAGTTACTTAATGATTTGCTTGGTAAGCATAACCATCTTTAATTTAAGGCTTAAGACTTTTCAAGACAATTTTGATTTCGAAAAAAAAATTACAGAAGACATGCGATGGAAAAAACTGTTTTTTACTGGTAATCAAATCATAAAAGCATCGATTCCCAAGCATCGATTAAAAAAAATTAATAAAAGATTCTGTTATAAAAGTTATTTTACGATACCAATACATTGTCCTCTCTTATAAACGACAAACAGAAAAAAAATCAAGAAAAACTGGAAAAGTGAAAGTTTTATTTTCCTCATTTATATTTTATGACTGCATTAGAATTTAAATAAAATACGAGAAACAATACGATTTCCAATTTTCCACTGTTGATTACAGTCTTGTTTGAAAATGATGATTAAATAGAAAATAGGAATTCCAATCGACAAATGGTTCTTTTTTTTAATAATAACCCACGCACATTCAGATAGAAATTCAATTCTGTCCAAGAATTTTCAGCTATGATACACACCTTTATACATATAGGTAGCCTCCGAGATGAGGTGACTATAAAACGTGATTCTGAGTAAATAACGAATGATCTAAATGATGATCTGGAATATAAAGAAATTCCCGTTATAGAATAATAATTTAGGGTACGATATTTTTTGACACAATTTGTGTTTTAAGATGACAATGAAATTTGATTTTAAATTAAAAAAAACGTTGGAGTCAAATGCATAGATCTACTGCACACACTGATCTTTGTTCTTTGTGACTTTGAAGTGAGTTGAATATTGTGTGTCTGATGGTTCGTCGTGGTCTATTTCCTCTCTGAAGTTTTTAAACATAGGGAAACTGACTAATGCACGCAGTCGAGCATAAAACGATAAATACTGCTTTGACACAATTTTTGTCAAAAAATAAAATGAATGTGGAATGAAATATTGCTATTAGTTTTAGACGAACACTTTTGGCTTTGATTCAAGAAATAAAAATGTTTTCATTCGACGAGTATCTGGAAATATCCCTTCGGTCTTCGTAAAAATTTAAAAAATTTGTTTATCATGACGAAATAACTAAAATGTATGTCTTTTCGTAAATAGTAAAAAAAATGGCTCTTAGTTTTTGAAATAAAGACCAAAGAGAAAATTCTGTTGGTTATTTTATTGTGAATGGATAAACGAAAATTTGTAAATTTTGCTGTGTACTTTAAACGTATACAAGAGAAACATTTCAACAACGAACAATGGTTTGTGTACCACAAAGCTACAAGTAAATTCGGAACATAAAAATTGTACAATCAAACATTCAATCAATCAAAGGAAATTCAATTCTGTAAAACCCATTTTAAGGGATCTTTTTGAGCGTTAATACCAAAAAGTTCGTTACCCTTCTCCTCCGCCTCATATCCCAGACATCAAGTCTTTTAGAGTATGGTTACTCCTGAATCACACTGAACAAGTTCCAGAAGGAATGGATGAGGTTCCAGCTGACGCACTCTACAATACCTTTTCTACCTTATACGAGTATATAATATGTACCTACATGAATTTATTTTTCACTTAAAAAATTATGAATTTCCATTTTTCATTAAGGGTTATTTTGATCTCATGCATTCAACAACCCAATTTCAAGTTATTTTTTTCAAATAAA
The DNA here is from genome assembly GCA_951217065.1 of Baccha elongata. Lineage (NCBI taxonomy): Eukaryota > Metazoa > Arthropoda > Insecta > Diptera > Syrphidae > Baccha > Baccha elongata. The sequence goes on along the minus strand of OX578272.1, from coordinate 52,338,801 downwards.
TTTAAATTCTCTATTTTACATGCGGATTATAGACTACTTAGGCCCACTTGCACGAAACTTTTTTGACATTAGTAACCACTGATTTATCGATGCATAGGCACTAGCCATCGATAAAAATATAAACTCGTTGCAAAATCTTAAATATTTATCCACTCATTTTTCACTGAATAACTTTTTACATCCGTCAAATAGAATTTGACAAGAAGTTGCTATCGGTGAGGTTCGCATAAGTGTGTGTAGCAAATGTTGTTGTTGTTTTGTGGAGGTTTTCTGTTTCGTTCCTATTTTTATTTTTTTTTATCTTTGGTTAGGGGCCGGTTATAGCGATCAGGAAACACCATCAGAAAAAGTTGAAACAAATGAAAACATGAATCTTTTCCTTATGTGCTTTTATGCGATTAGGAAAAATATGTCAGTGGACAGGCTGTTTTCCTAACAGAAATCTGTCGGTGGAACAAGTGAAAATTCATCTCAAATAATTGGAACGATTTTTTTTCATTTTTTTTTTATGGCAGTCAGCTGATACGAAAAATGAAATTTAATCAGGAACACAAATAAGAGCATTTTTTAAAACAAATATTTGGTAAATCGAACTTTTTTTGGCACACAAAATTCTTTGAGTAATTTGTAATCGATAAGTGTAAGATTTATGTTTTAAAGCAAATGAAAACATAGGTAACTATCGACTTGAAAATTTTTCTTGATTCATTTTCCTGATCGCTATAATCGGCACCTTAGCTGTGTTTTCATTCGTGCAACCATTGCATATATATTTCTATAGTACGTCCATCGTATGCGGAACACATTCGAATATGTGGAACGCACGAAGCGCCATCTGTCTATGTTGGGAGCTCTAGCTCTTTGGGGAGTGGCTTGTTGTTGGGAGATATTTTGAGGGATACAAACTGGGGAATATTATAACGAGAAGGCATATAGAAAATTTCAAAGAGTTGCAAGAAGATGAAAATTGTTATTGTTGAATTTTTCTTTTTGAGCTTATTCGTTTTTATTTTGATAACGAATGTTCATAAGAAAAGGGAATTGGAAGTTATTTATTTATTATGTATGGCTGTATGCATGGTGGTGGAAAATAAATATTTGGCTGCTTCTGGGTGCCAGCTTTAATGCTGAACTATATGAAATGTGGCAAGCTACCTATTAGAATAGAATGTATCTGCTGACGAAACAATGTGACGTCACAATTACATATTCCATTGAAAATGCTTCTTACTAACATCTGATTCGGAACGGATTCGAATTTGTGTTGTTGTTTGTTGTATGCATACATTTTGCGATACAAATTTTTGAAAAGTAAATAACTAAATAAAATTTACAAATTTTATAGAAATAAAGTTATAAATTGGTAATGCAAAACTTGCTTTATTGGAAGAAAATCATGGATGCGGGCATCAAAGTTGACATCTTTAAACTTGATTTGCAGCTAAACTAAGCGTCCTAGCGACTTAAAAAATGCATATTCGTGATCTAGGGAATGCCACCTTTCAAACGCTGTATCACTTGTTTTGAAAAACAGACTTTTATCTTTAAACTTGATTTGCGGCTAAACTAAGCGTCCTAGAGACTTAAAAAATACATATTCGTGATCTAGGGAGTACCACCTTTCAATCGCTGTATCACATGATTTAAAAAACAGACTTTTATTTTTTAACTTGATTTCTTATATGTAGGTACCTACCTTACATTAAAACTAAACAGGAAATTTAAAATCTACATTGTTTCCACAAAGAGATACTGAAATGTGGCAACATATAACTGAATGGTATCTTTTAATATGATTTTGTATACAAATTTTAGTTATGTAACCATGGTTGCCATATGAAAAAATTAACGTACCTATATTTATTTTCCTCACTTAAGTAGGTATAATGCGAGAATTGTTTGGCATCGACTCGGTTCGATTTTCAATTTTCCGAAAATACAACCGAGCCTGCGAAGCCACTTCAAACCATACGTATGTACATGATGATGAATTTGTCTCATAACTCTATCCTGTACCTATATACGGCTAGCTTAAAATTTTATTGAAAGTAATTTTTGTTTGTTTTGATTAAGTTTTAAACTTTATTAAACAGCTTTTATTATTGTTTAATACAAAACACGAATTCTTAAAGTATGCAAAACTTATTAAGAAAAAAAAAATTGATACAAATTTATCAATATGGTAACCATTTTTTGATAAATCCCTTTTTCATTTTCATTCATCTGCAACAAAAACAAAATATAAATTTTTTGAGGAAACTAATCCGAAATAAACTTATCTGTGCCCGAGTCTTGGCATAAAATATATATAAGTACATATAGGTATATCAATAAAATACCTATATGTGCTTATCTATTTACGATTTTTTTTCGATTATAAAATATAAATTACATACCTACCTACTTACTTTTTTATTATTTCATTTCGTCTACAAGGTCGTGGCAGCAGCCAAGCAGCCAATAAAAAATGCTTCTCCCCTTGTTTTTAATCTGTCAAGAAACGGAAATTTTTCAAACTGCTCACCCTCGTTATTGTTGTCAGAGCCAAAATACTATAGTCAACTCTTTCGCACAATATATGTCTTCACTAATTCCTTTGTGCGAACAGCGCTAGTTTACGCAAATTTTTAGAAAGATTAAATCGTCGACGACGAAGCTACTATAGTTTCTATATGCAAAGGTGCAACGTAAAATCAAAAAAATACACATTTATCTATTTAATTCTGGATAGCTAACTGCGATTTTATAAATGTATCCTTTGTTTTTGTGCAAGTGGCCGTTATAAGGCAATTTCTGCATTCGTATAGAAAAATTGTTTAAGATAACAACCAAACATGACATTACGATGATAGCAAATGAGAAAAAAATGGGTCTGGGAATTCTATCTGTCTGTCTGTCTGTCGATCTGTTTGTATAAGCACCTACAGCCTTACGGCTGAACCGATTTGCTTAAAACTTGGTTTGTAGTGTTTATAGACGATTTCTTAGAAGAGAAATTGGTACCTTCCATTAATCGTTATAAAGAAGCATAACTTTCTTGAAAACCGCTCAAACAATTTTCTTAAAAAAAATTTGGTTGGAAAAAAATTTGTTGGCAGGTATATTAACACGATATCTTGTGAACGTGTTAATCGATTTAAACGCAATAATTTTGTTTCAAAAAGATCTAGTGCTTGTGGAAGTGCTTAATTTTAATTTTAGTTATTTTTTAAATTAATTTTATTTTGTAAATTCAATATTGGGATTTGGAAAACGGTTTGATTAAAAAAAAAATTTAAGTAGGTACATCAAATGTAAACTATTTAGAACTTAAAATAGTTTTTTTTTAATTTGTAAGGAAACATCGATTTATTTAAAAAACGATTTAACGATTTTGGAATTGTTTCTTAAGTAAACTTATTTATATACCTACAACTAAATGTTCTGAATAATTTTATTTTAGCTTGAATCTATGTAAAAAGTAATTTTAGCACTTCTAATAAAAAAGCATATGATTTTTTTTGTTCATACTTACTTATTTCTCATTCATAATTTAAAAAAAAAATTAATTTAATTTTTGTGATATCTTGCCACAAGTTCAAGTTCGTGCGACCCAGTCGTGCACTTTATTTTTTGTCAGATCTGTCGGTCTGTTTGGACGATATGACTGAATGTTTGATTAAAAATATGACGAAAACACATTTTTTGTAACTTTCCTTCTTTGCAATGCGTGTAGTTTGGGAACGGTTTAGAATTGGAGGAAAATAATAAGACAAACAAAATTGAAAATTTGATGGGCTTTAATTTAATAGCAAGCGTTTCTATGATAATTTGTTGTTTTTTGTTCAAAATAAGTATTATTTTTGAGCACTGGCTGTAAATATGTCTACGATAGAGGAGCAATACGCACGTTTTTTAACAGAGAAAAATAGGTACTTAAGTTTTCTCTGTTAAAAAAAGTGCGTTAAAAAAAAACACAATAAGTTTTGTAAAACTAGGTACCAAAATTAATACAAGGCTGCGGTTCCGGTGCCAGCGAATGTAAGCGAATTTCACTTGCGCGAATTCGCAGTTCTCTAAAATTATTAGAAAGTACGCATTTACTATGTTGTGGTTTGTTATTTAAATCGCTTACATTCGCGCGAGTAAGATTCGCTGGCACCGGAACCATAGCTTTATATAGGTATATTTTTATAATTTATAATAAAATGATTAATTAAATAGTCATATTTCTAAATCGAAAAAAAAACAGTTCTATTAAGCACACAGGTAAACGTTTATTTTTGTTTACCCCATCACCCGTTAAGCACATCAGGTGAAACTTTTATATGATTAGCATCATCAGCCATCAGCGTGCATTCCATGTTATAAAATCACCCGCAGAATTTCTCCCCATCAAATTACTCCTCGTTCTCTCTCACATCGTGTACTTCCTTCCTGGGGCCACGGCATATTTACCCTCTCTAAGTACCTTCACACATCCACATCCCTAGCATTAAGGGTTATTTTGGAACATTTTGAAGATGAATATGTCAAAATGGGTTCTGAGCAATATATTTTCCTCCTTCACTCTCCGCATGTTTTATTTGTTCCCTTCCTTGTAACATTTTATAAATAATTGAGTAAATACAATTGTATTCAAAATTCGTCGCAATCACATTAGTTTAAAATGTCAATAAATGTTTGACGTTCCCTCAGTTATTTCAGTAAATGTATATACAGGGTGAGTCATGAGCAATGCGACAAAATGCTAGGGCGTGTAGGTTGCGTTGAGACAAGAAAAAAATCGTATGGGAGGGGGGTCTATTCCCCTCCGTTTAGCCGGGAGGGGCAATTTTCGAAAAAACTGACTTAAAATGGGAAAAAAATTATTTAAAATCAACGACTTCATTCACAATGCTGTGCGATACGTTTTTGAAAAGCCAATAACTTTTTCTTTCATTCTGTGTTTAAATAAATCTATTCTAAGAAATAGTTTTTGAAATATTAAATTTCAAAGTCAAAATTTTGAAAAAAATAATTGAAAAAAAAATTTCAAATTCATTTTTTTCAAAATTTTACGTAATTAAGTGCTAATTTTAATTTCAAAATTCAATGCTTTTATTAATTTTTAGTCAAAAACAGGAAACCGGATGCCAAAATGTGTCTTAGTTTTTGATAAATTAAGAAAAACTAGAAGTATTTTTTTCCAAGAAAAACACTTTTTTTTTTGGTTTTCCCAAATTTGACCTGCTCAGGTCAATTATTAATTAGGGAATTATCCCTTTTTTATTTTTTATTACATACCATCCGATTTTAATCAAATAATAAAAAAAAACGAATTAACTTTTTACTTTACTTACAAGTTTTACTTTTAATTTTTTTTTAATTTCTCAAAAACTAAGATACATTTTGGCATCCGGTTTTCTGTTTTTGACTTAAAATTAATAACAGCATTGAATTTTGAAATTAAAATTAGCACTTAATTACGTAAAATTTTGAAAAAAATGAATTTGAAATTTTTTTTTCAATTTTTTTTTTCAAAATTTTGACTTTGAAAATTAATATTTCAAAAACTATTTCTTAGAATAGATTTATTTAAACACAGAATGAAAGAAAAAGTTATTGGCTTTTTAAAAACGTATCGCACAGCATTGTGAATGAAGCCGTTGATTTTAAATAATTTTTTTCCCATTTAAAGTCAGTTTTTTCGAAAATTGCCCCTCCCGGCTAAACGGAGGGGAATAGACCCCCCCCTCCCATACGATTTTTTTCTTGTCTCAACGCAACCTACACGCCCTAGCATTTTGTCGCATTGCTCATGACTCACCCTGTATACATAAACGTAAATGGAATTCTTAAACGCACAGAAACCACCCATATTTGGTTTCAAATGAAATTGAAAAAATATTAACTATCTTAAATGTTGCGCGCAGTAAAGAAAAGCAAGGTAGATTTATATTTGATTTAAGTACATACATATTATATTAAGAAGGTATCTGCTATACAGCCTTTTAAAGTAAAAATTAAAGTCCGTTTGTATAACAAAATATCAACTTTTTTTTAACAACTTCCAGAACTCTGAAGTTTTGCCAGATCCGGGCAGAAACTGCCGACCATGAAGCATGCGTTGCTTGCAATGACATCGCCAATGTTGTGTTGTGAAATGGCATCAGTCACATGAATTTAATTTTGCAATTCCTTTTTTAACTCAAGGTGAATTTCTCCTTACTATAAACTATATTTGTTTAAAACCGGCACTGAGGGTATAAAAAGCGTGTAGCCAATATAAATTTTTTACTTGTTACTGAATTTTAGTTTGTTGATATTTTTGTTCCAATAATCAATTATGAAAACTGAAATTTTTTTGAATATAATTTAAAAAAAGAAAAACTTGTCTTAGAGAAAAGACTGATCTTATTATTATCTGGAAAATAAAGGAAATTCAACGACTAGAAGAATTATTTGAAGAGAAGGTCCTATTTAACATTGACTTCCCCAAGAACGGAGAAGGTCATTTTATATGCAGTCCATTTTTCTCGACTAGCTGACTTTCGACAAAATTAAACAAAATATTTTATTTAATATGCGGATACCACTGTTACATAACAGTGATCGTCCTAATAATTTAATTATTATATCAGGGTTGAACGCACCGATTCGAAATTGCAATGGAAACATTAAAGCCGTTGTCAATTTGTTCTGATTTTCAAACAAAGCAGCTAAAAGATCAAATACACACGTCTTGTCAAAAAGCAAAACAAACAAGGCTTTTCAAATTTTACGGCATGCGTTGGCGTGTTGAGCATTTAGTCTCCCTAAGTTTGTGTTCATGAACATATTTGCTGCTCGTTAATAGTGGACGAGTAAAAATTGAAAACCGATGGAATCAATTTGCACGCTTAACTTACAGCAATATACAGGGCCCTGTTCATTGTTATTTCACTAACAATAATTATAGAGCCAATTTTTAGCCTAATGAACCTTAGTGAATTTCTCAAAAAAAAAAAAAAAAGAATCAATCGCAGCTGCTTTATGGAATTTTCCAACCACATTCACGAAGCAATTGTTGAAATGCAACAGAATTCCGAAGTGAGATTTGGGTTTGCAGTTGGAAGTCCCACGGAATGTCGCAAAACAGAAGAACCAAGATAATTACGATCCGGAAGAATTTTTTCGTCAATTTATCTATTTATTTTTTTTTGATCATTTATTTAAAAATTAATTAATTTCCAAAATTCAAAATATTCTGAAGACGAAATAAAAAAAAACTGTTAAGGTGATGTTTGCTCAAGAATGACTATAGATAATATAAAAGGATGTTTAGAATGTTTCAAAGCCAAAAAGGAGTTGTGGCGCATGTCAAAATGTATTTCTTTTATTTTTTGATATCTTTCAATGATAAATCAACTTTCAAGTTTGCAGACTGCTTGCAGATAATTAGGGCGATTTTTTTAATTTTCACTATATGCATTTTCACAATTTAACACACACATCAAAAAAGCTGAAGATGATGCGATGATAGAGACGAGACACAAATGAAACTATTAAGCGGCATATATACACAGGTCAAAATCTCATCATGCACGGGAGTGTGTATTAGTGAAATCAGCTCACGTATGCGTTGTGTGTATGCTTCAAGCAAAATCAATTTTTTTTTATTTTTGCTCAAGCATTCACAAATGTATTGAATTTGAAGTTTCAAACAAAAAATTTACTAACACATTCTCACATGCATAATCATAATAATTGACCTGTGTATAGGTTTGTCGCTTTGCAAAGTCTCTTAGTCACGGATTACTTATTTGAAAACAAAAAAAAAATAAAATAAACTTGCTTTAATTTTTTTTTTTTTCTTTTAAACAAACGTTATAAGTACTTTAGTTATCAACATTGTATATGCATTCATATTACAATGGTTATTAATAAAAAAAATTTGTTGATTCAATTCCTTCATATTAAAATTGCTAATGATTTAGTTTGATCTCCAAATATTTAGTAAAATAAAAAATGTATGCACTCAAAATATTTTTTTTTCTTGTAAATTTATCAAAATTAAAATATACAATATACTCAAGATGACGTCATAAATGAACCAAATTTGGTACTATTATTTTACTTTGAGTCCCCAAATCCAACTTTTCCGCGTATGTAGATGTAGGTCTTAAAGGTTTAAAACAAAAGAAACACCGCTCCACTCTACTATATACCTACATAGTGATAAATATAGAAAATGGGTTTACTAGCTAAATGGTAGGCCGACGGTGTTAACGAATATAAACTCTATAATTAACTTTTTTCTTACCTGATTTAATTAATATGTATTAACATTTTATTTTTGATCTTTTAGCTTACCATACTGTAACTATTTAAATGATGGCATTTACGTTAGTTAAGATACTATATGTAATCTTTGTTATACTTATTAATATCTATGTCTAAAAATATATACTACATATAAAAATGTGAGTAGCAAACTAACTACATATAATATAGAAATTGAAAATCATGAATACCAAACATTAGTTGTGTATATTTACAGCATTTACTACCTACGTTGAAAATTGAGTTCACTCTTCTTTTACACGATATACAAGGATTTGCAATTTTTTAAAATGTTTTCCTGGAAAAATACACCAGTTTTGTCACAGTGGCTAACTGAAATACAATACTATACATGCAACTTTGTTTACGACGAAGTGGTTTTTATCTGAAAGTTTTTTTTTTACAATTTATTTTGTTCAGTGTTCATACTCTTGAACCATTGTGAAATCCTAGAATAGGAACTGAGAATATGGTTACACAAGTTGCTTCCATGTGACATATTTACGCATTTAAGAAGAGAAGACGCAGTGAGAGTTCTTCTTATTGTTTGACGCTACCGTAGTTTTACCTTGGAAATGCATCTCCCATGGTGGTGAAAATTATCTTATTCTTCATTTTGCTTCCAAACTAAACTGTTTTAAGCAAACCACCATCGAGACTCGACCCGACACAGTTAGCCATTGTTTTTCAATGTTTGTGTTATTTTGTTTCCTTTTAACTTGCGCTATACCTATGAAAGGTAAAAGTAAAGGGCAAGTTGTGGATTTGTAAAAAAAGACAAAAATAGTTTGAAGTAGATTAAAAAAAACTGATGAAGAATCCAGTAAAGTGTTATTCTGTGTAAGTATTCGGTGGTAAGTGATCAGCATATAATAATAAATAAATATAACATCATCCCAGGAAGATCCACCCCCTTTTACATACTTTCAAAACTGAAGAGGTTTAACTCTGTGAATTTCAAATGGGACTGTCAAATTTGGCTAGACCGTACGTTCTTACAATTTTGCATTTAGCTGTTCACACGTGTTCATGTATAGAAAAGCGTGTGTAAATTTTTTTTTCTACGGGAGAAGACGGAGGAGTACAATTTGATGACATGTGGGTGATCAGTTAAGGAAAATGTTAGACATTTTACTTCATTACACTATTATTTAATTTATTTTTAAAATCCAGAAATAAAACAATTTTCACGTGCGAGTGTACAAAAAAGCGGCACAGAGACGTAACTCCTCCCATAACAAAATGCTTTTTTTTTGGTCCAACTTGGAAGACACATAGGTAAAAAAAACATTTTGGACTTATATCAAGAGCAGTTTATTCCCTGCGCCCAAAAAAACAACTAACTTTCTTAACAAAATTAGGATCAGTTGATAGAAAATAGACAGTAAAGTAAAAATTACAATAACCACAACATTCTTACAAAGTTTACAAAAACAATACTTCTTAAAGCTATCGGAAGGGCATATTTTATAATTTTAATATTTATTTTCTATCAATTGGTGTTATTTTATACTTAGTGAGAAGTGAAAAAGTTCAAAATCTCATTGATTTGTCCATACATGCATCGAAACAAAACGTTTTGCTCATACTAATTTCGCTAGGGCCAGTAATAAGATATGATTGATTTTTTTACTAATCTGATTCTTGCATGCATGATGTGATATTATTGATGTTATTTTTGGAAGGCAAATAGTCATTAAGTGGTGTAAATCTTCACTTGTGTAAACCCAACATTAGTTTAATTTACTTTATTACATCAATTTAAATACATTGGGGCAAAATTATAGTCGCCTCTTGTTAAATCAGTTAAGTTAATACTAAAAATTAGTTGAAAAACCGATACTTCGAATTTTCTCGAAAAAAATACGATTAATTTTGAAAAAAATTTGTACGAGTGATTTGTTGCTCAAGATGATATCTTTTTTTCGGCATCATCTTATCAACGGTACCTGCCACAGAACCCTTTTTTATTACACTAACTAGCTTTTGTACGGCTGTACCGATTTTAAAGGAATTTGATATTATCAAACAACTGCTAAGGCAAAATAATACTGCAAGAAAAAATTCGAAAAAAGTAATTTTTTTTTTGAAAAACCGATAATTCTTATTTTAAAAAATATTATTAAATTTATTTTTATTAAGGTCGTAACTTGCTACAAGAAAAAGTTCATGCACCACAAGAGCAAGTTCGTGCGACCCAGTCGTGAACTTTATTTCTTTTAAGAGGTGATTCTTGTTATTTTTGATTTTCTCAAAAACTACAAAACATTTTTGACTAAAAACAAATAAGAGCACTGAATTTTGGAAAAAAAAAATTTACTTAAGTATACTTACATAAATTAAAAAAAAAAAATAGTTTTATTATTTTTATTTTATTCACTAAACCTACTTCATTTAAAAAGAATATAAGAAAATTGATCTCTGATTTTCCTTAAAGATATGACATGGCATTGTAGGTTTCACTAACATTGTTTTTTTAATATCTTTTTTTTTTTTGTTTTAAGTCATTTTTTTAGAAAATTGCCCCTCCTGCCTAAACGGGGGAGGTAACCCCTCCCTCCCATATGTATTTTTTCTTGTCTCGACCAAACCTACTCTCTGCATCTTATTGGTTCACCTTATGTGAATCACCCTGTATAAATGTATTTAAATGAAGCTGGTGAATTATTGAATTTTTTATTTCACTGCTGCATATACATATATATTATTTTTGTCACTATAACGTCTATTGAAAATAAAACCTTCTTAAATCTTACCTATTTGGAAAATACTCGAATTTATCGAAACTTTTCATACAAATTAGGGCTAATCTTGTTTTGGCCGACCACAAAAAAGAATCGGTATTACGATAGAGCGTATTAAAATGAACATTTTCTATTGCCACATCAAAGTTCTAAGTTTTTGTGCACCAGGCGAGAATTTTATGTTATAAAATATTGTACCTAAACACAAATGTTTGATACCTTTGTATATTTTTTATCATTTTAATTGCATAGTACATACTACATAAATACCCAAAAAAAAAATCATTATTATTAACATAGTACATTTTCAACATCCCCCCCAAATGTTTTTTCTGCGTTCGCCCCGATACAGCTGATTTATTTCTGACCCCTATAATAAAAGTAGGTGTGTACTGCGGGTCATTAACAAAGCGAGTAGGTTGTGTCAAAAATCAAGACACAAAAAAAAATCGTATCAAAGCGGATGCTCAAATAACGTTTACTCTGTCTGTAGGCCTCATTTTAACGGAGACACAGCCGATCAAAGTAAGACAAGGTTTGACATTTTTTTTAAAATACCTATTTAGTTTGAAAAATAATTTTTCAAAAACTGTTTGATATAAAAACTTTATTTAAAAATGAAATAAAAGTAGGGATTTCTGGCTTTACAAAAAGGTATAGCAAAGCACTGTAGGTATTACCGTTATTTTTTAATACTTTTTTTTTATCAATTTTTCGAAAATTACCCCTCACAGCTAAACGGGGGTTGATATACCTTTTTTAGGTGCAATTTTTTTTCATGCCTTGACCCAACCTACTTGCTCCAGCTGTAAATAAGATAAGCCTAAATTGGCGGATGTTCTCTCAAACATTGATAACTTACAATACTAGCATATAATATAAGATCAAAAACGTGCGACACAGTCATGTAATTAATTTTATTCCTGAGGAAGGTAAGTTGATCCCTTCGAAATAAAACTTTCCAGACCCGTTGGGTATTTTCCACGTTGTTCTCTTCGTTCACATTGATATCACTCCGTCCGTTCTTGGTTGTCGTCAGTGGAGAAATCAAGTTGCAGGGCAAAAAACTTAGACTCGCTTCTTGTCTTGTTTAGTCATTTCACAGTTGGTTAGCCCTATAGGGAGTGACACAGTGGTTTTGATGACATGTTGACATTGTTAATCATGTGGGCCAGCAGCAGCGAAGCGACGACGACGGCGGATACCGGTTTGCTCTCAACTTTCCTCTGAAACCCCCGAAACTAGAAACTCAAAGTTAAAAGTTTTGCTTGTTCATGGAAGGTACTATATAGAAATGGGCAATGAATTTTGAAGCTGCCTGTCAACAGAAATCCCCTTTTACTTCTCTATATGTATATAAGGATTGCAATTAGGAGATTGAAATTGGATTGACGGGAAGTTCGGTGGTGCAAAGTTATTATTAGCGAACACAAAGTCTTTATACAGTCAAGTGGGCTAGAACATACAAGAAGTGGAAGAAGGGCGTCATCGTTCATTATTTTCGTTTGTTTGGCAAAAAAATGTTCTTCTTGTTTTGGAAGAAAAGTTTGTTTATCGCTCCGAGAAAAACATGTTGTTATATATAATGTAGGTATAGGAGCTACCCTAATGATTATCCTTAGTAGTCTATTTTGAAAACGTGCTTGCAATACATCATCATAATATAGAAATGAGTATTATTTTGAAGAGAAGAGTTTATTTTTTGTTTTTGTTGCTGCCGTTGCAATTGTGATTTTAAGGAGCTTCAACGAGAAGTTTTAGATGAATAAACCAAAACGAAACATGACACGTAGCTCTTAACTATACATATGTATATAATATATGCTGAGTGTTCTAAAAGTTTTGAAAAACTTTTAAGCAAAACAACAAATACAAAATAAAGTATCATATAAAGGTACGTAAGTATAGGGTAAGTATTTTGTAAGCAAAAGTTTTAAAGAGTCAATGTTTTTCATAGTATACATACCTACCTACAAGCAGATATGCATATTTTGAATTGTTTGCTTCGAAAATAATACCTACCTAAATGCTGGCGGCGTTGTATCTAGCTGGCGTCATTTAAGGGCCAAATTTTATTTCATTTCATGCGATAGGGATAGAGTTTCGTGTTTTTTTGAGGTTTTAATCAAACATGACATTCCGATCTACAGCCCGAACGGTTCGACGGATTTTCTTGAAACTTCGTGTGTAGTACATTTTGGTGATTCTCTAAGGAAGAAGTTAGAGCAGTTACGGGTTCTTCCTTAAGTATAACGGTTTTAGATTTTACCAATTTTTTAGAAAACAGCTCATAGGATTTTGAAAAAAAACTTTGTAAACGTTATATGTTTGGAGTGCTCTTAATGGTGCAGGGAAATAACTTCACGGGCAAGTGCTCTACATGGGAATTTATTAAACTTTTAGTAGGAATCTGCTCCACTTTTCAATGTGGATTAATTTCCCACTGAAGATTGTAATTTATTGCACTTTTAAGTGAGAAAGTAGTTCACTTTCTAAAGTGGAGTTGTTTCCTTTGGGATCTTCACTGGCGTTATCGAGTAGGTACACGTAAACGTAATTCGGTATGGCGTCTTACGTTAATAAGTGCTTGACTGTGTACGTTCACTCGAAATGACATACGTCAAGTCCGGAGATAACGGATGGGTATTGAAGTTTAATTTATTTAATAAAAAATTGAGAAACAAATAAATACAATTTTTAATAAATAAATAAAAGTTAGCATTTAACGAATTTATACTTGAAAATTAAAAAAAATCTCCTTGCAACAGGTTGATTCGCTTGGTAAACACAAAATATGAGATGAAAAGATTTTATTCAAATTGCAAGAGTTGCTATTTTTTTCTTACGCCTAATATAACGGATTGATAAAAGCAACCAAATATATCAAATTTAGGTTAGGGTTATCAAATTTGGGTTATTAATTTGTTTTATTCTTATTACAACCAAAAAAGTTTCACTTCAAAAAATTACTAAGGGCCAGTTGTACAAACATTTAAACCGGAGGCAGTTCAGATATTTTTATCTCCCAAACTCAACTACTAAATTCAGATCAAAAATTACATATATGTATGGGTGCGTTTGGAAATTTATCTGTTACAATTTTCAAAATTAATCTGCTACAATGACACAAACATTTTATAGTTTACGTTCCGTCAGCTAACGTCGGTCGCGATCCCGATAAGTTCAATCAATTGACGAATGACGTAATTTTCATGAGATCGATTGCCCATCCGTTCAAGTACAACGGGATTCGGCCCCAGGTTTTTGGCTAAAAATTCCCATAAGGGAGATTTGGTGTTAACGCTTTTTTACAATTTACACCATTATTTGATAACGGCTGAATCGATTACATTAAGACTTGGATCATATGGAAACACCTAGCTACCTAAGTTAAATCTTCTTCTTCTTCTTACTCTTTTTATTCTTTTTCCGGCGATTCTATGATCTCGAATTGCTAGTTCATTCTTTCTTACTTCTCCACTTCACCTGCTGATCTGCTTGTGGGGTTCGTCGGGTTGACCTCAGAAAATGTCGGTAAACTTGCCGGTTATGGATTGTTCCATGTCTGAGGCGAACTGAATGCTGGTGTCGCTGCATTTATTTTCTCCAATAATTCTTGGACCTGCATCTTTTCCGCGATAGAACCGGCGTTGTATGGAATTGCCTTTTGGATGCGGGGTTCTCAGTATCTCTCCTATAAGTACTGACATGTTACATGACAGTACGGGATGGAGTTTGTTGTGTTGTATTTTATCAACGATATTCAGGTAACGCCAATTTTCTGGTGGTATTGGCTGTTGAACATATTTTAATATATTGAATTCTTGTTTTTTTCTATAGTTTGCTACAAGAGCAAGTTCGTTCGACTCAGTTCATTAATACAATAGCGACGGTGCAGCTTTCGGTGCTGCACAAGTTCACCAACTTGTAACTTTCGATGTGCAGCATTTTTGACGTTTCAAAATAAATTAAAAATATTCAACCGTGTCGCAACCGCGTGTTTTGTAAAGAAATAATTTCTTTCATGTGTTAAAAAACCAAGAAGTTAATTTAAGTGATTTTAATTGTGTTTCTTGTGATAATTTTCCAATTAAATTTTAATCAGATGACAAATGATATAAAATGTAAGAAAGTTGTGCAGCTCCTTTGTGGACACACAAAAAACGACACTTCACAGCACACAATATCTGTTTTGTTTTTTACTTGCTTTATATCTATAAATAGGTACTGCAACTTATGCATTCGTACAAAACAAAATTTTGAGATAACAATCAAACATGGCAGTCGAAAGAAGTGGGTCCGAAAATGATGTCTGTCTGTCTTTATGTCAGTCTGTGTTTATCAGCGCCTACAGCCTAAGCGGCTTAACCGATTTACATCATATTTGGTAGTTATGTATGTATGGTTTGTAGATTATTCCTAAGAGGACAAATTTAAAGTTTTTAGGTCAAAAAATAACGGTACTTGCCATACAACGGTTTTTAAAAAACTTAATTACCTCGAAAACGGCTCCAACGATTTTCTTCAACGAAAATTACCAATGGTAATTATTATTATTATTATTATTAACGGTACCTCCCAGACAACCGTCCGACAACCATTTTTTTCTTAAGCTATCTCGAGAACGGGTTAATCGATTTTAATTAAAAAAAAAAAAATTTGAAACCAACATTTTGCAAAAATGCTTAGTTTTAGTTTTAGTTAATTTTCTAATTTATTTATTTTGTGAATTTAATATTTGGAAAACGGCTTTGCTAAAAAAATTTATTTTTGTGCATAAAATACAAAATTTTTAGCACTTTAAATTGGTTGTTCAAATTCGTAAACATTTTTTTTTATTAAAATCATTAAGTAAATAAATTTTGATAATCTTGCATTCAAGCAACAAAATATTTTGCATACTTTGATTTTACTTTGAATCATCATAACAAGAAGTTTTAGCTTTTTTTAAAAAAGAATTCATATATATGATTTTGTATTTTTCATTTACTATATTAAAAAAAGTTGTGAATTTGTGTGATAACTTTCTAAAAGAGCAAGTTCGTGCAACCAATTTTACTTTATAATCAAATCGAACATTCAAAACTTTTTTTTGACATTGATCTGTTTTAAGTTTCATTCAATTTTAAGAACAAACAATCATTTTTTGCAAGTTTGTCTTCTTATGTATGTATGTACCTACCTCTTCATACATAAATAAGCCAACATATAAAATCCACGTGCTGCTTGTGCATTTTATTGGTTCTACTACTCTCTATATCTAAACTCCACAAGCTCCCTTATCCCTTATACTTATGTATATACCTATACATATTCACCTTACCTTTTGCACGCACACAAAGTTTGTTTACAGAGTTGGCTTCTATATATACATACATAGGTACACTGTACAGACGAAAAACTAAACAAAGTTGATTGACTTATTGGTGATTTAATGTTTGGGAGCTCAATTTACATTAACCCTACTACCGAACGTAACGTATGCTTTGCTTAGTCAGACTGAGAAATATAAAAATGTCATGCTTGGAATAATAATTTTGTTATAAAAATTCGTTAAATCGGAAATATCAATCCATTATATTGTGAATATTTCTTGAACGTCCAATAGATCATTGATATTGTTGTTTTTTTTTCAGTCTACTCTTCAGTTATGTAAACAATACTGTTGAACGGAAGTGATGATTCGAAATCACCGTTAATGTTCTTTGAGTTGCTTAAATTGTCGACGCCTCACTTCATAATGAAGCTTTTTTTTTTTAAATCAGATGATGAATTCGTTAAAAAAAAAGTTTGAATGCAGCAATATTTAATATAATTTTATTAGTTGGTCAGAACTAGCTGAAAGTTTGATAGTATCTTCAAACTGTAGCACCGTTATGAATGTTAGGAATGAAGCAATCGATTAATTAATTTTAACTCGTAAAATAAATAAAAAAAATTCAAATCAAAACATTTATGTTTCCATTATCTAAAACGTTTACAAATAGTGAGTTTGAGTTTGAATAACATCAGCTCACTGATGTAGCTGGTGCTCTATAGATACTCTTTGAGAATTGCATAAAATCGTTCAGGCAGGACTTGTCTTTATTTGAATTTGTCTTTATTTAATTTGTCAAAAGCTTTGCGACATCTCCTTTCTCTTTTTTTTAAGAGCCTTTTCAATGACATCGGTGATTCTGGTGCACTTGGTCAATCGTTTAGTCACTCTAGTGCTTGCTTCTAAATAAATCCGAACAGTCGATGTTCTGATAAACTAAGATACATTTTGGCATCCGGTTTTCTGTTTTTGACTTAAAATTAATAACAGCATTGAATTTTGAAATTAAAATTAGCACTTAATTACGTAAAATTTTGAAAAAAATGAATTTGAAATTTTTTTTTCAATTTTTTTTTTCAAAATTTTGACTTTGAAAATTAATATTTCAAAAACTATTTCTTAGAATAGATTTATTTAAACACAGAATGAAAGAAAAAGTTATTGGCTTTTTAAAAACGTATCGCACAGCATTGTGAATGAAGCCGTTGATTTTAAATAATTTTTTTCCCATTTAAAGTCAGTTTTTTCGAAAATTGCCCCTCCCGGCTAAACGGAGGGGAATAGACCCCCCCCTCCCATACGATTTTTTTCTTGTCTCAACGCAACCTACACGCCCTAGCATTTTGTCGCATTGCTCATGACTCACCCTGTATACATAAACGTAAATGGAATTCTTAAACGCACAGAAACCACCCATATTTGGTTTCAAATGAAATTGAAAAAATATTAACTATCTTAAATGTTGCGCGCAGTAAAGAAAAGCAAGGTAGATTTATATTTGATTTAAGTACATACATATTATATTAAGAAGGTATCTGCTATACAGCCTTTTAAAGTAAAAATTAAAGTCCGTTTGTATAACAAAATATCAACTTTTTTTTAACAACTTCCAGAACTCTGAAGTTTTGCCAGATCCGGGCAGAAACTGCCGACCATGAAGCATGCGTTGCTTGCAATGACATCGCCAATGTTGTGTTGTGAAATGGCATCAGTCACATGAATTTAATTTTGCAATTCCTTTTTTAACTCAAGGTGAATTTCTCCTTACTATAAACTATATTTGTTTAAAACCGGCACTGAGGGTATAAAAAGCGTGTAGCCAATATAAATTTTTTACTTGTTACTGAATTTTAGTTTGTTGATATTTTTGTTCCAATAATCAATTATGAAAACTGAAATTTTTTTGAATATAATTTAAAAAAAGAAAAACTTGTCTTAGAGAAAAGACTGATCTTATTATTATCTGGAAAATAAAGGAAATTCAACGACTAGAAGAATTATTTGAAGAGAAGGTCCTATTTAACATTGACTTCCCCAAGAACGGAGAAGGTCATTTTATATGCAGTCCATTTTTCTCGACTAGCTGACTTTCGACAAAATTAAACAAAATATTTTATTTAATATGCGGATACCACTGTTACATAACAGTGATCGTCCTAATAATTTAATTATTATATCAGGGTTGAACGCACCGATTCGAAATTGCAATGGAAACATTAAAGCCGTTGTCAATTTGTTCTGATTTTCAAACAAAGCAGCTAAAAGATCAAATACACACGTCTTGTCAAAAAGCAAAACAAACAAGGCTTTTCAAATTTTACGGCATGCGTTGGCGTGTTGAGCATTTAGTCTCCCTAAGTTTGTGTTCATGAACATATTTGCTGCTCGTTAATAGTGGACGAGTAAAAATTGAAAACCGATGGAATCAATTTGCACGCTTAACTTACAGCAATATACAGGGCCCTGTTCATTGTTATTTCACTAACAATAATTATAGAGCCAATTTTTAGCCTAATGAACCTTAGTGAATTTCTCAAAAAAAAAAAAAAAAGAATCAATCGCAGCTGCTTTATGGAATTTTCCAACCACATTCACGAAGCAATTGTTGAAATGCAACAGAATTCCGAAGTGAGATTTGGGTTTGCAGTTGGAAGTCCCACGGAATGTCGCAAAACAGAAGAACCAAGATAATTACGATCCGGAAGAATTTTTTCGTCAATTTATCTATTTATTTTTTTTTGATCATTTATTTAAAAATTAATTAATTTCCAAAATTCAAAATATTCTGAAGACGAAATAAAAAAAAACTGTTAAGGTGATGTTTGCTCAAGAATGACTATAGATAATATAAAAGGATGTTTAGAATGTTTCAAAGCCAAAAAGGAGTTGTGGCGCATGTCAAAATGTATTTCTTTTATTTTTTGATATCTTTCAATGATAAATCAACTTTCAAGTTTGCAGACTGCTTGCAGATAATTAGGGCGATTTTTTTAATTTTCACTATATGCATTTTCACAATTTAACACACACATCAAAAAAGCTGAAGATGATGCGATGATAGAGACGAGACACAAATGAAACTATTAAGCGGCATATATACACAGGTCAAAATCTCATCATGCACGGGAGTGTGTATTAGTGAAATCAGCTCACGTATGCGTTGTGTGTATGCTTCAAGCAAAATCAATTTTTTTTTATTTTTGCTCAAGCATTCACAAATGTATTGAATTTGAAGTTTCAAACAAAAAATTTACTAACACATTCTCACATGCATAATCATAATAATTGACCTGTGTATAGGTTTGTCGCTTTGCAAAGTCTCTTAGTCACGGATTACTTATTTGAAAACAAAAAAAAAATAAAATAAACTTGCTTTAATTTTTTTTTTTTTCTTTTAAACAAACGTTATAAGTACTTTAGTTATCAACATTGTATATGCATTCATATTACAATGGTTATTAATAAAAAAAATTTGTTGATTCAATTCCTTCATATTAAAATTGCTAATGATTTAGTTTGATCTCCAAATATTTAGTAAAATAAAAAATGTATGCACTCAAAATATTTTTTTTTCTTGTAAATTTATCAAAATTAAAATATACAATATACTCAAGATGACGTCATAAATGAACCAAATTTGGTACTATTATTTTACTTTGAGTCCCCAAATCCAACTTTTCCGCGTATGTAGATGTAGGTCTTAAAGGTTTAAAACAAAAGAAACACCGCTCCACTCTACTATATACCTACATAGTGATAAATATAGAAAATGGGTTTACTAGCTAAATGGTAGGCCGACGGTGTTAACGAATATAAACTCTATAATTAACTTTTTTCTTACCTGATTTAATTAATATGTATTAACATTTTATTTTTGATCTTTTAGCTTACCATACTGTAACTATTTAAATGATGGCATTTACGTTAGTTAAGATACTATATGTAATCTTTGTTATACTTATTAATATCTATGTCTAAAAATATATACTACATATAAAAATGTGAGTAGCAAACTAACTACATATAATATAGAAATTGAAAATCATGAATACCAAACATTAGTTGTGTATATTTACAGCATTTACTACCTACGTTGAAAATTGAGTTCACTCTTCTTTTACACGATATACAAGGATTTGCAATTTTTTAAAATGTTTTCCTGGAAAAATACACCAGTTTTGTCACAGTGGCTAACTGAAATACAATACTATACATGCAACTTTGTTTACGACGAAGTGGTTTTTATCTGAAAGTTTTTTTTTTACAATTTATTTTGTTCAGTGTTCATACTCTTGAACCATTGTGAAATCCTAGAATAGGAACTGAGAATATGGTTACACAAGTTGCTTCCATGTGACATATTTACGCATTTAAGAAGAGAAGACGCAGTGAGAGTTCTTCTTATTGTTTGACGCTACCGTAGTTTTACCTTGGAAATGCATCTCCCATGGTGGTGAAAATTATCTTATTCTTCATTTTGCTTCCAAACTAAACTGTTTTAAGCAAACCACCATCGAGACTCGACCCGACACAGTTAGCCATTGTTTTTCAATGTTTGTGTTATTTTGTTTCCTTTTAACTTGCGCTATACCTATGAAAGGTAAAAGTAAAGGGCAAGTTGTGGATTTGTAAAAAAAGACAAAAATAGTTTGAAGTAGATTAAAAAAAACTGATGAAGAATCCAGTAAAGTGTTATTCTGTGTAAGTATTCGGTGGTAAGTGATCAGCATATAATAATAAATAAATATAACATCATCCCAGGAAGATCCACCCCCTTTTACATACTTTCAAAACTGAAGAGGTTTAACTCTGTGAATTTCAAATGGGACTGTCAAATTTGGCTAGACCGTACGTTCTTACAATTTTGCATTTAGCTGTTCACACGTGTTCATGTATAGAAAAGCGTGTGTAAATTTTTTTTTCTACGGGAGAAGACGGAGGAGTACAATTTGATGACATGTGGGTGATCAGTTAAGGAAAATGTTAGACATTTTACTTCATTACACTATTATTTAATTTATTTTTAAAATCCAGAAATAAAACAATTTTCACGTGCGAGTGTACAAAAAAGCGGCACAGAGACGTAACTCCTCCCATAACAAAATGCTTTTTTTTTGGTCCAACTTGGAAGACACATAGGTAAAAAAAACATTTTGGACTTATATCAAGAGCAGTTTATTCCCTGCGCCCAAAAAAACAACTAACTTTCTTAACAAAATTAGGATCAGTTGATAGAAAATAGACAGTAAAGTAAAAATTACAATAACCACAACATTCTTACAAAGTTTACAAAAACAATACTTCTTAAAGCTATCGGAAGGGCATATTTTATAATTTTAATATTTATTTTCTATCAATTGGTGTTATTTTATACTTAGTGAGAAGTGAAAAAGTTCAAAATCTCATTGATTTGTCCATACATGCATCGAAACAAAACGTTTTGCTCATACTAATTTCGCTAGGGCCAGTAATAAGATATGATTGATTTTTTTACTAATCTGATTCTTGCATGCATGATGTGATATTATTGATGTTATTTTTGGAAGGCAAATAGTCATTAAGTGGTGTAAATCTTCACTTGTGTAAACCCAACATTAGTTTAATTTACTTTATTACATCAATTTAAATACATTGGGGCAAAATTATAGTCGCCTCTTGTTAAATCAGTTAAGTTAATACTAAAAATTAGTTGAAAAACCGATACTTCGAATTTTCTCGAAAAAAATACGATTAATTTTGAAAAAAATTTGTACGAGTGATTTGTTGCTCAAGATGATATCTTTTTTTCGGCATCATCTTATCAACGGTACCTGCCACAGAACCCTTTTTTATTACACTAACTAGCTTTTGTACGGCTGTACCGATTTTAAAGGAATTTGATATTATCAAACAACTGCTAAGGCAAAATAATACTGCAAGAAAAAATTCGAAAAAAGTAATTTTTTTTTTGAAAAACCGATAATTCTTATTTTAAAAAATATTATTAAATTTATTTTTATTAAGGTCGTAACTTGCTACAAGAAAAAGTTCATGCACCACAAGAGCAAGTTCGTGCGACCCAGTCGTGAACTTTATTTCTTTTAAGAGGTGATTCTTGTTATTTTTGATTTTCTCAAAAACTACAAAACATTTTTGACTAAAAACAAATAAGAGCACTGAATTTTGGAAAAAAAAAATTTACTTAAGTATACTTACATAAATTAAAAAAAAAAAATAGTTTTATTATTTTTATTTTATTCACTAAACCTACTTCATTTAAAAAGAATATAAGAAAATTGATCTCTGATTTTCCTTAAAGATATGACATGGCATTGTAGGTTTCACTAACATTGTTTTTTTAATATCTTTTTTTTTTTTGTTTTAAGTCATTTTTTTAGAAAATTGCCCCTCCTGCCTAAACGGGGGAGGTAACCCCTCCCTCCCATATGTATTTTTTCTTGTCTCGACCAAACCTACTCTCTGCATCTTATTGGTTCACCTTATGTGAATCACCCTGTATAAATGTATTTAAATGAAGCTGGTGAATTATTGAATTTTTTATTTCACTGCTGCATATAC
Organism: Baccha elongata; assembly: GCA_951217065.1. Lineage (NCBI taxonomy): Eukaryota > Metazoa > Arthropoda > Insecta > Diptera > Syrphidae > Baccha > Baccha elongata. The sequence continues at coordinate 52,315,899 of OX578272.1, read as the reverse complement.
ATATATATTATTTTTGTCACTATAACGTCTATTGAAAATAAAACCTTCTTAAATCTTACCTATTTGGAAAATACTCGAATTTATCGAAACTTTTCATACAAATTAGGGCTAATCTTGTTTTGGCCGACCACAAAAAAGAATCGGTATTACGATAGAGCGTATTAAAATGAACATTTTCTATTGCCACATCAAAGTTCTAAGTTTTTGTGCACCAGGCGAGAATTTTATGTTATAAAATATTGTACCTAAACACAAATGTTTGATACCTTTGTATATTTTTTATCATTTTAATTGCATAGTACATACTACATAAATACCCAAAAAAAAAATCATTATTATTAACATAGTACATTTTCAACATCCCCCCCAAATGTTTTTTCTGCGTTCGCCCCGATACAGCTGATTTATTTCTGACCCCTATAATAAAAGTAGGTGTGTACTGCGGGTCATTAACAAAGCGAGTAGGTTGTGTCAAAAATCAAGACACAAAAAAAAATCGTATCAAAGCGGATGCTCAAATAACGTTTACTCTGTCTGTAGGCCTCATTTTAACGGAGACACAGCCGATCAAAGTAAGACAAGGTTTGACATTTTTTTTAAAATACCTATTTAGTTTGAAAAATAATTTTTCAAAAACTGTTTGATATAAAAACTTTATTTAAAAATGAAATAAAAGTAGGGATTTCTGGCTTTACAAAAAGGTATAGCAAAGCACTGTAGGTATTACCGTTATTTTTTAATACTTTTTTTTTATCAATTTTTCGAAAATTACCCCTCACAGCTAAACGGGGGTTGATATACCTTTTTTAGGTGCAATTTTTTTTCATGCCTTGACCCAACCTACTTGCTCCAGCTGTAAATAAGATAAGCCTAAATTGGCGGATGTTCTCTCAAACATTGATAACTTACAATACTAGCATATAATATAAGATCAAAAACGTGCGACACAGTCATGTAATTAATTTTATTCCTGAGGAAGGTAAGTTGATCCCTTCGAAATAAAACTTTCCAGACCCGTTGGGTATTTTCCACGTTGTTCTCTTCGTTCACATTGATATCACTCCGTCCGTTCTTGGTTGTCGTCAGTGGAGAAATCAAGTTGCAGGGCAAAAAACTTAGACTCGCTTCTTGTCTTGTTTAGTCATTTCACAGTTGGTTAGCCCTATAGGGAGTGACACAGTGGTTTTGATGACATGTTGACATTGTTAATCATGTGGGCCAGCAGCAGCGAAGCGACGACGACGGCGGATACCGGTTTGCTCTCAACTTTCCTCTGAAACCCCCGAAACTAGAAACTCAAAGTTAAAAGTTTTGCTTGTTCATGGAAGGTACTATATAGAAATGGGCAATGAATTTTGAAGCTGCCTGTCAACAGAAATCCCCTTTTACTTCTCTATATGTATATAAGGATTGCAATTAGGAGATTGAAATTGGATTGACGGGAAGTTCGGTGGTGCAAAGTTATTATTAGCGAACACAAAGTCTTTATACAGTCAAGTGGGCTAGAACATACAAGAAGTGGAAGAAGGGCGTCATCGTTCATTATTTTCGTTTGTTTGGCAAAAAAATGTTCTTCTTGTTTTGGAAGAAAAGTTTGTTTATCGCTCCGAGAAAAACATGTTGTTATATATAATGTAGGTATAGGAGCTACCCTAATGATTATCCTTAGTAGTCTATTTTGAAAACGTGCTTGCAATACATCATCATAATATAGAAATGAGTATTATTTTGAAGAGAAGAGTTTATTTTTTGTTTTTGTTGCTGCCGTTGCAATTGTGATTTTAAGGAGCTTCAACGAGAAGTTTTAGATGAATAAACCAAAACGAAACATGACACGTAGCTCTTAACTATACATATGTATATAATATATGCTGAGTGTTCTAAAAGTTTTGAAAAACTTTTAAGCAAAACAACAAATACAAAATAAAGTATCATATAAAGGTACGTAAGTATAGGGTAAGTATTTTGTAAGCAAAAGTTTTAAAGAGTCAATGTTTTTCATAGTATACATACCTACCTACAAGCAGATATGCATATTTTGAATTGTTTGCTTCGAAAATAATACCTACCTAAATGCTGGCGGCGTTGTATCTAGCTGGCGTCATTTAAGGGCCAAATTTTATTTCATTTCATGCGATAGGGATAGAGTTTCGTGTTTTTTTGAGGTTTTAATCAAACATGACATTCCGATCTACAGCCCGAACGGTTCGACGGATTTTCTTGAAACTTCGTGTGTAGTACATTTTGGTGATTCTCTAAGGAAGAAGTTAGAGCAGTTACGGGTTCTTCCTTAAGTATAACGGTTTTAGATTTTACCAATTTTTTAGAAAACAGCTCATAGGATTTTGAAAAAAAACTTTGTAAACGTTATATGTTTGGAGTGCTCTTAATGGTGCAGGGAAATAACTTCACGGGCAAGTGCTCTACATGGGAATTTATTAAACTTTTAGTAGGAATCTGCTCCACTTTTCAATGTGGATTAATTTCCCACTGAAGATTGTAATTTATTGCACTTTTAAGTGAGAAAGTAGTTCACTTTCTAAAGTGGAGTTGTTTCCTTTGGGATCTTCACTGGCGTTATCGAGTAGGTACACGTAAACGTAATTCGGTATGGCGTCTTACGTTAATAAGTGCTTGACTGTGTACGTTCACTCGAAATGACATACGTCAAGTCCGGAGATAACGGATGGGTATTGAAGTTTAATTTATTTAATAAAAAATTGAGAAACAAATAAATACAATTTTTAATAAATAAATAAAAGTTAGCATTTAACGAATTTATACTTGAAAATTAAAAAAAATCTCCTTGCAACAGGTTGATTCGCTTGGTAAACACAAAATATGAGATGAAAAGATTTTATTCAAATTGCAAGAGTTGCTATTTTTTTCTTACGCCTAATATAACGGATTGATAAAAGCAACCAAATATATCAAATTTAGGTTAGGGTTATCAAATTTGGGTTATTAATTTGTTTTATTCTTATTACAACCAAAAAAGTTTCACTTCAAAAAATTACTAAGGGCCAGTTGTACAAACATTTAAACCGGAGGCAGTTCAGATATTTTTATCTCCCAAACTCAACTACTAAATTCAGATCAAAAATTACATATATGTATGGGTGCGTTTGGAAATTTATCTGTTACAATTTTCAAAATTAATCTGCTACAATGACACAAACATTTTATAGTTTACGTTCCGTCAGCTAACGTCGGTCGCGATCCCGATAAGTTCAATCAATTGACGAATGACGTAATTTTCATGAGATCGATTGCCCATCCGTTCAAGTACAACGGGATTCGGCCCCAGGTTTTTGGCTAAAAATTCCCATAAGGGAGATTTGGTGTTAACGCTTTTTTACAATTTACACCATTATTTGATAACGGCTGAATCGATTACATTAAGACTTGGATCATATGGAAACACCTAGCTACCTAAGTTAAATCTTCTTCTTCTTCTTACTCTTTTTATTCTTTTTCCGGCGATTCTATGATCTCGAATTGCTAGTTCATTCTTTCTTACTTCTCCACTTCACCTGCTGATCTGCTTGTGGGGTTCGTCGGGTTGACCTCAGAAAATGTCGGTAAACTTGCCGGTTATGGATTGTTCCATGTCTGAGGCGAACTGAATGCTGGTGTCGCTGCATTTATTTTCTCCAATAATTCTTGGACCTGCATCTTTTCCGCGATAGAACCGGCGTTGTATGGAATTGCCTTTTGGATGCGGGGTTCTCAGTATCTCTCCTATAAGTACTGACATGTTACATGACAGTACGGGATGGAGTTTGTTGTGTTGTATTTTATCAACGATATTCAGGTAACGCCAATTTTCTGGTGGTATTGGCTGTTGAACATATTTTAATATATTGAATTCTTGTTTTTTTCTATAGTTTGCTACAAGAGCAAGTTCGTTCGACTCAGTTCATTAATACAATAGCGACGGTGCAGCTTTCGGTGCTGCACAAGTTCACCAACTTGTAACTTTCGATGTGCAGCATTTTTGACGTTTCAAAATAAATTAAAAATATTCAACCGTGTCGCAACCGCGTGTTTTGTAAAGAAATAATTTCTTTCATGTGTTAAAAAACCAAGAAGTTAATTTAAGTGATTTTAATTGTGTTTCTTGTGATAATTTTCCAATTAAATTTTAATCAGATGACAAATGATATAAAATGTAAGAAAGTTGTGCAGCTCCTTTGTGGACACACAAAAAACGACACTTCACAGCACACAATATCTGTTTTGTTTTTTACTTGCTTTATATCTATAAATAGGTACTGCAACTTATGCATTCGTACAAAACAAAATTTTGAGATAACAATCAAACATGGCAGTCGAAAGAAGTGGGTCCGAAAATGATGTCTGTCTGTCTTTATGTCAGTCTGTGTTTATCAGCGCCTACAGCCTAAGCGGCTTAACCGATTTACATCATATTTGGTAGTTATGTATGTATGGTTTGTAGATTATTCCTAAGAGGACAAATTTAAAGTTTTTAGGTCAAAAAATAACGGTACTTGCCATACAACGGTTTTTAAAAAACTTAATTACCTCGAAAACGGCTCCAACGATTTTCTTCAACGAAAATTACCAATGGTAATTATTATTATTATTATTATTAACGGTACCTCCCAGACAACCGTCCGACAACCATTTTTTTCTTAAGCTATCTCGAGAACGGGTTAATCGATTTTAATTAAAAAAAAAAAAATTTGAAACCAACATTTTGCAAAAATGCTTAGTTTTAGTTTTAGTTAATTTTCTAATTTATTTATTTTGTGAATTTAATATTTGGAAAACGGCTTTGCTAAAAAAATTTATTTTTGTGCATAAAATACAAAATTTTTAGCACTTTAAATTGGTTGTTCAAATTCGTAAACATTTTTTTTTATTAAAATCATTAAGTAAATAAATTTTGATAATCTTGCATTCAAGCAACAAAATATTTTGCATACTTTGATTTTACTTTGAATCATCATAACAAGAAGTTTTAGCTTTTTTTAAAAAAGAATTCATATATATGATTTTGTATTTTTCATTTACTATATTAAAAAAAGTTGTGAATTTGTGTGATAACTTTCTAAAAGAGCAAGTTCGTGCAACCAATTTTACTTTATAATCAAATCGAACATTCAAAACTTTTTTTTGACATTGATCTGTTTTAAGTTTCATTCAATTTTAAGAACAAACAATCATTTTTTGCAAGTTTGTCTTCTTATGTATGTATGTACCTACCTCTTCATACATAAATAAGCCAACATATAAAATCCACGTGCTGCTTGTGCATTTTATTGGTTCTACTACTCTCTATATCTAAACTCCACAAGCTCCCTTATCCCTTATACTTATGTATATACCTATACATATTCACCTTACCTTTTGCACGCACACAAAGTTTGTTTACAGAGTTGGCTTCTATATATACATACATAGGTACACTGTACAGACGAAAAACTAAACAAAGTTGATTGACTTATTGGTGATTTAATGTTTGGGAGCTCAATTTACATTAACCCTACTACCGAACGTAACGTATGCTTTGCTTAGTCAGACTGAGAAATATAAAAATGTCATGCTTGGAATAATAATTTTGTTATAAAAATTCGTTAAATCGGAAATATCAATCCATTATATTGTGAATATTTCTTGAACGTCCAATAGATCATTGATATTGTTGTTTTTTTTTCAGTCTACTCTTCAGTTATGTAAACAATACTGTTGAACGGAAGTGATGATTCGAAATCACCGTTAATGTTCTTTGAGTTGCTTAAATTGTCGACGCCTCACTTCATAATAAAGCTTTTTTTTTTTAAATCAGATGATGAATTCGTTAAAAAAAAGTTTGAATGCAGCAATATTTAATATAATTTTATTAGTTGGTCAGAACTAGCTGAAAGTTTGATAGTATCTTCAAACTGTAGCACCGTTATGAATGTTAGGAATGAAGCAATCGATTAATTAATTTTAACTCGTAAAATAAATAAAAAAAATTCAAATCAAAACATTTATGTTTCCATTATCTAAAACGTTTACAAATAGTGAGTTTGAGTTTGAATAACATCAGCTCACTGATGTAGCTGGTGCTCTATAGATACTCTTTGAGAATTGCATAAAATCGTTCAGGCAGGACTTGTCTTTATTTGAATTTGTCTTTATTTAATTTGTCAAAAGCTTTGCGACATCTCCTTTCTCTTTTTTTTAAGAGCCTTTTCAATGACATCGGTGATTCTGGTGCACTTGGTCAATCGTTTAGTCACTCTAGTGCTTGCTTCTAAATAAATCCGAACAGTCGATGTTCAGCTATCAAGCTTTTTTCTTCAATTATTGCTGCTGAAGACGCCGAAGAAACATTCTTTAAAATACTTTCATATCACAGGAAGGAGCGAAGGCCCATAAGATTTCTTTTCATGTGATGGTTTTCCAAGTTTAAAAACCATTATCACTTCCAAACTATAGTGGAACTTGGTGGATTATTTGGTCTTCCTGCTGCATATACCACTACCTATAGTCTTTATAAAAGGAAAACAGCTATTTGAATACATAAACATTGTTGTTCTCTTTCAAATTATTTAAAAATAGTTCAACATCTGTTTAATTTGATTTCAATTAAATATATGTGGGGTTCTTTCTTTAAGATTCGGAAAATAAGTTACAACTATTTGTTCTTTAAATAAATTTAGTTATTTTATTCTTTTGATTCTCGGCGGGCGCAACGACAACAAGACTTACTACATTGGCTCTACTTTTAAGACTAAACTTGACTACTTCATGGTGTACATTTATTTGCAAAACTAAACTATAAAAAGTAGGGACGCGTATTCTGTTTTATTTGTCTGTCCGGTTGGTTGGTCGTCGTCGTTCGTACGTTAGTATGTGTGTAAGTCTGTCGTGCAGTAAAACCCCTATCCCACAATCGGCTATCCTGACGACTCATTCGCCCCGAATGACGGATTCCACGGTTTCATGTTTTCCGCTATGGTGTTCGTCTTATTGGGTCCTTCGCCTTCACCCACCTTCTCCACGTCATATCTTCCGTGATCTCGTTTTTGTGTAACCTTATAGGGCCCAAAAAATTTCGGTCGAAGCTTCATGCTGGTTCCAAACTGCGTACGCTTAATGGCGACGAGTTCGTTTAGCTGATACTCCCTCTCTGGGACACGATTCCGGTTGAAAGACTTCCTATTTTCACGCTGAATGACGGCGATATTTTCAGCAGCTTCCTCACGCACAGCTTCTCGTTCGGCATTTAGTTCCTCGATATTGGCGTCATCTAACCACTCTCTGAGGTCAGGGTATTCCGGTGTCCGCATTTCCAGACCTGTCAATATCCTGAAAGGACTGAACTTTGTGCTTCTTGTCGGTGAATTGTTGAGCACCTGCTGTACACGCTCGACGTGTCTGTACCAACTTTTGGAATCTCCCATACTCGCTTTTGCTATCATTGGAACTATAATTTTGTGGATCCGCTCCACCTGTCCATTTCCTCGAGGAACTCCTGTTGCAATCAGCAAATGTTGGATATTTTCCTCCTTGCAGTAGTCCCCGAATACCGTTGCTGTAAAAGCTGTTCCACGATCTGATATGATCCGCCTTGGGTTTCCAAAAATCGCGGCTTGTTTTTTAAGCCGATCCAACACTTCCGCTGCTCCTGTGCTCTTCGTGGGATAGAGCCACACGAATTTAGAAAAAGCGTCAACCACTACCAGAATGTGGTTGTATTGTTTGTGGGTCTGTTCCATTGGCCCAACGTGGTCTATGTGAAAAGTTCCCAACGGCTTATCCTCTTTATTGATTGGTTGCAGTAAACCTTCTTTCTTTCCTGCCTTGGACTCAGTGATGATGCACTTGACGCAGCCCCGAACTATCTCCGTTACCTTCTTTGTTAAATCTGGTACGAAATACATCTTTTCCACAGCATCCTGGGTTTTCTTAATGGAAAAATGTCCCTGTTGATGCGCAATGATAATCAACTCCTTTTCCATTGCCGATGGTATGACTATCAATTCCTTTACTGGATCCTTACACAAGACTCCTGCCTTCATGTAAAAGTCCTCATAATCCTCCTTGCTGAGAATTTTGCGCACGGCCCTTATCCAATCGTCTTTGAGTTGTGCTTCTTTTATTCTGTGATTCAACGAATCCTCTATCAAGAGACATGAAACTCTACTTAAAGCATCGACATGCTTCATCCTCGATCCAGATCGGTGCTCAATCTCGTATTCAAATTCTTGCAAGAACATCGCCCATCTTGCGACTCTCAGCGGCACATCTTCCTTTTTCATGGTCTGCGTGAATGCATTGCAGTCTGTTATGATTTTGAACTTGATGCCCAACACGTATACTCGCCACTTCTTCAAGGCTTCGATTATGGCTAGAACCTCTAGCTCATACGAGTGGTACTTCTCTTCATATTTGCTTGTCTTTCGGCTCATGTACTGAACTGGGTGGAACATTTGATCTTCCGAATCCTTTTGTAGTAAGACAGCACCGTATCCAAATTTGCTGGCATCTGAATGGATCTCCGTTATTGCTTTTGGATTAAATAATTTTAGAACAGGCGATTTCATCAAAACTGCTTTAAGCTGTTCAAAAGCAACCAACTGTTCTGCTTCCATTTCAAATCTTATGTTTTTCCGAAGCAAATCCGTCAAGGGCTTTGCAACCACAGCAAATCCTTCCACAAATCTTCGGAAATATGAAGCTAGACCTAAAAAACGTTGTAGCGCTTTCTTGTCTGCTGGTACCGGATATTCTCTTATTGCCTTTGTTTTCTCGGTTGAAGGTTGGATCTTTCCATCTTCAATGATGTAACCAAGGAATTCTATTCGCCTCTTTAGAAAGTTGCATTTTCTCCAATTCAGTCGCAGTCCGTATTTTTCGGCCACCTCTAGCACTTGTTCAAGCTTTCTCATGCCCTCATCTTCGTCTTTGGATGGTATTATTAAATCATCCATGTACGCTTCCACTACTCCAGCCTGGATTAATGTCCGGTATATCGCGTTGATAAAGCGTGCGAAAACTGCTGGGGAGTTAGATATTCCGAAAGGAACGTACAGGAATTCATATTGTTGGTCCAGTGTTACGAAGGCTGTATATTTTCTAGAACTCGGATCCATCGGAACATGGAAGAAACCGTTTTCTAGATCCAACGTTGTAAACACTTTTTGTCCTTGCAATCGTTCAAGAACTTCGTCCATTTGTGCCATCGGAAAATTATCGCGAGTTATTTTTTCATTTAGTTTCCGGTAATCACAGCATAATCTCTTCGTTCCATTCTTCTTTGAGACCAGTACAATAGGCGAGGCATACTCCGATTTACTTGGTTGTATAATCTTTTGCTCAAGCCATTTGTCCACCTGCTCGCGCACCACCACTTGATCCGCATGCGCCAATCGTCTCGGCCTATGGAATATCGGCACTTCGTCCTTCAAAATTAATTTCATTGACACCGGCGACGGTTCCTGTCTGACCGGTTCATATTTCCTTACCATGTGTAACAATTTTTCACGCATAGTGGCGTTCAAATGGTCAACATCAAAATTCATCTCCCTTTCGAAGATCCCCTCCTCGGTAGCCAAACATATTTTACCAAATTCCTTAATCAATTCCAGCTTCTCAAGTCTGCGATTGGTGTCGGCAGAAATGGTTGTTCGTACCCCTTTCCCAGTACTCCATCGTGGTCCATTTTCCCCACCCAAAATATCCCGTGGCCCCTTTTCACCACCCAAATCATCACGTGTGCGTTTATCAGCATCCCAACTAACTCGTGGTCCATTTTCCCCACCCAAAATATCCCGTGGCCCCTTTTCACCACCCAAATCGTCACGTGCTCCCGAATCGGCACCCTTTCCTCCTTCAGTTGAATTCCTTCTGCATTTAAATTCCGCCCCTTCACTTGTCACGTTCAAATTTACCATTTCCAGAATGTCATTGCCGATCACTGCTGCATATGGCATGTCTCCTTCCCCGACTACATGAAATTGAAGTTCCAATGCAATCCCATCCACTTCTATTTCCAAAAATACACTTCCCAGAGTTGTAACTCGTTTTTGGCCAATTCCCAACAAATTTCTCTTTTCAGTTGTCATTTCCACGAAATTCATCAGAGTCAAACTATCATACCTCAACAAACAAAGATCGCTTCCAGTATCCACCAGTGCGCTAAGTGTGCAGCCTCCGACTAAAATATCTTTAAATATTCTGTTTGAACCGATAGCCAATTGTATTCGCGCTTCTTGAAACGGGTTGTTGCGAACGGCTGTTGTTGCAGACTGTCCACGTCGTTCATCGGCTCTTCTATTTGTTGGTTGCACATTAACTCTGCAATCGCGTGCCATATGTCCCTGCTGATCACATCGAAAACACTTGAAGGTTGAAGTCGATGCTCTGCAATCTCTGGCTATGTGTGATGCTTCTCCACATCGATAGCATGATCTGGAACCTCGTTCCTGCTTTACCACCACCTGGCTCTGGACACTGCTACTCGGAACATAACGTGTGTTTCCCCTTGTGTTCGTTGTATGAGATCCTCTCGCCTTCTCGTATGCCCTCAACTGAACCTTGAGTTCGTCTATCGTCTTGGCCTGGTATAGTATCGCCTTATTGCTCCTTGCATCAGGTATTCCCTCGATGAAGTACTCAATCACACTCTCCTCTTCCAACGATATCGTGTTTCCCAATTCCATCAGGCCGTATAGATACTCCAAGAAAGTTTCGGTCGGTTTTTTGCGTCGCATACTTAGACGGAAATGCACCTCGGCCGCCGACAGCTTCTTTTTTTTTTTACCGTCTCGCACTGAATCGTTGTTTGTTGTTTGTTTTTTTTTTTTAAGAAAAAAATTAAACGAAATGCAATTTGGTACTTGTTGCTATAATGAGCAAACAAGACACATAATTTAACACTGCGATACACTATTTCATTCGTTCAACGATATCGATACCTTCTTTTATGTTACTTGCTGTTTTGTTGAACAAGCAAGAACGCAAGCACTTTCAAACTTTTTTAAAATATTCCGCACTAAATCCGCATTTAATCCGCACTTAATCCGCATTTAATCCGCATTATATCCCGGTTGAGCCCCCAATTTGTGGGGTTCTTTCTTTAAGATTCGGAAAATAAGTTACAACTATTTGTTCTTTAAATAAATTTAGTTATTTTATTCTTTTGATTCTCGGCGGGCGCAACGACAACAAGACTTACTACATTGGCTCTACTTTTAAGACTAAACTTGACTACTTCATGGTGTACATTTATTTGCAAAACTAAACTATAAAAAGTAGGGACGCGTATTCTGTTTTATTTGTCTGTCCGGTTGGTTGGTCGTCGTCGTTCGTACGTTAGTATGTGTGTAAGTCTGTCGTGCAGTAAAACCCCTATCCCACATATATGTAACTCCGTTGGACACAAACCATCTCCATTATACCATCTCTTCAAAGGATAAAAATGTTTCCACCTTTTAGCACTATACTTTGAAATATAAATTATTTGATATCACGATTGTCATTTCAATGAATTTATACTTCGTTTAAATAAACATCTTGCAAATTTATTTTAAGGCCTAAGAGTTTGTGTTTAGAAGAAAACTAGTTTTGTTTTAAATGCACAAAAAGAATTTCAAATAGTTAACCTACCATTGCTCGGTTCTACCTGAATTCCGTTAACTAAATAAAAGTGAAAACATAATATCGAAATGACAGCCAAATTTCCATTAACAATTTTTGTCCGATAACAATAAATTCCGAGTTGAATTTCGAAAATGCTTCACGATATTAATTTTCCGAATAAAGGAAACATTTTCAGTGGTATTTAATTCGCGATAGCCCCCAATAAATTTTCAATAAAATGCCCCAGAAGAAGTAAGGAAAACTCTGACACAAAAGTACCTTTTATTTTTTTTATTCCTCAAAAACTAAGATACATTTTAGCACCTTTGCATTTAATTGATAATTAATAAGGATATTTAATATTGAAAACATGGATTGCGTTGAAGAAATAAAATATATTTTAATTTAAAGAAAACAAATTTTTTCTTTTTTTTTTTTCCAATTTTGACTTTGTAAAATTTGCATTTAAGTTATTTTTTTAAAACAACAAAAATCAATAAATTAATTAAGGAATAATGTTCTAGCTTATACAAAATTTATATCACATTACCATAAATGTGCTTTCGTTGGTAAATTATTCTGCATTTTTAGTTTTTTTTAGACCCCCGCCATGTTTTTTCATACAATTGTTTTATTCTGTTTACCTAACCTACTTTTTCGGCCTTTTTTTTCATCTTATTTAAATCCCAATAACTTACTGCGCAGCTATTTTTGCACTGCTAGTCTACTACTAGAAGATAAATTAACATTTGTACATAGGGAATTTGATTTTCTATAATTTTTGCATTAACAATTTTGTGTTAAAGAATTATTTCAAATTAAGTTCTTTTCTGTGTTGTAGATTCAATTTATTTTTTTTTTTTTTTATTTTTTTTTTTGCTTTTAATTAAGTTTTGTCTGTAATAATTTATTTTTACCATGAAAGAGGTTGGGACTACTTGGGATACCTTTACGAGAATATTACTTTAATTCTTGGTAATGTGGAAACAGATAGATTTATTTATAAAAAAATGGTTTCGACTAAAAAAATTGATCATCAATTTTAACATTGTAAAAAATAAAAAAAGATGCTCTAAAAAAAACAACGAAAATTTTCTGTTTAAAACGGAAATCTTAATAAACCGGTGCCAACAATAGATATCAATATTTTTTAAACATTTGTAAATTGTAATACTACGAAAACCCAGTAAGAGCTGGAGATATTCTTAATGGTAAGATTGACTCTGAGATTGAAAGGCAAATATCATATCATAACTCTGGTGCAAATTCTAAATAATACACAGAGTTTAGAAGAGCAAACTAATTCAGTAAAAAAAATTAATATAAATTGAGCGCTCTTTAGCTTAGTTAAGTTCCTACATACTTACATAGGTACTTTGTGATACATATTTGATTAGAATGTTTGAATTAATAATAATTAAATTGTTAAACTTTCTTTCACTATATACAAGTAAAGGAGAACCATGGCATCACAAGTATAAATGTAAATGAACTTATAAGTTTTCATGTGACTTGAATAAGTACTCCAAACATTATGATACAAAAAATTGTTTCAAAATGAAAAAAAAAAAAACATGTGCTTGTGCACGTACTAGAGTCTAGACTCCACAAAGATAAACAAATAGAGTCAACAGCACTTTAAACCCTCTGGCTTATCTGCTGGAGCTAACTATTTAAAAAATAATGAGATTCCATTTCTGGTGAATAGAGTTTTCATCAAAGCACACATGCCACCAATGTCGGTTGCCTGCCACCTGCAGATGCGTATTCGTGTTCAAGATGAGGCATTTGAATTCAAATTAGATTTAACTGTAATTGCAAAAGCGGCTAAACACCAGAACTAGACACTGGCGCCCCATGGCAATGGATTTAAAAAAAACCATGTTCGTAAATTTATGAATATAATTTGTGTGAATTTTTTTCTTCCGACACACACGTGGGGACAAACAAAATTAAATTCAAAATTGATAAGCCATTTGAAAAAAGTGCGAGGACAATTCCGCAGCTGAACACAGCAAGAAGGTACGTTGCCGCCTCTTCACATGACAAAATGGAAGAAATATTTTGAAATGCAGCCGGGGCGATTTAGCATTAAATCAGCCTTTTGTTACTGAAATTTTTCATCCTCTTCCTGATATTATAATGTGAGCTATTTTGCCAGGATGAAGGATGAGCTTTTCTGAGTGAGGGAAATGGGTTTTTGAACTGGTGTTTTTGCAGTGGTAATGAAGAGATTTAATGGTGACACGAATTTAATAAATCATTCCGTTGGAAAAACTTCTGTATCTGTTGGAAAATGATGATCGGCACACGATTCTCAATCCTATGAGGGGTGCAATAGGGAGAATAAAGCCTTGAAGGCATATGATTTATTACATTTTTGTTGTGGTATTCTAGTGTCATAAAATAGGAGCCTATTATGAATAGATTATTTGAGATTGTGATGGAATATATTACGGAGGTTAATGGTATTTGTGGGCCTTAATGACCTTCTTTAATGTTGTTTTGGAAAAAGAATGCCATAAATAACCATGTGTGAGTGGGATATCGGGAAAAAGGAGAGATGGGTCTTGTTATAGATAATAATGGTTTATATTTTGCTTAAAATGTGTTCATGTAACTACATATTTATATATAGAACTTCTATTTTGAGCTGAAAAAAAAAGGTAAGGAATAGATGCTGCTGATATAAAAGTGGCCATTCATATGATATACAGTAGCAAGAATGTAATATGTACGTGATCGAATTCTATCTCATAGATATTTTAAATACTCAACAAGAATAAAAGGCACGAATAAGTTGCCCGTGTATAATCTTTTGTGACGTTTTTAAGTTTCCAAATGCTTTGAAATGATATCTTAATCTGAAAATAAAGAATATCGTAAAAGTTGTTCAACCGCCACTACTGCATCCTTTATAATCCAGTGAAACTTAATTTGTGTATTGCTTTTTTTTTTTATTTTAGAGAATTATACCTACATTCAAAAAAAAAAAAACATAAAAAAACATCAAAAATTGTATTATTAAAAAAATATATGTAGCTTATATAAACCCATAGCAAGCAATGTTTCAAGACATTTTTTTGTCAAATATTAAATTTATATTTCGTAAGTGTGGGTATAAAGAAACAAGTTAGAAGAGCAACCACAAATCTTGGGCAATGGTACGCAGAATAGACGAAATTTTTGTAGGCATCCAAAAAGAGGAGAGAAAGAGACAACGTCCCCCGGGACGGTGTACTTTTTTTTTTTAAGTGAAACTTCTTTAGTGGGGCTAAGAAATAAAATAAAGTAACTGATTCAAAACGCGGCACTAATAGTCCGAGAGCTAGCGACCGCTTTTGGGACATTATCAGGAGCACTCATTAATAAATGACAATAATGTCTACCGAAAATGGAAAAAATACAGTTCTTCAAAGTGCAGAAAAATAACCTAACTAAGTATGGTGAGCAATTTTAGCAAGATTTTTTTTTTACTAAAATGTAGTGACATACAAAAAAGATTTTATAATCAATATTGTAGCAAATTTAACGCTGTACAAAACATATCCGAACGCTTTTGCCGTAGAACGTAAGAAAAAAAATGTGTAGAGGAAAAACCGGAAAAAGGTCGAAAATTTTGCAGTTTTACCCTCTTTTCTCTTTTAGGGTCCTCAAAGTCAAAACTTGAGAAAATGTAAATTTGACATTTTCTAAACAATATACTTTAATTTCATTGACCTCGGACCTTGTTCCACCTAACCCCATTTTGTCCTACCTGGCGACTGGACTATAACCCCAAATCCTATCGTAGGCCCAGGCAAGGGGTTGCAGGGGGGCAGCATGATATAATACCTTGTTCTTGTTGATTGTAAACGAAATAACGCCAAATTGGAGTTATTTCTATTTCTAAATTGAAATTAAGCCAAACTTCAAATTTGGTCTTATTTCGTTTTTGAAAACACAATAAATTTCTCCAAATTTTGCATTATTTTTTACACTAGTTGGAAACTTTTGCCATTTTTTAGGGAGCGTCTGGCAAAAAAGCTCGTATTTGCCAGATTTAGGGTCTTAAACAGGTGCGACGTTTCCGAAGAAAGTCCTGAACCGACTGCATGGTCGCCAAAAAGGTGCTTTCTACAGTTATCTTTCTCTTTTGGAATTGCACCATGCGAGCTGTTTGAGGAACCAGCTCTATTTAAATTCTGCTCCGTTGAAACCACTGCGAAGTCCGGATTTAATGGACCTCAAAATTGAATATATCAAGATGGTCATCATCAGCAATCGTGGATGTTTTAAGTTGCCAAATTTATTGTTTTTGTCCTAAAAAGAAAGCGAATATGTATGTAGGTATGTTAATAAAATTTTACTATTATCTGAACATATTATGTTTGTATGTACTTACATCCTGATGGGTTTTATTTGTTCTCTTACGAACATCATCTGTTCCAGGCAGATATGATTTTTTTTATTTAGGTCCCTGGCGCATCAGTCCCGCGAAACCTTCGATTTTTTTTGCTGCATTCAACTGTAAATTAGTTTTAAGTTAAAAATGTTTTTTACCTGATGGCATCTAAAATTTTGTTGAGATATTTTTCTATGCTTGAGTTTTTGTTTGATATTCTTATAATTGGGATTGGTCAAATCATATAAAATGTTATTATTTTTAACAATTTCAACAAATTATTCCACCGATATTTCAGACATTTCACTGTGTTTTCATTTTTGTAAATATCAAAAATAGCAACCAGCGCACGTGAAAGTAGAAGTTGAGTGAACTTGTACTACAGCTACAGCTACAACTACATCTACAGCTAAACATTCTGGGCGTTTTTATAGGATTGGCTTTATCTCTACTTTGACAGTGCTAAAAGCTACAGCTATAGCATACACCATTCCGTTCAAGCAGTTCAATAATGCTGTAACACTTTCTCAGTAGGTACCACTCATGATTAACAATCGTATCTTTTTTTGGACGAAAAACAGTACTTTTTCCTCAAAAATTGGTCGATAAAAAAAAACAGTATTTTTCGCAGTACATTTTTTTAAATTTTTATTTATTTTATTCCCTTAAAACATGAAAAAAGGCAAATTAACCATCATTATTGAATTCCTTTGAGTTTTAGATGCCAATGACGAACCGCTGACTGTTTGCATTACTTTTAATGAGTGAAATCAGAGAACTTCATCTCATATATAAAAGTGGTATAAATTTCACCAAGAAATTTTTCATTAAGGAGCAAATTTCCTACTCGGAGATTAACAATGTAAAGATGGAAATATCCCACTGTCATTCACGTTTGCTAACAAGCTCAAAAAACTGCTGATTTGAAGTTCTTTATATCTCAAAATAAAAGCAGTATTTTTAAAAAAAAAAAAAAACAGTACGCAGTTTTTAAGAGCAAAAAACAGTATAATACTGCGAAAAACAGTACAGATACGAGCGTTACTCATGATACATACTTCATTGATTTGTTGGATTTGTTGGGTTATATAAAAAAAACTTTCGTTGAGTCTTGCGTTATTTGAGATTTTGGTTCGCGGTATATCTTACTAAAAGACGAATTCACTGTAAATTTTTTATTGAATAAATTGAAATTAAATTACAAGTTATAACCTTAACCTATACGAAATGGAAAACTTGTCTCTAAATCCAGATCATTATAAATGCATTTATGCTTACTTCATCATTAACCATCAACGATTATATCAAATCTCAAACTGTTTTTCTGAAAAACGAAAACAGCAAGTCACGTACGTGTTCTTTAAATCAAATCATGACTAAAGCATATAAAGTATAAAAGACAAAAAAATGAATTCAGCTCAATGACATTTTCAATGCACTTGAGATGACTCATCAGTCATGACCCGCGTGTATCCGAAACGAAACCCCTATTTGCATTTTAAATTTCCATCTCAAATACTTACTAATCCACAAGCCGTCCCTGCTGAATTTACCACATGGAACAAAACTTTACAAAACGTTGATTCACAGGCTTTGTCAAAATATGTTAAAATGGTATACAAGTGCATTCACGGAATGCAGCCCAACCCACCATTCAGCTCCAAACATTTCCATATCAAAAAAAAAAAAAATACTTCAATCTCTCATGACTATGACTATGATGCATCTCCAGTTCTCCACACATTGTGGTGCATAACTAATGCGGCAACGGCAAGAGAGTGGAGTAAGAATCGCAAAACAAAAAGCATTCAACTACAAAACAAAACAACAAAATAAAAACTATATCCTAGAAGTTTAAACCCGAAACCTACATCTTGAATCCTTTTCTTCACTCCGCGGAAAACAATTCGCGAAAACATTTTCAACTTTATGGTTGGAGAGTAAAACAAAAAAATATGTACATAGGTATATAAAAATAAAAAATGGAAAAAGGAAAAAAAAAAACAACTAAAGGAAAATTTTATTTGAGAGTGCTTTTTGTTTACTTCGTTCGGTTAACATGTGGAATGGAAGGGTGCGACAATGATTTTCCTTACACCATTTTTCCTCTGCGTTTTCATACACAGTTTTGCTTAACACGCACTACAACACCACAGACAAGGATTTTCCTTTTTCCTTTTTTTTTTTTTCAATATTACAAAAACGCCTTTGGAAACTACGAGATATAAAATAAATAAAAAAAAAGAGAGAACATTTATTTTAGAAGCAAATTATACAGTGTGTAGGTTGAAAATCTATGGGATTCTCAGAATTAAAAGAAGAAATGGATTCCGCATCTTAAAGGAAGCTAGGAAGCCTTAAAAACAATACATATAATATAGAAAGTGATAAAGTGTTTAATGCAGTTCTTGTTCATTCCGTCTAGGTTGCTTTGTTGTTTTAGTTTTTCTTTCGGTTGGGGGAATAAAAAAACACTCTTAGTTTTGCTATCTTTACTTTTGACTTAACAGTGAGAAATCAATTCAATAATACAGTCAAGGAGAAAAAATTGAAGTGAAAATAAACGATTAAAATAAAAGAATATAAGAATGGCTCCATCGTGGAATACAAAAGAATTTAAATGCTTGAGCCAACATTTTACTGCCTTTTTCAATCCAGTTATGAATTATTCAAATTCACTTTTTGACAATTTAATTTTGTTCGCGCACAGAAAATCGTATATATAATATTATTCGTCTACAATGACGGCAACTCGTGCCGACTAGCCTCCAAAGTTTTTTCAAAAATTTAGCTCTTGCAAAGCTATATTACTAGTTCAAAATACTTTATAATTCCCAAATAAAATTCTAAGCTAAACATAAATATACAATTAGCCCAGTAAAATTATAATTTTACTTGGAAAAAAAAATCCGAAAAAGCTGGATTTTGTTGGAGACTTTTGTTTTTATTTCTTGAGAAATAGCAGAAAGCCCTGGTAGCTAGTGCTTTATTTGTTTTAAGTATTTTAAAAAAATGTAATTTATTTATGTTTCAATAAAGTTATAATAATAAAATAATATTTCTTAAGAAAATCCTCAAAAGTACAAATAATTTGGCCCGGAGCTAAATTTTGTTTTGGGGGTGGGGGAAAATGGGTCGAAATTCTGTTTTTTTGGCAAATTTCTCGTAAACTATGAACTCAATGCGGTGGTAGTGGTCGAAATTCTATTATCTTGGAAACTATCATTTTTTTTTGCAAAAAGTGATTAAAATTGTAGCTAATTTGATTTTCTACAAAAAAAGGTTTTAACACTTTTCACTGTAGGTATCATCAATCAATTTCGAAAAAATAGTGTTTGTTTGTTACGTATGAGCCTTTTTCAAGAAAATTTGGAAAAACTTATCCTGTATTGGGTACCTCCCATATAAAGGTAACCTCTCTCATTTATGTAAAAGTTTATGCATCAGAAACTCGACACGAAAACTTTTTTTTTTAGCTGTGTGTTCCTTTTTTACCTTTTCAATTTGTTTTGTTCAGTTCCCGGTAAGGTAATTTCTAGTGCAGAACTATTTAGACCGAGAACCCAATATAGTTGGTATCATTCGAATGCACTATAGTTGCCATTTTTTAAAAGTCAGCGTCTTGCAGTTCAGAGTGGAAACATTTTTGAGAATCCATTTTTTGCAATCCTTTGAAATTAATTTAAAAACTTTTGAGCTATGTTCATTGTCCACTGATAGCAAATATGGGTTTAAACGATGTTTTTCGCTGCGCTTTCTGGAATTTTTTTTAATGCGTCTCGCAAGCAGAAAGCCCACTGAAAAACGTCTTGCAACACCATATTTCTGATCAGGGCACGTAGCACTTTTGATGCAGTCTTTTTCACAAATGCCCCCACTTCAGACTGCAAGACTCTGACTTTTGAAAACGCCAATTAACGTGCTATCGTCTGATACCAATTTCATTGAGTTATCAATCACACCCGAAAGTTGCTGTGGACCTTAGTCTAATTAGAATGTTCGTCAAAATCAGTGAATCCGTTAACCTACAAGAGATAGTCGATTTGAAAAAAGCTTATAAGGGGAGTATCCTTAATAAGCTTCTGAACAATGAAATTAACTACCAATAGCAAAAAGTCACTGATATGAAATTTTATCAAAATCGATAGTAATTTTTTCGAAAAAAATCTAATTTCTGCTAACTAAATTTTTTAACTAATTTTTTGTTTGGAAGAAAGCATAGCTTGCCTTCCTAAATCGCTAGTTAAAAGCCAAAATATGATTCATTTAGAATTCATAACAAGTTTCAATTATTTCGTTGATCCCTTTTCCTTTATAAACTACAGAACACTTTTCCATCGATTACTTTCTTGAAACAATATAAACTTACATACCGTTTTCAAAGGCACATAAACTTAATGTGGGTAAAGAACTATCTGGAGGATATACTACGAAAAGAACAAAAACAATTACATCCTCAGAACAGCAAATTTAAAAAAAGGAAAACTCCTCCAGGCATCAGGTCTATTCCATCTACGCCACTCTTTTATAGCATTCATCGCAAGAACATTTTTCAGTTCTTCACAACAACCCCACCTGGCACCTGCCATTGTAAAAGTGATTATAATATTTTTTTATTTTTTATTTTCTTTCAGATTTTTTTTTACATATCAATAAGGCAAGTTATGCATTCGTAAATAAAGGGCACGACTGGATCGCAAAAACTTCCTCTTGTATGGCAAGTTATCTAAGGGCTTTACTCAAAATTTCAGTAAAATTGTTCTTGAAAATTTAAATTAAATTAAAATACAAACGGGAAATAAGAATAAAATAAAAATCGTATGACATTTTATTAACGTTCAATTCGTTCACATAGTTCTAAATTCATTAAAACTAGTTTTATGATAAAACGAGTTATAAAACAAAATTTCCTTTGTTATTTTATTAATTTACAACGGTTTTCTAGTACCAAATGAAGTTTTAAATTTGCAACGATGTGATCGAATCGGGCGTAAAAGTTCTATACCTATCATAAAAAGTTCAAACTAAAATAAAAAAAAAATAAAAATCGTTGCAGTGGTTTTCTAAAAATTCGATTTTTTTAAAAATATTTTGTTTTAAAGAGTAACTGCCTGAACAGAATGGTGTAGGTAGCCTGTAGCTGTAGCTTGTAGCGCTGTCAAAGCAACTGTCAATATGTAACTCGTAAAAGTAGCAAGCTCGCCCACAATGGTGTAGCGCAGAATGAATATTTTTAAAAATATAATTAGGTGGAAATTGTAATCAAACTAGTTTTATTTTACAAAACAAATCCACTCTATATGACATCGAGTCATTTGCATATGAATATGTCGAAGTTTTATTTAAATTTTAAACGCGAAATTAGTACACGTATTTAACACTAAAAGATGATGGCGTATTTTTGCCGCTTTTAGATGGAAAAACATTTTTTGGCCGTTTGTATGAAAATTTGAACCGACTGGCGGTCCATATCTAGTACGTCAATGATTCCGACATTTTTCTTTGTTTTTATTTTTTATTTTTCTCAAATGTTAAAAAGTAGCGCGTAGCACACGCCAAAGTTGAAGTTGAGTGAACTTGTACTACAGCTACAGCTACAGCTTCAGCTACACATTCTGGGCGTTATTATAGGATTAGCGTTGTCTCTACTTTGACAGCGCTACAAGCTACAGCTACAGCTACACCATTCTGTTCAAGCAGTAAGTGAGAAAGTCTTAAGAACTTATTTTAATAAACTCAATGTCATTAAAATCCTTCAACATTTTTTTGAAATATTTATATTTAATTAACGAAAGCTATTTTTTAATGAATTATTTAAGACATTTATTATACATTTATTATATGAAATTTGGTTGACATCGTTGGAGCCGTTTTCCAGAGAAATAAGCTTTTCGATAACGGTTACATCATGGCAGGTACCATTATTTTCATACATACTACAGTGACCTACAAAAAAAGCTCATATTACCCAAAAAACCGCCACCTACCGAATTCGGTCGGAGCAAATAGGCCCAGCGGTTTAGTCTGTAAGTGACGATACAGACAGACAGAGAGACAGACACACAGAAATGCCGGACTTACTTTTTTCGTCTTCCCAATCATTAAAATGTCATGTTTGATTGTTATCTCAAATTTTTTTTCCACGAATTCAAGACTTGCCTTATACATTATCATTGACTTTATACACATAGAGAAATCATGTTCAAGTTTCAAATACTGCTCGTAAGATGTCGTTACTATCGACTTGTTTGTTTTTACTCTTGTAGCAATTATTCTTGAGTTAAAAGGCAAGAGAAATAAAAAAACAACTATAAAAGTATGCAGAAGAATTTTGTTCGGTCCAGTTTGATTATTTGTCGTTACAGGGAATGAGGGAAATAATAATTACCTACTCGATATGCTCATTTAGCGACATCTACTTGGGTGAGTTTGAAACCATCTTGATTTCTCTATGTGTATATAAACTCAATGACAGTATCTACCTTTAATCGCAAGTAAAAATCGAACTCGACCTGAACCAGATAAAGTTAGCTTTCGTGAGTCGCTTAGTATATTAGCTCAGTAGAAATCAACATTAAAATCAACATTACCAGTTAATCTTAATCCAAATTCTCAACTTCGAAAATGTGTTTACCACGTGAAAAATCGCGAACTTTTAGGACTTTTTCCAAATTTTGCTTTAAATGTCATAAACATGTTTGACATTTTTTACAAACAAAATCTAGTATTTTTAAGTTTGCAACAAATCAAGCCAAACCGCATCTCTGTAAATATTTTTTTTTTTTTAATTTTTTAATTTTTCGATTTCGCTTTATGGTATATTCTTGCAAATTCAAAATTCAGTGGCGTTCAAAATTCGCAATCACCATTCGTTAACATCAAAATGATTGCAATCATTTTTGTCCCCATTCATTTTAGAGCAATCAATTCAATGCAATCTTTTGAGAATTCATGCATTTGGTTCATTCAAAATCGCAGGGAATGTTAAATCGAAAAGCGATTCGGCCAATGAAGAAGAAATAAGAGGGATTACGTTTTAGTGTGAGTTCTTTATTTTGTTTTGTTCATACATCTTATTTCTTCTTCATTGAATTCAGCAAAAATTCAAAGGAGATCATACAAAACAAGATCATGCCATGGCCGAAAAATGCGAAAACTTTCGAGCATTATGAAAGTAATTGCTAATACAATAGGGCACTGCCCCGCCACCGAAAATTTCTCAATCGAAGTTGGTTAACACCAAGGAAGCGTGTTGAGAGTCCTTTGCTTCTTTATTACAGTTCTTTATTATCTACTTGAAGATAAGGTGAGAGACCCGAAAGTGACTCAGTTGTTCTTTGCTGACAATGGAACCATTATAAGTAAAAATGATTCATCCTTGCAATGAGCACTTCATGTATGGGTGGACGCTTTAAAGGCTAATGGCTAATGAGTATCACATAATCGCCAAAAAGACAATATCAGTCATATATTTGAACGGAACAGTGCTTTCCAAGTGCGAAAAGTTTAATTATCTTGGATTTAAGATCAACAGTAAAGTATCCTGTGATGACGACATCAACCATCGCTTAAGAGTAAGGTGGATGAAGTGGCGTGAGAACTCTACCATCTTCTGTGATCGAAAAATGTTCCCTAAGCGCTTACATACGGTTCATAGTATTGGACAATGTACAACAAGTATGAGAGCAAATTGGACGGCAACTGTCATGAAGATATTTCGCATGACAGCAGGAGTATCAAAGTAAGATCGAATCAGAAGTAAAAAGATCCGAAGAAGCATTCACTTCAAAAAGGCTATCGTTGATCAAATACAGCACGACAATCTCAGATGTTCTGGTACTCTCACGTACTTAGGAAAAACGCTTAGAACCCCGTCCAAAAGGCACTTTCATACAAGATACAACGAGGCAGGGGTTAGGATTGGTGGAAAAAAACAAATGCAGCGACACCTGTATTCAGTTGGCCTCAGACATGGAACAATCCTAACAATCCTATAGCTGGGAAGCTAGCCGACACTTTTTGTGGTCAACCCGATATACCCCGCACAAGCTGATCAGTGATTTCATTGACCTAAGACCTTTTTCCACCAAACCCCATTTTTTTCACCTGTGCCGACTGAACTATTTGGCTTCGCTATTTTTGCCAGACAACACCTCAAGGAAGGTGAGTTGAGCTCTTTGCTGAGATAAATAAACTATCTTAAAACACCCATTATAGTATTTTTAAACTATACCTACACGCTTTTTTTTTTGTTAAATTTTATTATAATGGTTTTTAAGCTTGAGTTCGCGCTCATTATAAAAATAAAAATATTTTAAAATAGCATTCCTTAACTTTCGTTTCGTTTCAAAAACATATATTGATATTAGAGCAAGTTCATCAAACGCAAATGTGCACTTTATTTTATTATTAGTTTCCTTTATGCACGCCTATAAGTAGTTTACTGCTTCACAAGTCTAAAGTGGCCCAGGCCTAGGTGACGGTAATTAACTTACAGAGCATGTAAATTACCTTAGCTCTGCAGTCTGTATCCATCTGAGCGCTATATATAATTATGAAATTTTTAATGGTTCCAAGATCTAAGAGTATCGCACACAAGAAGACGTTCGCGACAAGTTCGTTGGGTAGATGAAGAAAACAAGAAAAAGAAGGATACAAATTTAATTTCGCACTTCAATTGGTTTCGGGGGGATCTGGGTGTTCTGCATAAATTGAAAGGAAGTGCACTCTCAGTAATAATGACAGAATAATGAAATGACAAGTGAAGTCAGGAGAAGCTTACTTCTTCATATCCAACAGCTCTGGCTCTGAATTATAATGAAGTAAAAGCAGGGCAGTGTTACGACTTTTTGTGTATCTCTAGTGCAGCAATTATTCAACTTAACATACAATGAAACAAGGGCTTTCGTGTGATTATGATTCTTCTTTGAAGTTTTTGACAACTTTTAATTTGTATAAGCTATACTAGTTTAAATTCACTCGCTTACCCGGGTGCTAAGTAAAAATCAGAAATGTTTTCCCGTTTCCAAAAGGTGAATCTAAAAAAAACATTTTATCCCTTTCATTATGAGGAGCATGTATTTTATTATCCCTTCTGATCCGGAACGGATTGGAATTTTGCAAGATCTTAAAACAAAGCTGGATCGTGTGTTGTTGTTGTTGTTTCCGTGTATTTCATGACACAAATCTGATCTGGATCAGATCAGAGGGGATAATAGAATACATCTATAGTTTCATATGAACGTTTCTCTTCAACATTTAATTTAGGAACATTTGACATTGACCGCACAAATGCATTCAGTTCGGCACAATCATAATTCTTTTCACTATTTCACGACGCATTTTAGTGATGAATAAATCTTGCGCCGAACTATCATTAGGTACTATACTATCATTAATCATATCAACTTGTGACTATGTTTGTCTTGGATTCGTGAAAAAAAAATTGATATAGGTAAAAATTAAACATGACATTACGATGATAGAGAAGACGAAAAAAGTTGGTCCAGCAAGTCTGTCTGTCTATCCCGGCTTCTACAACCTAAACGAGTGATTAAATTCAAATTTAGTATGAAGGGTTTTTAGGGTAATTCGCTCGGAACTTTTTTTTGTAGGGGTCTGTAAATCTAAAAATATCTGTACCTGGCCCATGCTCTATAACGATTATCGAAAACCTTATCTTCTCGAAAACGGCGCGATTTCAACCGAATCTTACGTGTTTTATAAGGTGTAGAAAGTCTATCAGAAAGTTAAAACCAAAAAGAATTTTTCAACTTCGACTATCTTGATAACGGTTAAAGCGATTTTAACGAAATTAAATCCTGAAATAGTTTTAAATAATATTTAAAAACGTTATTGTTAATTCAATATTTTAAAAACCTGTTGACGGCTCTTTATAAAATTTAGTTTTAAGGTATAATAAATTAAGGTCCAATAACTTAAGGTCCAATAACATATTTACTTTTGTTTAGAAAAAAAAAAACATTTTCAAAATTGGCCCTTAGTATACGGATCCGAATTCCGAAAAAAAAAGAGAAATTTAAAACAAAAAATTAAAAAATAAATCAGAAAATGAATACATTCGAAAACAATTGTTTAGTAGGAGAGCTAGCGACCGATTTTGGGACCTTATTTTGGCGCGCCCGAATTTTGGTCGAGTTATTGCTTCAGGTTCACTCATTAATGAATGACAATTATGGCTACCAAAATTAACCAAAAACCAAAGATAAAGAGCAACTTAACAAATTAAATAAAATTCTTTTACTAAGTGTTTTATACTGTTTTTTTTTTAAGTTGCTCTGGCAACCCTTTTCAAGCTTGATAATATTATGGCAGTTATACATTATTATTTTACAAGTTTCAAACTACATTTTAGTGAAAAAAAATTCGTGCCAAAATTACTTACCATTGTGTTATTTTTTCTGCTGTTATTTTGGTTTCCGGCCACTTCCAGTAGCCATAATTGTCATTCATAAATGAGTGGCCCTGAAGCAATATCTGCACAAAAATTCAGGCGCGCCAAAATAATGTCCCAAAATCGGCCGCTAGCTTTTAGACTAATTGTATGAAGCTCTATAAAAAATGGGCTACAAAATTTGGCTGGACGGAATTTCCAAATTTTCTTTGCTTAACCATCTACATTTACAAAAAAATACATAAAATTCCAAGCAGCCAGATTCTTGATAAAAGATCACAAACAAAAGTTTTTTTAAACAATAACTAACTTCACGGGAACTAACTTCACATTTTGTAAATGGGGCATGCTGTTGCCTGTGGTGGAGTTAAATAAGGTCCGCAGAATTAAGGCCCGCGGGTCTTAATTCCTGTTTTGAAAGGAAACAACGCCCACAGGCATTAATTCCTTCCCAAAATGGCAATTAAATCCGCGGGTGTTATTTCCCAACAGCTGAGATTGCTAAGGGGGGGCATGCGGCCCTTATTTCACTCCACCGTTGCCTGTAACCCCCCTGCCTAGCCCACTATAGAACTCGGGTGAGTGTGAGTTCGGGTGGGTGCAAGTTTGGGTATGCAACATATGCATTTTGTATCAAAAGTCTCACAACGTCACCCAAAAGAGTGAAATAATTTCCTAATTTCCCACTCAAAAATGGTATTTACTTCACTAACAAAAAGTGAAATTAGTTCCCACTAGTGGTGAAGTTAGTTCCCGTGAAGTTAGCTTCCTGCACCGTAAGTATATATAAATTACATAGAAATGGTATACCACCTTCAGAAAAAATACACAAAACTTAATAGATGACAATTACAAATAAAATTTGACGTCTGTCAGTGTTAAATCTTGTCTAAATGATGAATGTGTCAAAGAAGATGTAAGAAAAATCTGTGGGAAAAACTTTATTAATTAAGATGCATTTTCTCATATAAGTTCACAGTTGTAACTTATTTTTTTTTCAATAGCTTTTAATTACAAAACCCTAACCCTAAAAGGTTTCACCATCATGAAGTTAGTTTTGAGGGGCGAATTATAATTTGTTTTAAAAATCCTTCAGTAGTTGCTGAAGAGGATTTTAATTAAAATTTCATGACTTGTCAGTTGCACATCGTCTCCAGTCTCCTCTGTCTGGCTCTCTAGGCAATTAGTTTAGTTTTGCCAAAATCTCTCACATGTTTTGAGGGTTTTTAAGGGTGAAGTTTCTAGTTGGTAACGAAAGTTTAATAAACTTCCATCTATGTACATATATTTATTTTTTTTTGTTGGAGGTTATTTTGGTAATAACATTCGGAACTTCTTGTTAGATATATGAACTGGAAGCAGCAAGTGACAGTGAAAAGGCATAGGTTAATGAATATTGTCGGGTATATTTTCAACTATTTAGAGACTAAACTTTTTTTATACAAGTCAGTTTAAATGGGGATAAAAAGTTGTTAGCAGGCATTATAGTGATTTTATTATTGGAGATGGAAAAGCTGAAGCTTTTATTTATTTCAAGAAGATTTTATAAATTTGATTTTCAACTACTACTATTAGGTACCATCGTTAGATATAGTTTAATTTTAAAGTTTAGTTTAATTTGACTCCTTATATGTCTTCAGATTAATAATAACAATTTATTAATAGATCTTAAATAAGTCTTTATGGTTGGGTTGTCTACCAGACTGATATTTTGGAATATAAATACATTATTATTGCAAAAAAAATAAAAAAAAAATAATATACCTACATAAAAAAAAAAGTATTTTTATTCAAATTAATACCAGAAATAACTAAATTACCTTATTATATAAAACTTCTATAAAGAAGAGCAGCGACAATATATAGCTTTTAAGGGAATCCTATCCAACATTTCCGTTAAGTGTATGTCAGTAAACTCGACTTCGTTTGCCAAAATATCTCATCCTGAACTCTTTCATGATTGGACAAATCGCAACGAAGTGGTTAATATCTTCATGGACCTTCAAATTGCATAAGTTGCAAGTTACATCAGGGCCCTATTCCACTTAACTACTTTTCATTTTTTCACTTCGCACTTGTCAAATTACATTTTTGGCAAGTGTTGCACAAAATTCTTTTCCAGTTTCACTTTGCGATAAACAATTTTTTAAAAAGACTTTCAATTCTTTGAAAAGACTTTTCACTGTTTTCTGTCTTATCACTTTTCACTTTGCATTGCTGTGGGGGAATCATAATCATCAAAGGTTAAAAAATAGGAATATGTCATCGTTTTCCTTTACATTTTAATGGTGAAGTTAGTACACCTATTTAACACTACAAGATGATGGCGCTTTTAGCGGGAACAACTTTTTTCTTAATTTAAATTACTATTTTTTAATAAAATTTAAATTAATAAAAAATGAAATATTTAATGACAAAGATATTTTTAATATAAAATTTCAACCGACTGGCGGTCCATATCTAGTAGTCAATGCTGGCAAGTGGCAACAATTTGCGAGCCAGTGCAAGCCGATTTTCAGCCGACAAAATATGATTTTGCTGTGTACTGTGGTCTAATTTTTCTTCAATTTTATTTAAAAAGAAATCAACTTGAATTTGACTTAAACGAAAGCACTCTTGAAAATTTAAGTTTTGTAGTCCCAAAAAAATTGATTCGGTCAATATAATTTCTTGTTACAACCGCATCTTCTCTATCGTCGAACAAGAACTCACGTCTTAACATTTTGAAACCCTCTCTATATAGTTATAATAATATGAATTTATAAAGAGATGTTTACCTTTTAAACTTTTAACAAACTTATCAAAATTTGCTTTGCAAAAATAGAATTAACAGTTTGTGTGGAACGAAAAACCATAATTATTTGCAAAGTCTTTGCAAATTACACTTTTCAATATTTACTTTTCACTTAGCTCAAGAGAACGTACATGGAACAGAAACTGCAAAGAGAATACAAAAATTGAAAAAACTTTGCAAATTACACTTTTTAATTTCAACTTTTCACTTAGCAAATTTTATTGTTCTGAGGAACGCAAAGTTTTGCAAATTGACGAAAATTTTTAAAAGTAAAGTTGAAAAGTTGTTTTGTGGAATAAGGCCCAGGTCGATGACGCATTAAGTTCAGACTTCACTCTAAAAAAAGAATATGTTGAAAATTGCTGCAATTATTGTAAGCCTGTCCACTACAATAATTGTAGCAATTATAAACAGAAATTTTCGGTGTTGGAAATTTAACATTCTGTTGAAAAGGGAAAACTGAATTTTCAACGCGGCGTTGAAATAAACATTGCTTACTTTTTTATCTGTTAATCATCATCATTTATAATTTATTAGTTAACTCGAAACCAAAGCAAATATACAGCTAGGTTCCAGAAATCGAGTGAAATTCAACCGAAATCGAAATTGCAAAACGAGTGAATTTAATTTCAGTGTTCCACTTTTCGACCGTTTTGGCAGCCACGAATGTAATCCGAATTTACTTTTCGTGAAATTGAAACCAGCTGATATCTTGATATGTATTATGAACTTTGGTGAACAAATCTTCTGGGCATTTGCATTTCACCTTCTTTCACCAAGATTGGCATTTGGCATGTTGCAGTTCCTGAAGAGCCTGGGTTACTTCCAACTTCCGATACATTCTCTCCGTACTCTCTGGTTTTTTGTAACAATAATAATAATAAAAAGCAAATAATAATGGCATAGTTTTTCAAAACGTCCGTGGTAGTGCGTGGAGATTTTCAAAATTTTGGAGGTGAAATTTAGACGAAATTTCATAAAAGTATGAAAGGTTCTATGTCGATGTAGTGTTGAATGTATGAATTTTTCGTGTTTTTTTTTTGTCATAGTTAAAATTCCGAAAACCCAAAAACCTGGGAAACCAAAATTCTGAAAACCCAAAAGCCCGAATACCCGAAATCCCGATCACCTGAAATCGTGGAATCCCGATAAGTAAAATAAAAATAAAATTTTGCACGCAACTTTTTGTTAAACCTTCCTTATCCTTAATTGAATTCCCAAAAATCATCGTATTCACTTCTTTCGTACGGACACTCTGGTGGAGCGAGCATACAATGGGATTACAATAAATTTGAAGGTTTTTAAGCCCAAAGCTCATAACTCAGTCATGTAAGACTTAAATAAATGGATTTAAGCACGAGAACGACCGTCGCTATATGTTACACCGTTCTCGTTTTTATTATTTTTTACTTTACTTTTTATTTTAAATTAAATTTAAAAATACTCACCTGAACGGTTGTTTTGAAGGGAATATTCCGTATAGCTGCATCCTATATAAGTATTTTAGGCCAGTCAAATTATCAAAAAAAAAAAACAAAATACTTCTTTGGGATTCTTAAACCATAAAGTTCGAACAAAAAACCCTCTACTTTGTTCGCCATGTTGAAAAAGGCGAAATTCGAACTTCTAATGATGCAGAATTCATAAACTATCTAATGTTGTGTTTATAGTAGCTCGAGAAAATGCAAAAGTAAAATAAAGTAAGTTGCGACTACGGGCCAAGCCTGCGCAGTTTGACTTGATCTAGTTTACTTACAATAACTTATTAACTGTAAAGCCACCCTTCCACGGTCAGTCATTTGACATCAAACTGTAATATAGTGTTTGTAAGAATAAGTCTGTATGCGTTTATTTCTTTTGATTTTGCCTGAAGACTGATTATATGTGTAGATGACTGACTTCCTCTGACTGACCGTGTAAAAGTCGCTTAAAAATAAATTTTGGTTTATGCTTGAAAGTACGTAGTAAATATATGTACTTTCTATATTTAATTTACTTCTTTTGTGTATATTGTGTAATTTGCATAGAATCCTTCTTCAATTTCGCAAGTGCGCACAGAACGACTCAACTGTTTTTTCTTCTCTCTAACAGATCACAAAAATGTTAATAGTTTAGTTGATCTGTTGCAATGGTACACTTCGTGAAAAACGAAGAAGAAATCTTCACGGTCTACCTATAACACTAAAAAGATGATATATAATATATGGCCTAGGAGATTTTGAATTCTATTCAAGGTCAAATCATTGCTTCTGACAAAGTCATTAAATTACGTTAGATATTGAATTCCATTAAGCTTCAGTTAAGTAGAACATCATTTTAATTATGTACATCCAAATCCGCCATTATGTCAAATCATTAATATCCTACCATCTCAGTGACGCAACGATGCCTTTTCTCGCACATCAAAGCATTAACCTCAAACGAAACACTTTCAACCGGAAATTCAAAATTATGTGCTATACGTAGGTATATTCTTTGAAACGCAATTGCTCTATGCCCTGTTTTGTGTAGAAAGACAGTCATGCAAATTATTTTTTTTTTCTAATAAGAAAATCACTACCAAAGGACCTTTTGATGGCATACCACACAGCGCTTAACAATTTCGGTAGATGAATTTCATTACAAAAAGCAGAGTCCTTTCGGCTAATAAGTATACTAGGGAAGCCTTCACTGCTCATCACAAATTATACAAAAATCATCATTTGCTAGGTATACCTATAGGTATATAAAATACACAACATTTGCCAAAGCCATCAACTTCAACCCCTAGGCCTAGATCCTGTTCCTGATGTGTATCAACGTATACATAGGTACATAGAGTGTACCTACTGTGACATTCTGCCTTCACTTATTGAGCAAAGTGTTAAATGACATAGTGTTCGCAGAGCCGGCCAGCGAAATAGAGCTGACAGTAAAACAGTTGCTCTCTGTCAAGTCAAGAAGGTTAAACATGTCAAATGCCGTTAAGCTTTATCATCAACCCATTTGGCTATAGCCTTGGCAAAGATACACATCTCTGTGTATAGAAGTTGTGTAGGAGTTCTTGTACTACATGAAGATGACTTCCTGTCCCCGTTAGCTTGCCGGTGTACATTCGTGTAATGGTGCTGGCAAAAATTGAGTCGTTTAATTATAAACGGCTCACTGGTTAAGACAGCGGGATGGAAGGTAACTTGTCTGGTGGTGTGAATAAATCAAACTGAAACAGACTCTCTTAACCCTAATGAAGCTTAAGGTGCATCTAGGGAGCGGTATATGAAAGGCATTAGAGGAAGCTGAAATGTCTTGGCGGCATACTAAACGCAAATGAGTGTGAGGGAGGGCATAAGGTGCGTTGGGAAACATGAGAGTTGGCAAGCAAATGCTTCTACTGCGGCGATGTTGTAGCAGATGCACTTAATTGCCTTTGTCGCATAAAAGGCACCCAATTCATCTATACTTGTTTTTTTTTTTTTTTTTGTGGCTCATTAGTTCATAGCTACTCGTGTTCGTGTACCTATATCTCTTATTTACCTTGGTTGTGTTTTCTTCTTGGCATCAAAACGAGGAACGACAACGCATACAGAATATGTATGTGCTATGTGGAACCTTTTGACTTTGCCAAGAGTTTTATTTTATTTTTAGGTTGGGTTAGTTATCTTCTTTAATTGGAATGTACATATAGTATAGAAATGGGAGAAACACCTCCTTGTTGGTAGGTATAGGTACTTGTATTATGCAGCATTATCCACCAGAGGCGAATGTATGTGTTGACATAAAGATACAATTGAACCGTCTTGGTATGGTTTATACCTACATATAGATGTAGCCATACAACTAGGCTTGAATTTTTGATCTGGGTGAAATTATGACATACCTATACATGCTTATACCTACTTAGTACTTAGGTATTTGCAGCGTTTTAAGAATAAAGAAATGTGTTGGCAATATCAACTTTTATCAAAAAGAAATGATATGGAATTATTAAGTTATGCAATATTTTACGACAAATCAATTTTATCTCGATAATTCGTAATTTCTAGATTTGTTCTTTATGATAAAAGAAGAAGACGTTTCTGATGGCATACGCGATATTCATGACTTAACTTACTTACTTAAGATGGCAATCACAGTCGCAAATACAAGAATCAAAGAAACTAACGTTCCTATCCTACCTATATAGATTAAATATATGGCCAGGATAAATTTATAAAGTCGTAGTTATAGCTATGCAGGATTAAATAGATAAGTTTTTAAATTTCGATGAAAAGATAAAAACAAAATTAAACAGAAAACACCCACAAAAAAAAACAACAACATTTAGTACACACCGACACCATGCAGCCGAACCCCGCACCGATAGCATCTTCTTGTCAAATTCTATTTGACAGATATAA
Source organism: Baccha elongata (assembly GCA_951217065.1). Taxonomy (NCBI): domain Eukaryota; kingdom Metazoa; phylum Arthropoda; class Insecta; order Diptera; family Syrphidae; genus Baccha; species Baccha elongata. The sequence goes on along the minus strand of OX578272.1, from coordinate 52,282,333 downwards.
TAAGTTAAAATGAGTTGATAAATATTTTGAAAGCTTATATGTGTATAAGGCCCACTTGCCCGAAACTTTTTTGACAATAGTTACCACAGATTTATCCATGAATAGGTACAATATCTACATAAAAATATAATCTAGTTGATAATCTAGTTGATTATATTTTTACTACATTTAGCGCTCTATCCACGGATAAATCTGCAAAAATTTTATTGTCTTATAGAATTTGACAAGAATTTGCTATCAATATAGTTCACCTTTGATGCTGATTAGACCAGTAATTTTTCAAATGAAAATTTTAAGACCGTATGAAAATTTTAAGACCTTTTCTGGTGGTTGAACTTTGTTTGACGTTTCTTGTTTGACGCCGGAAAACGAAATTGAATTGTTTAAGAATATTAAATATTGCAACTGTTATACTATAATTTTGTTGAAAAGAAACTATTAGCATCATTTTTTCGCGCCCTTGCGGCACTACGTTAGATTCCTTTATTGCTAGGGCACGCCCGCCATGGGTTGAAGTGAGATCCGCGTTTACGGCAAGGTAACAAGTACATACAGTACAACAATATTTTATTTGCACTGTGGTAATGGTTACTTACTTTAGTGTTACTCCTTAATATAGGCCCGAAAGTTTTTAAAAGGAAGTTTCTTCATTGAATGAAGGAACAAAAAAAAAAAAAAAAATTAGCAATGATATTCAACAATAATTTTTTTTTTTTTCTAAAAAAAAAACTACCTACCACAAATTCCACAAATTCGCTTTCCGGCGTCAAAATGACGAATGTGAACGGGCAAAAATAACAACGAACCCTCTCATCACCACAGTACGTACCTGTCAGAAAGACGAAACACGTCACATACGAAAAAAGGAAATCAGGGTCTTTGTGTAAACAACAAATGTTGTTGTTGGCTTATGGGTTTAGTTCTGTTTAGTTCCTGTTTTTATTGTTTAATCTTTGGTTAGCTGAGTTTTCATTCGTGCAATTTCAAATTGAAAATTAAAAACTTATATATTTAATCCTGATTAGTTATCTATGATTTTACAAATTTATCCTTTGTTTTTGTGCAAGTGGCCCTGCGTTTTTCGTTTTTCGTTCAGAGCAGATTGATTTGTCAAAAATAAATGTGTTTTTTTCGCTCAGATTTGAACCGTGAATCAGAGCGCGCTCTATACAATTGACTGAGCAATTGTGAGCATTCTGAGTGAAATACTGAACAGTTATCAAAACAATTGAAATGGCGGATGAAACTACATAGTCATTCTTGTGCTGTAACCTGTAAGTAGGTTTTATTTAATAAAAAACAAGTGAACAAGTATGTTTAAATACATTTTGAAGTTTAAATGGACCAAATCGATAAAAATAAAATTAATATGTAGCCCTAAATTTAGATTTTGACGTTGTGTGCGAAAAAGTAAGAACGAATGTCTATTTGTGACAGCTCGAGTATGTTTCAATAACAAATCTGAACGCTCTGACGTCAGACCATGTTCAATTCAGAAAACACTCAGAGCATGCTCTGAACGATTAGACTCTGTTCAGAGCTTTGTTCTGATCAATTGTTTTATTATTATTATTTAATTTCTTACATCAAAAATTTGAATACAACATAATTGTCTTCGTAGTCGGTATAACTGGACCCCAAGATGGGAAACAACGGTGAATACCAAGATGGGAAACAACGGCTTCCATCTTTGTTTGCCCACATAGCTGAACTGACGTTAAATTGACTAGATTGCACTAGGATTGCACAAAAAAAAAAGGATTGTTAAAAACGCACACTAGTGCAATATTATCAACCGACCAACATGGGTCGAGTTCAAATTGATTCACAGACACGAGTCGAAATTACAAAAACAACAATGTAAACAAATGATTGTTGTGGGATAAAAAGTAAGAATGTTTCCCATCTTGGTATTCATAAGCTTTGCTTATGCCCTTCTTAAACTTGAGCAACGCAACACAACTCACAATCACAAGCAAATCCAATATAATTTTTTTTAAAAGAAGCGCGCGACGCAGCTACGGCGGCGGTCGGGCCCACACGCAGGCGAGGCGTTGCCGTGGCTTTCCTGCGCCGCGTCTTCGCCACGATCTTGCGCGACGTGCCCTAAGCTCTGTGAAATAAAATTTTCTTTGTTCTATTATGCATAGAAATACTTGTAAACCGTTATGCAAGTTTTTTTTTGAAAATATTGAAATACAAATTAAGTTAATAACATTTTGGCAATATTTCCTACATTTGGGTGCTTTTTCTTACAAATCTGTTGTTTTGGGTGATTTTTCCTATTTTGGGCTTTTTTTCTTTTTCCACTAAAAATTTTTATTAATTTTGGGCGGTGATGACTTTTTGGAAAATGGATTTATTAAACATGGAAGTAGCACCCAAAATGAAAAAATATTACAACAACAATTTGTTCAGCACTTTTTTGGGCGATATTTACTTAATTTTTCTCCATCAACTTATCTCTGGACAAATTGATTCGTCGAACCTGTTAGCCTTAATTGGTTTTAACTACCGCGGACGGTCGTACCACCTTCGAAGTTCTGAGCTTTTTAATATTGAACATCATAGAACCAATTATGGCATGCATGAGCCTCTCACGCGGATGAGTAAGTTATATAACTTGAACAATTGTGTGTTGGATTTTAATTTAAATAAAAGTGATTTAAAAACTATTTTCAGAACCAGTGCTCCACAATCCCAAATGTTTCTGTGTCATTTTGTTTAATTTTGACTTTATATGTTTTCATGTTTTTATGTGCATGTGTTTTTGTTTTTGTTTTTGTTGCATTGTGCTTACTAACAACTAACACATGCACTAAGTGATGAGCCAGTGGGACACATTATATGTGTTGGGAAATCTTCTTTCATCTGCTTTAAGCTCCATTTGAATAAGATCTGATAGTGTAAAAAAATAAAAAAAAATCGATTTGGGCGCTAATACTTTGGGCGTTATTGCTCAACTCCGGAAGAAGGGCCTTACTTTCAAAATAGTAGCATATGGAACAAAACTTATTTACTTTAAGTAAAATTTTTTTTTTATATTTAAAAAAAAATTAAAAAAAGATTACTATTGACATACATATGTACACACTTGTATTCATTAATTATCTTATTTTTTTGTTATATCTTAGCCTTGGCCACGAGGCAAAACAAAAACACCATCCTTCAACTGAAAATGATTGCAACCGTGATCTTGCTGGTATACTTCACATTAGCTTTTTGTCACA